>OY992877.1:99179016-99544016 GCA_963921405.1 Cepaea hortensis | reverse complement strand
ATTCCTCCACGCCACCGTCTCAGGCCATCCAGCACTGTTTTTCTTGGTATGCCACTACCTCTGCGCCTCTGCGTGAATGATTTAGTGATTCTGATTGTGAGTGGGTGTATGTGTGAGATATAAAATCACAACTTATACTTAACATAGCAAAAACAAAGATAATGCATACAGATAAAACCACTTTGGAAAAAGAAATATATGTTAATGAGGAAAAGTTGGAGGTGGTGGAAAATTTTGAATATCTTGGGTCATTGATTACCAACAACGGTGACACAATGAAAGAAAGTAAACGACGACTATCAATTGCTCTTCAAAGAATAAAACAACTGAATAAATTATGGAATGGGGCAGACAGAACTACAAAAATTAGATTTTTAAGAGCTTGCATCTTTCCCATTGCAACATATGCCTGTGAGACCTGGACACTTACTAAACAAGCTGAACACCGCATAAATGCCTTTGAATAAAATGTTACAGACGAGTTCTAAGAGTATCTTGGGTAAAGAAAAGAACAAATACACCCATACTTGAAGAGCTGAATATTGAAGAAGGTTGGCTATTAAAGACGATAAAACAAAGAAAATTGAAATATTTTGGTCACTTGAAACGTCACGAAAGTTTGGAGAGAAAAATAATGGAGGGGTATATGCCTGGGGCCGGCTCCGTGGCTAAAGGCTTGCGAACGCGGTTCGTGAGCCGGGTACCAGGCGTTCGAAGCTCAGCTGCGACCGATTTGTGCAGCAGACCATGTCGCATTGTGTTATAACGTGCTGGTATGGGAGCCGGTCGTTCAGAAAGCAATGGCAAACTACTGAACATAACACTTGCCTAGTACATCAACAGCAGCTGAAAAATGCTGGTGTTGACTGAAACGTCCCGTAAGGGATACTTCTTCTTCTTCTTCAGCGTTCCAAGCCATTGAGGTTCTTTGCTGCAGATACAATCCGTCTCCATTCGTCTCTCTGGTGGGCCTTCTCTTGCCAGTCGTTGATTCCAAGTGCTTGTAGGTCTGTACATGTATTATCTCTCCACCGCCTTCTTGGTCTACCTCGGGGTCTACGGTCATTTATTTCCTGAGTGTAAGCGAGTTTTGTTTCCCTATTATCTTCCATTCTTTCTATATGCCCCAGCCATTGTAGTCTATTAGCCTTCATGATACCAGTGATTAGCGGGGACTTAAACAGATCATAAATGTCTTTGTTACTTCTTCTTTTACACTCTCCACTTTGTGTATATATAAATATACAGATAAATAACACACCTCTAAAACAAGTTAAAGAATTCAAATACCTTGGAAGTATGATCACAGAAGATGGCAGATTGGACAGAGAAATTGACATCAGATGTCAAAAAGCTAGTGCACTTACATATCAACTATCACCCTTACTGAAACATCCAAACATACCCATGTCCGCAAAACGACAGATAATAAACAGCATATTCACACCAACCCTATGCTACCAATCTCAAACCTGGACTTTATCCAAATTACACCTTCACAAAATCAACACCTGCGAAATGAGATGCCTGAGGAGAGCTGCCAACTTAACAATCCGAGACCGAGTAAGAAATGCTACTATCAGACAGACTGTTGGATCAACACCTTGTGCCACATTTATTGACAGACAGAAGATCAAGTGGTTTGGCCATGTCATTAGAATGCAACATCAACAACTACCATCACTGGCCTTACATCAAAGATCATCTGCGACGAGACCACGAGGACGTCCAAGAAGAAAATGGATTGACGACATCAGAGACATTGTACAACCTCACGGAATGACACTATCCAGTGTCGTCCACCGGGCGCTGTAACGCAAATTATTCCTCCCCACGACGCTTGACGGCAGAAGTGGAAGATGATGATGATGATGATGATGATGACTTTGTGTATCCCTAATGGGTCCAAAGATGCGTCTTAAAATTTTGTTCTCAAAGGTTTGTAACAAGGCTTCGTCTCCTTTCGTTGTACTCCAGGTTTCAGAGCCATACAGCACAACTGGTCTGATCAGTGTTTTGTATATTGTGATTTTGGTGTTACGAGATAGCGCCTTTAATTTTAGTAGATGTTGTAGTGCATAGTATATCTTATTTCCAGAGTTGATTCTAGTTTGTATTTCTTCCCTTATGATGTTGGAGCAGTTGAAGATTGTACCCAGGTATTTGTATGTTTCCGTTCTTTTAATGGTCATATTATCTATTTGTATGTGGTCAGAGTTTTTAGCCATTCCGTCTCTTGAAATTACCATATATTCTGTCTTATCTTGGTTGATAACCAGCCCCATCTGTTGGGCTTTTTCCTTTAAGTGAGTCAATATTTCCAATGTCTTTTGTTCACGTTGCCCTATAATATCTATATCATCTGCATAACCAAGCAGCTTGGATGTTCCTCCAATATCACATTCCTCCTTTACCTTCCTTACAACTTTCTCTAGAGCCAGATTGAAGAGTAGCGGCGATAGTGCATCACCCTGTTTCAAGCCAGATGTTATTTGGAAGGGGTCTGATTTCCTGCCTTTATATGTTACTATATTATAAGTATCTTCCATGCATAGTCTGGTCATGTTGATTAACTTCCTTGGTATTCCAAATTCCCGCATAGCATTCCATAGACTATTCCTATGGACACTATCATAAGCCTTTTTAAAATCCACAAAAATGTTATGGAGATCTCTTTTATATTCCCAATTTTTCTCGGCTATTTGTCGTAAGATAAATATCTGATCTATTGTTGATCTGTTTTGTCTAAAACCCGCCTGGTAGTCACCTAATATGTCTTCTGAATATGGTTTTAGTCGATTTAGTAATACTGCGGATAGTTTCTTATAGCTTGTGGACAGTAGTGATATTCCTCTATAATTTCCACATTGGAACTTGTCTCCTTTCTTAAAGATAGGTATCAATAATGACTCTTTCCAGTCATGGGGTAATTCTTCTGTTCTCCAGATTTTTATTATTAGTTCGTATAGCTTTAGATGTATTTATGAATGATTATTAATACCCTACAGTTAACGTTGAATAATTATAAGTGATTATGAATTGTGATGCTGTACGGACGATTGTCACCAATAAATGTATATATTTTGATGAGGAACGCCAGCGTTGATGGACTCTTTTCGTTTATATTTGTTCTGGCTCCTGGTGATCTGCATTGTTGTTTGACTAGACAGCGAGCGTAACTTTAGACAGAAACAATATAGCAGTCAACACCAGCATTTTACTGCAGTTGTTGATGTTCAGTAGTTTGCCATTGATTTTCTCAACGACCGGTTCCCATACCAAAACGTTAAAATACCAGTGCAACACGGCCTGCTGCCAAATCGGTCGCCGATGCATTCCGAACGCGTGGTAAGTTGCTCTCGAATCGCGTTCGCAAGCCTTTAGGCCACAGAGACCGGTGGTATATATATATATATATATATATATATATATATATATATATATATGCCGTTCTCCCTGGCGAAGAAGTTAAGGATGCTGTTTATAATCCCGTATACCCAGGTACAAAACACAGCTACGCGAGATTCGATAGTGGATCGCGTTGCGTTGGTTTCTTACGGAAAGGTATATGAGCCGGTCGTTCAGAAAGTAATGGCAAACTACTTAACTTAAAACTTGTCAAGACATCAACAGCAGCCGAAAAATGATGGTGTTGATTGCATTGTACTGTAAATAGGATATGCACAAACATTATATATATATATATATATATATATATATATATATATATATATATATATATATATATATATATATATATATATATATATATATCGTTCACGTGTATCGTAACGTGTATCCGAACGGATATCGATACACGTTCGGATTCCCAGGTAAGTAGGAACATTTTTTTCAAATTTTTGTTTTCTCTTCATTGCTTTCATTTTTTTCCCCATCTTTTTGTTCTTCTCATCCCGTCGTCACGTCTCAATGTAGTTATCGGAGGGTCTTCTCCGTGGCTGTGTGTTGTGTTTTGTGTGTGTATTTGTTTGTTGATGAAGGCTAGTCGCCGCAACGTCCTGTATGTGTCGTAATTCTGTTATGTAAAGCTGCACTACTTTGTGTCATTTTATATTGTTGACTCTCGGGAAGAAGACCTTGATCGATATGGGCCGTGAGGCGATTGAGAAGAATTCTGGCGAGTATCTTCCCTGCAATTAAAAGCAAGGAGATGCCTCGGTGGTTGTCACAGGATTGGCGGTTTCCTTTACGTTTGTAAAGGTGGACTATTGACGCGTCCTTAAAATTGTGTTGCATGGTCTCGTTTCATCCATATGTTTGTAAAGATTTGGTGAAGCTGCTCTGTTAGACCCGGCCCACCTGCCTTGTATATCTCTGCTGGGATGGAGTCAGGACCAGGTGCCTTGCCGCAGGAGAGTTGCTGGATGGCTTTGTTTACTTCCACTGTGGTTGGCAGGTCATCAAGTGCCTCATTAGTGGGAACTTGAGGAAGGCAGTTGATGGTTTCATCATCGAAGAAGGAAGTTGTATTTAAGATGTTGCTGAAATGCTCTGCCCAGCGTTGAAGGATTTCTTTCTTATCGGTGACCAATGTTCCCCCATCTGCACTGAGGTGGGGGGGGGGGGGGAACTATGCCTGGTGATGTAGGACCATGGACCGCTTTCAGTGAGTCGTAGAAGTTTATCATATCATGTCTGTCAGCAAAGCCTTGAATTTCATCAGCTTTGCTGCTCAGCCAGGAGTCCCGCATGTGCCGAGGTTTCTGCTGCACTACTCTCTGAATGTTTTTGAAGGCATCTTTTTTATGTTGATTTCGGGTCATTCAAATGTGCCTTGAGGAGAAGATATTTCTGGGCCAGCAATTGGTTGATGTCTTTGGTATTTTCATCAAACCAGTCTTTATGCTTTCGGGGGCTGGACCCAGGATTTCCATAGCAGTGTTGTAAATTATGTCCTTTAGGGCTCTCCACTCTATTTCTGCATCCTGTTTAGCTGCAGCTTTGGGCTTGAGGCGGTCTTCCGGCTTATTTTCAAACGACAACTGAATTTTCTTGCTGTTTAGGCGGGTGACATTTAGTTGTTGTTTTTTTTTTTTTTTTAGTTTTTACCCCTTGAGGAAGCCGTGGTGGTTTGGGGTGTATGTTTATTTTCGAGATAATGAGACGATGGTCTGTCCAACATTCGGCACCACACATGGATTTTGTCACTCGAACATCTTGTCTGTCACTCCTCCTGACGATGACACAGTCAATGAGGTTCTAGTGTTTTGAGCCATGGTGCATCCACGATGTCCTATTTCTCATGGGAAGACGGAAAATTGTGTTGGTAATCAGGAGATCGTGTTCGGCACATGTCTGAAGGAGGAGGTGTCCATTGTTGTTACAATTTCAGACTCCGTCAACTGTCATTTACTGCCAATATAGTACCTTGCGGTGTATGGCAGAGGGGTCTTTGAGCCTGAGGAATTAAGACCGCCTGGCTAGTGCAGTCGCCGCAAACTGTGCAGGTTAGGATTTTCTTTTTGCCCCCGACAGAAAAACATCCCACACCTTACCGAGGGATCGAACCCGGGTCTCCCGAATGAGAGTCCGGCGTTCTAGCCACTGGGCCAGCCGCTCCTCTCCGACTCCGTGCTTTCCAATAATGCCACTCCAAGATTTGGTGTCCGTGCCTACTCTGGCATTGAAATCCCCAAGGAGTATAAGTTTGTCCCCTTTGGGAACAGATGTTAATACATTATGCTGGTCCTCATAGAACTTGTTCTTGACATCATCTTCATTGGCCATAGTTGGTGCGTAGACACTCACAATGGTTCAATGCTTCCTTCCATTCAGCAGGGGCAACTTAATGGTCATAAGCCTGTGGTTTATAGCCTTTGGAAATCCAGCTGGTTTGCTAACCAGGGCCGCCACCAGATTAGCGTCTTTCCTCAATTTTCCTTCCATTCCAGAAAAATGTGTAGCCGGCACCTACTTCAAAGATTTGGCTTTCTTTTGCAAGTCGTGTCTTGCTCAAGGCTGCAATGTTGATGTTGTACCTGCCCAGCTCACTCCCAATCAGTGCTGTTAGTCTCTCTGGGCCCGACGCGCCATCTCTATCAAGTAGGGTGCGTACATTCCAAGTTCCGATTGTTAAGGGAATATGATTTGCTCTTTTAGCTTTACCTGTTTTTTCTTTGTTTGTATGTCGACCGCAGTATAGGGTACCCACCAACCGCAACTAGCTGGTTAGGTAATGATGGAGTAGACAATGTTTAGGACACCTTTTCTAGTCCCTTCCCCATGCTATGGAGGTGAGCAATGTGTTCCTATAGTGGGCTGCTCAGTCGCTCAGGGGGCTGCCGAATCCCACTGCTGCTCCGGTCAGTAGAAGACGACCATATGGCCTGAACCGCTTGTGTGCAGATCTGCGACTACGGCTCCAAGCGTACCCACGCCTACCGCTTCGCCGCTCGCCCATCACCACAGGGCTTGAAGGTGATATGTGACGTTGGATGAAGAATGACTTGCGTGATGAATTGGATTAAAGTGAGGAAGAGTTGCTCAATTCGTCGACCTCACTCTCTCGCCTGAGTCTATCTGAGTCCAGTGGCAAGACAAGTCAAGACAACTGGAGACGAATACAGGTGCAGTGGACGACCAGGGCGCTCTACGTTCCTTGCCGTGCTCATTACGTTCCACAACGCTTTGCAGGTAAACGTCGTCCTGTCCGTTGAATCAGGAATGATTTCTCCCGCGCAG
Source organism: Cepaea hortensis (assembly GCA_963921405.1). NCBI lineage: Eukaryota > Metazoa > Mollusca > Gastropoda > Stylommatophora > Helicidae > Cepaea > Cepaea hortensis. The sequence continues at coordinate 99,537,314 of OY992877.1, read as the reverse complement.
TCTGCCGAATCCTGTCTTCACATGCTGGGTAGGCATACCCTAATTCATCGATCAGTTTGATACCAAATCGGCTACCCACGCCTGGCTTAGCCAGTCTGCCACAGTTGTTGCCCGGGGGGTGGCCGATGTCGCATGCTGACAGCTACTAGGAGCCACAGGCATGAGCTGGATGTCAGGCTTGGACCAGTGGGGGATGGTCCCTTGAAAAGGGAGTGACAGCCATCCTTACCAAAGGTACTACCAATGCCTGACACCCCATACACCCTAATATTTTATACGCACATACACACGCACGAAAGCACGCGCGCGGCACGCAATACATTCACTGTAAACTATACGTGGCATATACATGTTAAACATACAGCTTGACATACTCCATTCATTTTACAGACATTTAAAAACGCTAATCATTGAAAACAGAACCTAGGTTATTCTAGGTTTTTTTTAAAATTCATTTATACTATTTCACCGACAGTTTTAGGCAATTGTTACTTTATATTAACACATGCTTGATTCAGAAAGATTCACATAAATTCTATGACTGGGTTAGAGTAGTTAAGGCAGTAGAGAGTATAGCAATAACAATGCAGGACTAATGAATGTAAAATATCGATGGGATATAACGAGCCATGGTGGCTTAGTGGTTAATGTATGTACCATGCTAAGCTAGTGGTCAGGATTTGACTCCCTGCAGTGGTAGGATGTTTTCCCGACTAGTATGGCTCTGGATTCTGGAACTAACTAGATTCATAACATGGGTGTGTTCAAAGCTATTTGCATATCCTTTACAGGACGTCACAGTCAACCCAAACATTTTTTGAGCTGTTCGTGATCTCTTGGCAAGATTACGTTCAGTAGTTTGCCTTTGTTTTCTGAACGACCGACACCCATACCATTTTACAAAAACCAACACAATGTGGTCTGCTTCCAAATCACCCACAGCTGTGTTTCGAACGCTGTATGCGGGATTATGAACTCGCCCGTAACCCTTCGCCACAGAGCCGGCCATAGCATTGGTACCAGATAATATTTCAGAATTGTCTGGGAATTCTTTTGGAAGGTGACGAGGCAGGTAACAGGCCACGCCATCTCAGTATGCCATATTCTAGATCAGTGGTTCTCAACCTTTTTTGGCCCATGCCTTCCTTTACCATATATTCAGAACGTCATCTCCCCCCCCCCTTTTCGAATTTCCTCCCTATAAATCCCCCCCCCACCCTTACACAGTATACATTAAAATGGAAGCTAAATTTAATAACACATACTAGAACAAGTCTAGACATCTACATAAAACGTGATTTGCAGGTCTACTTACGTTATAAAACTAATTTAATTAGGGTGAGAAGTACAGAACCGTAAAATTTAGAGAGAAAAACAATATCAAGTAACTGGTTCTTGTATTAATGCGGTCTTTAAATAATCTTAATTCCCCCCCCCCCCCCCACGGGAAATCCTAAATTCCCCCCTGGGGGTGGGGGATTCCCCACCGATTGAGAACCACTGTTCTAGAGTATACGAAGCCCGAACACTTCACACCCTACCTGCTGCGGGGCCACCTTTGCTTTACTGGGCTAAGACAGTTAAATGTTTCTTACATGCTGGTAGCAATTAGTCAACACACGATGACATGTTACCGGCTCCGTGGCCGAGGGGTTAGCAGCTTTCTCCGCTAACTCCGAATACTCTCGTCACGTGACGCGACGAGAATTAGCAGTGGTTCGAATCGCAAAAGTGACTTATGAGAGTATGGAGCCGGTCGCTCAGAAAGTCGTGGCGTGCTGATGAGCGTAATCTAGCCTAGGAATCAACATACAGCTGAAAGATGCTGGTGTTGACCGCAATATCCTGAAACAGGATGGAAACGCGAAAAAAAAAAAAAAACGATGACATGTTGCTTGGTTCACAATATAAAATAACACAAAGTGTTCTCCCTGGCCGAGAGGTTAAACAACTTTCTCCGAAATCCCGTTTACCCACGTAGGGTAACGCAGCGCGCGAGAATCTGAAGCGGTTCACGCTGCGTTGGTAACTTAAGTGATAAGTTACCCGGGCGCTCAGATAGCAATGGCAAACTACTGAGCGTAATCTTGCCAAGAAATCAACGACAGTGGTAAAATACTGGTGTTGACAGCGATGTCCTGTAAAAGATATTGGGGGGGGGGGGGGGGGTAATGCAGCCTTACAGAACAGAATTACAAAACATGCCGGAATTTCGCTGTGACTAACCTTCATCAGCAAAGATATACATACACAAAACACAACATATAATCACGGAGAAGACCTTCCAGTGAATATATTAAGCCATAAGAACGGAATTAGAAGAATAAAAAGATGAAAAAATGAGAACAATGAAGAGAAAATGTATGCTTGGTAATTGTGTTCCGTAAAGCTGCATTACTTTGCGTTAATTTATATTGTTTACATCTCCAAAGCTTTCACACAGTTCCACTAATTTTATTCATACCGTGCTTGGTACACCGTGAATTCAAATGGCTACCAGAGACTGGGCACGTAAAGATGGCTTTGATGATGGTCATCAACATGTGTCATACCGATAATCATGAGTGACCATAGTTGGTCACCTGACATGGCCACTAGAGTCTGCATACTACAGACCAAAATAGCCCTGTGTGATAGTTGGTCATTGAAAATATGGGCCTTACTAATCTCCAATATGTTGTCACTTAACAAAATGAGGTGGCCCTAAAATTGTGAGTCGCTTTGCTATATCATTCAGTTGTAGTCATTTTATGTTCATTTTTGATTTAACGAGGTCATTCATATCTCTGTAAATGTGAGTCTCATCATCTCATCTCATCTCATCATGTTCCTCTTGTACCTTGCGGTGTCGATGTGAAGTATAAACAGCGGGAGAGTGCTCGCTTATGGGCTTCATGTATCGATATTCCCATGGACTGTTATTCCCTGCGTCCATCGTTTACGTGATCGGCCTCTTCCTCTGCTTCACTCTGGTCTATGCATCATTGCTTGTTGTGGTATACTGTTAGTTTGTAACCTACTTCATGGCCAGACTATGTCTTCTAATAAATTCTAGTGCATCTATATCCCCCACTTAGTCCTGATTTCTTCATTTCTGAACTCATCTCTTCTTGATACACTGAGTATTCTTCTCAGGAATCTCATTTCTGTCGTTGTGATTTTACTTTTCTCTTTTTCTGTCATTGTCCAGGTTTTGGCATTGGTAACATAGAGTTGGTAGGAAGATTGTGTTGTAAAGTGCTTTCTTAGTAGTTATTGATACATGTTTGTTCTTGAGTATTTTTGCCATTTGTCCAATGAGTTGGTTTGCCTTATTGGATCCATTTTCAATCTCGTCTTCTGATTTGCCATTTGATGATATTATACTTCCTAGGTACTTGAAACTCTTTACCTGTTTCGAGGGATGTTCGTTTAGGTGAATCGTTGTTGCTTTTTCTTCTTTAGTTACAGTCATTACCTCTGTTTTACTTGTGCTAATTTTCATGTTATGTTCCCTACACATTTCGTTTAGACTATTCATGTGATCTTGTAATTCAGCTTCTGATTTTGCTATTTGTGCTTGGTCGTCCGCAAACAGGAGTTCTCTAATGGTTAGATTTACATATGGTTCTTCTTCCCTGTTCTCGTCATGCGGTGATCTTGCGGTCTCTGTTTGGCTGGTTTCTTTAGATATGTTGTCTATATATGTTATGAACAAGAGAGGGGACAAGACACAACCTTGTTGTACTCCGGATCTTATGGTGAAGGGTTCTGAGTGTCCTCCAGTTGCTCTTACTATGCATTCACTGATGTTGTATAAGCTTCTACATAGGTTTGTTAGATGTGTCCTCACTCCATATTGTTTAAGGATTTCCCACAGCTTGTTTCTATCTACTCTAGCAAATGCCTTTTCTTGGTCGACAAGGGCTAAATAGAGTGTTTCATTGAATTCGATTGATTTTTCTATAAGTTGTCTAATAGCAAAATTGGCATCTGTGCATCATTTGTTTTCCTAAATCCAATTTTTGTTTCGCTTAGCTGAGGTTCTATAGTAGTTCGTAATCTTTTCTCAAGAATTTTGCAAAATATTTTCCCAGTATGACTCAACAATGAAATGTCTCTGTATTGTGTGCAGTCTCTTTTGCTGCCTTTATTTTTTCCAAACTGGGATAATTATGGCGTTTCCCCAGTTTTGTGGTGTCTGTTGTTCTACCCAAACATGGTTGAATAGTCTATGTAGCCATGATGTTCCTACTTCTCTTGCTGCTTTAATTAGTTCATTTGGTATTTCATCTTGTCCTGGTAATTTGTTCAATGGGGCTAATCTGACGGCTTCTATAATTTCTTCTTTCAATATGTCTGGTTCTAGTTCTTCGGTGGCATCTGTGTCAGTTTCTTGAATTCCTGTGACATTTGGTGGGATGTTGAGAAGTTGTTCGAAGTACTGTTTTCATCTTTTTGGGATTTTTTGTTCACTTATTGGTTCTCCATTTTCGCTGTTAATTATTTCAGTTCAGTCAAAGGATTCTCCTCTGGTTCTCATTGCACTTATCTTTTTGTAGAAGTTTCTAGTTGCCCCATTGTAGTTTTTATTTAAGGTTTCTCCGTACTCCTCACAGTCTTTTAGTTTTTCTCTCTTTACAAATCTATTCACATGTCTTCTCGCTATTCTATAGTCTATGTAATCGCATTCCTGTTTGCTCTTTAACAACTTTTTATTTTTTTTTTTTCCTTTTTGTCTTTTACAACTTTCTTTACATCTGAGTTCCACCAACTTGTTATTTTCTTTATCCATGTTTTGCGCTTTTTCGTGGTTCCACATTTTATTTTTGTAGTATTTAAAATGCTTGATTTGAACATCTCCCATTCTTCTTCCACTGTCTTTTTTTCTATAGGTAATTTTACAAAGATTTCAGTTAGTTCTTTCACTGCCTCGTCTTTGAGGTTTTTTAAGTTTACTGATTCGCATGACATGTACTTTCCTGGTCTTTGCTACTTCTACTGATGGTTCTTTTTTGTGGCAACGACTGCTTTGTAGTCTGTGTTTATACTTAAGTTGGGCACTGCCCTTGCATTTAATATATTTCTCTTTCTGTTATTTATTGTTAATATAAAATGAATTTGGCTTTTAGTATCTAGATCGTTACATTTGTACCATGTGTATATTTGTGAGTCTTTGTGTTTATAGAATGTGTTTGATATATAGAGGTCGTGTTGGCTGCATAACTATCAGTCTACTTCCGTGATCATTTCTTTCATTATGTTGGTCTCCAATCCCAATTTCAATTTTCGAAAATAAAATTCCAAATTAGGTCTCGTCTAACCTGCTTCCTCAGCGGTGTTATTGTTGAAAGCCGTGGTTTTTTAGCCCTGTTTCTTGTCTTGTGCGCTCTTATGAGCGAGTCCTCCCTACACCGGTTACATAAGCGTTTGTGTCTGTGACGTCAGCTGTGAGGTTGGTCAGCGGCTATCCTTTGTGCCCGTCACCTCTTGTGGTTTTCTTTGTTGGTGTAGGCTCCTGGCTCGTCTGGCTTGACTGATTGTAGTCCTTATAAAAAATTTTGTTGCGTATCCCTTACGGGATGTTGCAGTCAACACCAGCATTTTTCAGCTGTTGTTGATGTACTAGGCAAGTGTTACGTTCAGTAGTTTGCCATTGCTTTCTGAACGACCGGCTCCCATACCAGCAAGTTATAACACAACGCGACACGGTCTGCTGCACAAATCGGTCGCAATATTATATAATATAAGTCCTTACAAGGACTTTTTATTTAGTATTTTTGCGTCCCTTTTTGTGCATTGCCTGTAGAAGCTTTTCAATGCGATTTTCCTCCTTGCGCCTTTTTTCACTTTCGCGTTTGAGTTCTTGCTGTCTTTCGATTGCTTCCTCAGTGGTCAGCCATGGGACGGCCTCTCCGTTATTTATATAGTACTCGAGTTCGGCCTCATAGTCATAGAGTATCACCGGGTAATCTATCGGTTTCCCCCTGAGTTTCTTGGACATCTTCTTTCCTTTTTCTTCCTGTCTCCTTGTATATTCCTCGAGCCTCAGTCCCTCTTACCTTGCCCGTTTCTTTTCTGCTTCTATGCACTCCTTCAAGGTAGGCACCCCAGTAAGCCACTCCATGCCGTCGTCGGGGTCCTCATCTTGTCTTTCTTCGGTTGTCTGGCGGGATGTTGGTTTCCCCTTGGGTGTCTCGGGCATCGTAGTTCGGCTGCTGGTTTTTATCTTGCGGTTACGGCTCGTTTTTTTTTTTTTTTTTTTTTTTTGGGGGGGGGGGGGGGGGTTTCTTGCGGCTTCTCTGTGGTCTCTTGCGTGGCTTCTGATGGTTTGTTTTGAATTGATTTCATTTCAGCTTTTAGCCGCGCTCTCTCTCTCTCTCTCTCTCTCTCTCCGATTTAATGGTGCGTAATATTTCTTCGTTTTACTGCTTCAATGCGGCTATATGTTCCACTTCTTGCTTCATGTTTTGCTGGATCTCCTTTATTTCCGCCAGTAGTTTCTCGTTGTCGCCGGTCGGAGTCGGCGTCAGCAGTGCCTTGACTTGTTTCTTCAACTGGTATATCTGCTTTTGCAGTTGATCTCTTTCAGCTTGTGATATACCCGTGGCTGTCTCGCCCCTCCGCATTGCTTCCTTGAATGGTGTCTTTGTGGTAATTGCGATCTTTAAGGCGTCTCTGTGTCTTTGGAGGTACGGACAGCCCAAGTATCTTGCTCCATGCTTGCCCCGGCAGTTGGCGCACTTTTTTTGTTGTTGTTGTTGGGTGCTAGGAAGTCTGTGTCCAGCTTGGCCAGCGGACACTCCTTGAAGGCGTGGTGATCGGCGCAGTACCGGCAGATTTCCGTCTTACTGCTGCTCTGCTGTGGCCAGCTCTCTGGCATCTGGAACATTGAGTAATCCTTGGTATGAATCCTTCAGGTTGTTGGTCTCCAAATGCTCCAAGATGTTTTTCTATGCCCGCTCTGTTGTGCCCTAGTCTTGCATTGAAGTCTCCCATAACTATGATGTTGTCCTGCTTATCTATCTATTTTATTTAGCACGCCATGGATGTCTTCATAGAATTCCTCGCTGTAATTGTTTGTTCTTCTATTCTCACTGTTATGATTCTTTCTGATATATATTTTATTTCTAGTATTCCTCTTGCTAGCCATGGCGCAATGACTATTCCCACACCGTGTCTTGCCCTTTCTTGCTGTTCCACTCCAGAGTAGACAAACGTGTAACTGTGGTGGGTCTCTTGGCATCCTTCCCCTTTTATTCTGGCGAATATATGAATGCATGCTAGTAACAGTGACAACAGCAGTAGCACACTGTACTACTGTCAGAAACGTTACATGTGACTGAATGAATGAATATGAAACAATTATTTTAAAGACAGCATCTTTTATTACGTCAGTAAATGCGTATAAATAATTAAACTGGGGACACATATCTATATTTTCTATACTTTCTGTGACCGACTGGCACAATCACACGGTCTGTATCACCTCTAAGTTCTTAGACAAATCTCTGGGATCAATTTTATGAAGCTGGGTCAACTCCAGAGCCACTGATCAGTGACCACACAAATGCAGCCATTAACTACAATTTCACTAAGGGTGTGCTTATAGTGAATGTTTCAATACTGTGTGCATATATAATGGGATATAAATATGTAAGGAAGGAAACTTATACTCAGTAATAATAACATTAGCAGGCACGTTGGGACAGCAGTTATGACTTTACACTGACAATATCATGGTGTTGTCAGGTGTAAGTTTGATGCCAGCTCTCATCATTTGCTTTAGATGGTAATCTCTATTCCCCCGTGTGCTCAGGTCTATATATATAAATATATAAATATGTGATTGTCATAATACTTTACATACACAAAGCAGCTTCCTGCTACAGGACATATTTGAATAACGAAGACACAAATGATTGCACGATTTACTGCCTGGCATATGTTGCTGCATCTCATCATAGTCACTTGTTAAAGGTCACAGAAGCCATGATGATTAGTCTGCATAGGTCAGTTTTGTGCAAACTGAAAGACATGATAGTCAGTTTAAAATTATTGTGGTAGACAATTGAAATCACGGTGCAAATATGTGTATATTTCAGCTTGAAGGATTTATATAATTACTTTATTTTATGCTGTGTGATTTCCGCAATATGTACCTGACAAGATGCAGCAAAATATGCCAGACAATAAATCGTGCAATCTATTGTTTGTGTCTTCGTTATTCAAATTCACTACGGAAAACAGGACTTAATCTTTAAAATAATATTGAAAACTATACGTGACTGTATATTTAACCCTTTCTGTCCCAGACAGTTGTTGTAGTAACGAACTCTGTGCTAGCCATGAAGTCAAATCCTCGTATCCTGGACCACTGTTAGAGATCCTCATTCTGTTCCAAAAAGTTATTATTAAGTCAAATCCTCGTATCCTGGACCGCTGTTAGAGATCCTCATTCTGTTCCAAACAGTTATTATTAAGTCAAATCCTCGTATCCTGGACCGGTGTTAGAGATCCTCATTCTGTTCCAAACAGCTATTATTAAGTCAAATCCTCGTATCCTGGATCGCTGTTAGAGATCCTCATTCTGTTCCAAACAGTCATTATTAAGTTAAATCCTCGTATCCTGGACCGCTGTTAGAGATCCTCATTCTGTTGCAAACAGATATTATTAAGTCAAATCCTCGTATCCTGGACCACTGTTAGAGATCCTCATTCTGTTCCAAACAGTTATTATTAAGTCAAATCCTTGTATCCTGGACCGCTGTTAGAGATCCTCATTCTGTTCAAAACAGTTATTATTAAGTCAAATCCTCGTATCCTGGACCGTTGTTAGAGATCCTCATTCTGTTCCAAACAGTTATTATTAAATCAAATCCTCGTATCCTGGACCGCTGTTAGAGATCCTCATTCTGTTCAAAACAGTTATTATTAAGTCAAATCCTCATATCCTGGACCGCTGTTAGAGATCCTCATTCTGTTCCAAACAGTTATTATTAAGTCAAATCCTTGTATCCTGGACCGCTGTTAGATATCCTCATTCTGTTGCAAACAGTTATTATTAAGTCAAATCCTCGTATCCTGGACCGCTGTTAGACATCCTCATTCTGTTGCAAACAGTTATTATTAAGTCAAATCCTCATATCCTGGACCGCTGTTAGAGATCCTCATTCTGTTCCAAACAGCTATTATTAAGTCAAATCCTCGTATCCTGGACCGCTGTTAGAGATCCTCATTCTGTTCCAAACAGTTATTATTAAGTCAAATCCTCGTATCCTGGACCGCTGTTAGAGATCCTCATTCTGTTGCAAACAGTTATTATTAAGTCAAATCCGCGTATCCTGGATCGCTGTTAGAGATCCTCATTCTGTTCCAAACAGTCATTATTAAGTTAAATCCTCGTATCCTGGACCGCTGTTAGAGATCCTCATTCTGTTGCAAACAGATATTATTAAGTCAAATCCTCGTATCCTGGACCGCTGTTAGAGATCCTCATTCTGTTCCAAACAGTTATTATTAAGTCAAATCCTCATATCCTGGACCGCTGTTAGAGATCCTCATTCTGTTCAAAACAGTTATTATTAAGTCAAATCCTCGTATCCTGGACCGTTGTTAGAGATCCTCATTCTGTTCCAAACAGTTATTATTAAGTCAAATACTCATATCCTGGACCGCTGTTAGAGATCCTCATTCTGTTCAATACAGTTATTATTAAGTCAAATCCTCGTATCCTGGACCGCTGTTAGAGATCCTCATTCTGTTCCAAACAGTTATTATTAAGTCAAATCCTTGTATCCTGGACCACTGTTAGAGATCCTCATTCTGTTGTAAACAGTTATTATTAAGTCAAATCCTCGTATCCTGGACCGCTGTTAGAGATCCTCATTCTGTTCCAAACAGTTATTATTAAGTCAAATCCTCGTATCCTGGACCGCTGTTAGAGATCCTCATTCTGTTCCAAACAGTTATTATTAAGTCAAATCCTCGTATCCTGGACCGCTGTTAGAGATCCTCATTCTGTTCCAAACAGTTATTATTAAGTCAAATCCTTGTATCCTGGACCGCTGTTAGAGATCCTCATTCTGTTCCAAACAGTTATTATTAAGTCAAATCCTCGTATCCTGGACCGCTGTTAGAGATCCTCATTCTGTTCCAAACAGTTATTATTAAGTCAAATCCTCGTATCCTGGACCGCTGTTAGAGATCCTCATTCTGTTGCAAACAGTTATTATTAAGTCAAATCCTCATATCCTGGACCGCTGTTAGAGATCCTCATTCTGTTCCAAATAGTTATTATTAAGTCAAATCCTCGTATCCTGGACCGAGAGATCCTCATTCTGTTCCAAACAGTTATTATTAAGTCAAATCCTCATATCCTGGACCACTGTTAGAGACCCTCATTCTGTTGCAAACAGTTATTATTAAGTCAAATCCTCGTATCCTGGACCGCTGTTAGAGATCCTCATTCTGTTCCAAACAGTTATTATTAAGTCAAATCCTCGTATCCTGGACCGCTGTTAGAGATCCTCATTCTGTTGCAAACAGTTATTATTAAGTCAAATCCGCGTATCCTGGATCGCTGTTAGAGATCCTCATTCTGTTCCAAACAGTCATTATTAAGTTAAATCCTCGTATCCTGGACCGCTGTTAGAGATCCTCATTCTGTTCAAAACAGTTATTAATAAGTCAAATCCTCGTATCCTGGACCGTTGTTAGAGATCCTCATTCTGTTGCAAACAGTTATTATTAAGTCAAATCCGCGTATCCTGGATCGCTGTTAGAGATCCTCATTCTGTTCCAAACAGTCATTATTAAGTTAAATCCTCGTATCCTGGACCGCTGTTAGAGATCCTCATTCTGTTCAAAACAGTTATTATTAAGTCAAATCCTCGTATCCTGGACCGTTGTTAGAGATCCTCATTCTGTTCCAAACAGTTATTATTAAGTCAAATCCGCGTATCCTGGACCGCTGTTAGAGATCCTCATTCTGTTCCAAACAGTTATTATTAAGTCAAATCCTTGTATCCTGGACCGCTGTTAGATATCCTCATTCTGTTGCAAACAGTTATTATTAAGTCAAATCCTCGTATCCTGGACCGCTGTTAGAGATCCTCATTCTGTTCCAAACAGTTATTATTAAGTCAAATCCTCGTATCCTGGACCGCTGTTAGAGATCCTCATTCTCTTCCAAACAGTTATTATTAAGTCAAATCCTTGTATCCTGGACCGCTGTTAGATATCCTCATTCTGTTGCAAACAGTTATTATTAAGTCAAATCCTCGTATCCTGGACCGCTGTTAGAGATCCTCATTCTGTTGTAAACAGTTATTATTAAGTCAAATCCTCGTATCCTGGACAGCTGTTAGAGATCCTCATTCTGTTCCAAACAGTTATTATTAAGTCAAATCCTCGTATCCTGGACCGCTGTTAGAGATCCTCATTCTGTTCCAAACAGTTATAATTAAGTCAAATCCTCGTATCCTGGACCGCTGTTAGAGATCCTCATTCTGTTCCAAACAGTTATTATTAAGTCAAATCCTCGTATCCTGGACCGCTGTTAGAGATCCTCATTCTGTTCCAAACAGTTATTATTAAGTCAAATCCTCGTATCCTGGACCGCTGTTAGAGATCCTCATTCTGTTCCAAACAGTTATTATTAAGTCAAATCCTCGTATCCTGGACCGCTGTTAGAGATCCTCATTCTGTTGCAAACAGTTATTATTAAGTCAAATCCTCATATCCTGGACCGCTGTTAGAGATCCTCATTCTGTTCCAAATAGTTATTATTAAGTCAAATCCTCGTATCCTGGACCGAGAGATCCTCATTCTGTTCCAAACAGTTATTATTAAGTCAAATCCTCATATCCTGGACCACTGTTAGAGACCCTCATTCTGTTGCAAACAGTTATTATTAAGTCAAATCCTCGTATCCTGGACCGCTGTTAGAGATCCTCATTCTGTTCCAAACAGTTATTATTAAGTCAAATCCTCGTATCCTGGACCGCTGTTAGAGATCCTCATTCTGTTGCAAACAGTTATTATTAAGTCAAATCCGCGTATCCTGGATCGCTGTTAGAGATCCTCATTCTGTTCCAAACAGTCATTATTAAGTTAAATCCTCGTATCCTGGACCGCTGTTAGAGATCCTCATTCTGTTGCAAACAGATATTATTAAGTCAAATCCTCGTATCCTTGACCGCTGTTAGAGATCCTCATTCTGTTCCAAACAGTTATTATTAAGTCAAATCCTCGTATCCTGGACCGCTGTTAGAGATCCTCATTCTGTTCAAAACAGTTATTATTAAGTCAAATCCTCGTATCCTGGACCGTTGGTAGAGATCCTCATTCTGTTCCAAACAGTTATTATTAAGTCAAATCCTCGTATCCTGGACCGCTGTTAGAGATCCTCATTCTGTTCAAAACAGTTATTATTAAGTCAAATCCTCGTATCCTGGACCGCTGTTAGAGATCCTCATTCTGTTCCAAACAGTTATTATTAAGTCAAATCCTTGTATCCTGGACCGCTGTTAGATATCCTCATTCTGTTGCAAACAGTTATTATTAAGTCAAATCCTCGTATCCTGGACAGCTGTTAGAGATCCTCATTCTGTTGTAAACAGTTATTATTAAGTCAAATCCTCGTATCCTGGACCGCTGTTAGAGATCCTCATTCTGTTCCAAACAGTTATTATTAAGTCAAATCCTCGTATCCTGGACTGCTGTTAGAGATCCTTATTCTGTTCCAAACAGTTATTATTAAGTCAAATCCTCGTATCCTGGACCGCTGTTAGAGATCCTCATTCTGTTCCAAACAGTTATTATTAAGTCAAATCCTCGTATCCTGGACCGCTGTTAGAGATCCTCATTCTGTTCCAAACAGTTATTATTAAGTCAAATCCTCGTATCCTGGACCGCTGTTAGAGATCCTCATTCTGTTGCAAACAGTTATTATTAAGTCAAATCCTCATATCCTGGACCGCTGTTAGAGATCCTCATTCTGTTCCAAATAGTTATTATTAAGTCAAATCCTCGTATCCTGGACCGAGAGATCCTCATTCTGTTCCAAACAGTTATTATTAAGTCAAATCCTCATATCCTGGACCACTGTTAGAGACCCTCATTCTGTTGCAAACAGTTATTATTAAGTCAAATCCTCGTATCCTGGACCGCTGTTAGAGATCCTCATTCTGTTGCAAACAGTTATTATTAAGTCAAATCCTCGTATCCTGGACCGCTGTTAGAGATCCTCATTCTGTTGCAAACAGTTATTATTAAGTCAAATCCTCGTATTCTGGACCGCTGTTAGAGATCCTCATTCTGTTGCAAACAGTTATTATTAAGTCAAATCCTCGTATCCTGGACCGCTGTTAAAGATCCTCATTCTGTTCCAAACAGTTATTATTAAGTCAAATCCTCGTATCCTGGACCGCTGTTAGAGATCCTCATTCTGTTCCAAACAGTTATTATTAAGTCAAATCCTCGTATCCTGGACCGCTGTTAGAGATCCTCATTCTGTTCCAAACAGTTATTATTAAGACAAATCCTCGTATCCTGGACTGCTGTTAGAGATCCTCATTCTGTTCCAAACAGTTATTATTAAGCCAAATCCTCGTATCCTGGACCGCTGCTAGAGATCCTCATTCTGTTGCAAACAGTTATTATTAAGTCAAATCCTCGTATCCTGGACCGCTGTTAGAGATCCTCATTCTGTTGCAAACAGTTATTATTAAGTCAAATCCTCGTATCCTGGACCGCTGTTAGAGATCCTCATTCTGTTCCAAACAGTTATTATTAAGTCAAATCCTCGTATCCTGGACTGCTGTTAGAGATCATCATTCTGTTCCAAACAGTTATTATGTTCACTCCTATTGGTCCAGTTGTTTATTATTGTAAAGTGACAACTCTCTGGGGAAGAACGAGTTGAGAAACATCTATGAATGTGAAGTAACCACAAACGTATGATACAATCCTTTCTCTCAAATGAGTTCGGTAGGTAGAACACATATGGAGGAAACCTGTTAACATTACAACCAGAAAGTCCTTCCTCTGGAACCCAGAGGGAGATATAAAAACACATGCACAAGAAAATTAAAATACAGAGATGAATAACTGGAAAAGGGGAGGGAGAGAGAGTGAGAGAAGAGGGAACTACAGGCGACAGCAAAGAAATAATGGCTGTATACGAGCTGGCTGAGGGTCTATGCTCAATTACAGGACAAAAAAAAAGAAGAAGAAAGCAAAGAAAATAAGAGGAAGAAAAAGAACTGTACACAGCATCTTTACATTCTTCTTTTGCATACTCCATGCTGACTGGGCCATGCAGCCATGTTTGTTCACAAATGCTATCGTTTCTGCTTATAATTTTCATGCCGTGGCGTGGGTCTGTGTCCAACATTTTTCACTTCCCTTATCCACTACCTCTTGTTCCATCAATCTTATGAACCGATGTCATGAATTTCAGTGTTTTCTTACTCACAACATGTGCTTCCTTCTGGGTCATTACTGAGGCATCCTGTGCACCTTTAGAACACTGTTGAAATGATTGTTCTGAATGGTTATTGTTAAAACTGGAACTTCTATACTAATGCATACATGTCAACGCCATAGTACATTCATATCCTCTCTATTTCCTTACCCCCAAAAAATAAAATATGTTCAGATAACAAGAATACAGTGTGACTGTAAAAACATAACCTGCAAACACATTTTTAAAGTGAAATGGAATTCAAGAATAGAACACAGAATCAGAATACACTCAAGACAAATTATTTAAAATAAATTGCAAAGTCAAATATAAGTATAAATGTATCACATTATACAAAATAAATATAAGTAAACAAAGCAAAGCAGCCTGTTCCACAAAATGATGTGGTATTGTGTATATCGTGATAGCTCCATATGTTTAGACCAACCAGCACTCCATGGTCAATGTGCTCAATATCACTCCAGCCACCTTGACTTCCCTGGTACCCATTTTAGGCCAGGTCAACCTGGAAGCATAGGTCAATTTTGAAACATCTTCCTCGCGCTCCAATGGTCAGTTTCACTTTCGGACACCTCATTCGGTTCATGAATGCAGTGTTTTCAGAGAACCCTGTGGGTCATTGCTGGAGCAACGGAGTTCGTGCTCTGTGCGACTCTTTTGGCAGGTCGGTCTGTGGAAAGAGACTGTACCGTGGTGTATACAACCAGGTACATTGGTGAAGCAGGTCCTTTGTGCAGAATGCCGCCAGCTGAAAAGGCTCTCAATCCTTCGCCAGTTCCCATGCCGCATGTCCAAGGTATCTGTCCTCTGTTCATCTTCGTGCCTCGACTCGTGCCTCTTCTTCCAACACATGAGCGCAGGTCCGGCAGGGAAGTGTGCTAGCCACTGCTCTAATGCCCTCCCAAAGTAAATATGTTGTGCATATAATAAAGTGAGTTCATTCATTCTGCATATCTGGGTGTAGTTGCTATTAACAATAATTCTCAACAAATTGTGTAGTGTGAAATATATTTGTCTTGGAGAAATATATGCTTATATGGATGTAGTTGCTCATTTCAATATTAACAATATTTCTCAACAAATTGTGTAGTGTGAAATATATTTGTGTTGGAGAAATATATGTATATATGGATGTAGTTGCTCATTTCAATATTAACAATATTTCTCAACAAATTGTGTAGTGTGAAATATATTTGTCTTGGAGAAATATATGCATATATGGATGTAGTTGCTCATTTCAATATTAACAATATTTCTCAACACATTGTGTAGTGTGAAATATATTTGTCTTGGAGAAATATATGCATATATGGATGTAGTTGCTCATTTCAATATTAACAATATTTCTCAACAAATTGTGTAGTGTGAAATATATTTGTGTTGGAGAAATATATGTATATATGGATGTAGTTGCTCATTTCAATATTAACAATATTTCTCAACAAATTGTGTAGTGTGAAATATATTTGTCTTGGAGAAATATATGCATATATGGATGTAGTTGCTCATTTCAATATTAACAATATTTCTCAACAAATTGTGTAGTGTGAAATATATTTGTCTTGGAGAAATATATGCATATATGGATGTAGTTGCTCATTTCAATATTAACAATATTTCTCAACAAATTGTGTAGTGTGAAATATATTTGTCTTGGAGAAATATATGCATATATGGATGTAGTTGCTCATTTCAATATTAACAATATTTCTTAACAAATTGTGTAGTGTGAAATATATTTGTCTTGGAGAAATATATGCATATATGGATGTAGTTGCTCATTTCAATATTAACAATATTTCTTAACAAATTGTGTAGTGTGAAATATATTTGTGTTGGAGAAATATATGCATATATGGATGTAGTTGCTCATTTCAATATTAACAATATTTCTTAACAAATTGTGTAGTGTGAAATATATTTGTGACCGAGAAGGTTAACCATAAAGTTGGTTGCTACAGGAAAACAATAACCATGTCACTCACAACTTTCTCACATGTATATTTCATCTGCCTCTTTAGTGTGAAGTAAAGTTTGTGAACTGGTAAGGTTAACCACAATTAGTTCCTACAAGTAAAAACTGACTGAAATTTTGTCTCTGACAACTTTATCAGTTATATTTCATCTGTCATGTCAAACACAGTTTGTTACCTCGAAGGGTTAAGCACACAATTAGTTGCTGCACACCAGTAATAACTTATGGCACTTTATCTCTCACAACTTTAAAATACTTGTATTTCATTTATGTCATATGTTATGTGAAACATTCTATGTGGCATGGCAAGGTTTATCAGTTAGTTCCTCCAGGCAAACAATGGCTGCAATGATACTTTGTCTCTCACAACTTTCATACATTTGTTTGTGACCAGGGAAGATTAACCACGATTAGTTCCTACAGGTATAAAGAAGACTGTGACGATACTGTCTCTGATAACTTTAACACATTTGTATTCATCTATGTCATCTGTCATGTGAAATACAGTTTGTGACATGGGAAGGTTTACCACACAGTTAGCTCCTACAGGGAAACAATGACTGCGATGATACTCTCTTTCACAACATTGAAATATTTGTATTTCATCTACGTTATCTGCCACGTAACAGGAGGTTCCAAAAACTGCTATTATCATGAGTGGAGTTGAAAATAAGCTCTCCTTGTATTTTCTTTTCAAGTATTCAGAGGTATACTGAACACACATCCTCTAACTGCAAATTCGCAGACTGTGGGTGTCTTGTGCCAAGACTGTTTAAGCTTACCAAAGAATAAGCTCTCAGTTTCTGATCAATTATCCCAGCAGTGTGCTCAAAGTACAACCCTTAATAGCAGCAGTTCAAATGCTGGCCTTCTCTAGGCATGTCTGTTCACGCCAACAGAGTTGTGGGTAATTCTCTGGTGTCCTAAATCCAGAATGTTCTGGGTAGATGAAGCATATAAGTCAAAAACTGGAATTCATCCAGAAGAAGAAAACCATCCATGAGTAAAACCGCTTGCTTAAATCAGATCTACTAGAAATACTGCTGAAAAAGCAAATGACATGAAACTAGCGTGTGAGCACCACAGCAACTGAAGCTGTTTCTTCTATTAGTATAAAACTGTAACCTCCTAATTTCTTTGACACATTTGCATAATGCTGAAATGTCATTCCTCTGATGCATGATGTATATATCCTTAACATTCCAGCATTATACTGACATGTATGCTATCTCTCGGAGTATCACCTTTGCACTCCAGACAAGTCCATAGGTGCTCAGGTCCCCCCCCCCAACCCCCAAACATATGCATCAGCGTCCAGCAACTAATAGTGCCTCTGTGTTGCTTGACGAGTCCCTTCGTTCTCCCGATGTGCCTCTCGTGTCTGCCCCGCCAATTCTTACTCCCAAGTCTCTCATTCTGGACAGTGATGTGGATTAACTGACGTCAAAGTCCTCCGCTCTAGACATCTCTCTAAGGGCAGTAATAACATTGGCACGATCCATGTTCTGGCTATCTGTAGGCGATGCAGAGCCAACAAGTTTATCAATTCGTTCATTTCCCTCAACTCCTGCATGCCCCGGATTGAAGACGAAGGTGACTCTACGGACAACAGAGCTCCACAGCGATTCAGTCCACTGTCCATGGACAGAACCCTCCTCAACCTTTCGGATCATGCTCATCGAATCACTTAGTACACAAACATTGGTATCATTCTAATATATATGGGTCATGACCATCAAGTGTCTTGCTGACTGGTGTCAGTGACAGTGTTTCTCCACATCTTTATTGTCCAACAGAATGTATAAATTAGCATGCTGACACCTTTTTGTGCCATGACAAAAAGCTGTCAAGAATCTTCTCCCACCATCTTCCCCTGTCTCTCTTTCCATAAGTCTTTCCAGTTGTCACAATACGTTTCAGTTTTCTCTTCTCATAATATGACTACAAAAATGATAACTGCCTCTTTCTAATGTTTGTGATAAGCAGTTGATACATCTCTCTAGGTTACTCATTCTGGCTGTAAAAAGTATTTTCAGCATTCTTATGTCAAACACATCTCTGAGGTCTCAAGGGATGTTTTTTGCTTATTTATTAATTGTCCATATTTTAAACTGGTTTTATAAAATATGCAATTCTTCTTCTTTCTTCTCTATCCACAATTGCAGGGTTTTTTTTTTTTTTTTTGGGGGGGGGGGGGGAGGGGGGGGGGGGGGGGGGGTTGGTTGGTCCTCATTCTGTGATTTATTTCTGTCATATATCTCCTATTATACTTACTAGGCAGTAGTAAGTTTTGCTGCAACTTTTCCTGTTTTATCATTCTATCCTCTAATTGATGAAACTCTGTAGTTTCTCTGGCATTAATTAGATAAAACAGTATACTCTTGTCTGATAATGTTGCAGGGGGGTTTCAGTAGCAGGGCTTCACATATACTAGGTTATGACATAGCAAAATGAAATCAACAACCTCTCCCCCTCGCCATATTTACTTCCCAGAAAATAATCCAGTACCCTTTTCACATGGGTAGACTGATTCTAGAGCTGTCTTTGTTGAGGAAAATACAAATTCTGAGACTTCTGGGGATTGAATCTCTCACCAGTGTACAATGAATTGACCATTGCACTGCCACCCTGTCTTCTTCAGTAGCTATCAAATAAACATCTGATTTGTATTTCTCTTTGAAAAATTTCTCTGACTTTTTATACATCAGTAATCAGATCAGCATTTGCCGGTTTCCCTGGTCTAGGAGTTACAGACTTTCTCTGTAATCCTGTATACTCTCGTGAGTAAGGTGACGTGCGCGAGAATTGGTAGCGGTTCTCTCTGCATCGGTAACTTATGGAGTATGTGAGCCGGTTGCTCAGAAGGCAATGGCAAACTACTGAGCGTAATCTTGCCAAGAAATCAACAATCAGCTGAAAGATGCTGATGTTGACAGCAATGTCCTGTAAAGGATATGTGAACAAACCACACACAAAAATCAGCATTTAAAACTCATATATACTGTCTTCTTTCCATCTAGAGTTAATCTTTCTTGATTAATCTCTCCTTGAGATTTCTGTGCAATATTTTATACTTTCTAAAAATTCACAACATTCCATCATGTGTTTCTTGTTGCAAGTGGTTTTATTCTTTAACCTCTCAGATGTGTCAACATTCCATCATGATGTGTTCCTTGTTGAAATTGTTTTTTTTTTTTTGGTAATCTCTCCGATGTGTTAACACTCGATCAAAATATGTTCCTTGTTGAAAATGTTTTTTTCTTCTGTAATCTCTCAGATGTGTTAAAATTTTATCACTATGTTCTTTGTTGAAAGTGGTTTTTTTTTTTCTGTAATCTCTCAGATGTGTGAACATTCGATCACAATGTGTTCCTTGTTGAAAGTGGGATTTTTTTTTCTATAATCTCTCAGATGTGTTAACATTCCATCACAATGTGCTTCTTGTTGCAAGTGGTGTTCTTCAACCTTTCAAAAGTGTTAAAATTTCATCATGGTGGGTTCCTAGATATAAGTGCTTTTCTTCTTCAACCTCTCAGATGTGTTCCATTATGATTTTTCTTTGTAAGTGGTTTTGTTGCCAGTGGTTTTGTTCTTCAACTTTTCAGAAGCGTTAACATTCCATTATGATGGGTTATTTAATGTAAGTAATGATATGCATAACCAACTCAAGTTTAAGAAACACTGTTGTAATACAACAAACAATGATAACATGCTGTGTGTGCTACAGTGGTATGAGACCTTCTCTTTGAGACAACACATTATTGACAGGTGTAAGGCAAATGCTTACATGATCTTACAGACTTTATCTGTGATATGAACATTTCACTTCACCCCAGTGGTTTAGTGCTTTCTCAGACATAAAACGTGCAATGAAGAGGAATAATTAGAAACAGGAGTTTTGATTGCTTTGTCATCTCTCCTATACTCTTCTTGTTCCCTATCACACTCACTTATCTCTCGTACAGCAATGTTCTCCCAAAGATCTGCACATTCGCTTATCTGTGTGCAGCCACTCTTTCATGCATCTTTACATTCACTGATCTCTCATACAGCCATGTTCTCTCCTGGACATTTACATTCACTGATCTCTCATACAGCCATGTTCTCTCCTGGACATTTACATTCACTGATCTCTCATACAGCCAATGTTCTCTCTTGGATCTTTACAATCAGGAACCCCAAGTGCAAACATTCCTACCTTCCTTATCTGATCAACCTGGGGTCTGAGGACAAGCTTGTCTTATTTGTTTCCCTTAAAATTTTCTCTTGTGTTTACTGCAGCACTAACCATGTTTTGCATTTCACCTTCCATAAGGTAAATTAATAAAATAACCAGGCAATACAAGATATGTAGACCTTTAATAGATGTTTTCACTAAATCTTTATCACTCACAGCACAATAATTTGAGATCAAATGTGGCTGTATGCAGACATTTAGTATAATATTGGTCTGCATCCACTGAATCAGTTGAGATCAAATAATCCTTCATGCAAACACTCCGTATAATAGTTCTGCAAACATTCAGCATGGTTTGGTTTGTAAGGAATCACTTTCACAACACACAGAAACCTCCATAAGTGCTCCGTCTCCACTCAAATAACACACACACAAGGAGAATCTCAAGTGTCCGAACATTAAAGCACCATCGAGGACCAACATGTGAGTAAACCAGAATCACATATGCCATAGATAGTTTTTTGTGGGTAAAAGTAAATTACCCTTTTTACATGCCTTGGTAGCCCAGGTAAATTTTAAAAATCCATCTTAATGAGAATTAAAACCCCTGATCATGGTCTGGCAAGCTAGCATGCTAGTCACAGAACTTAGAAAATTCATGTAAAAATACAGATGTAATGGTTCATACAACCATAACACAAGGTAAGAAAGTAAAACATGAACAAACACAATTTTGAATAATTTAAAACAAACTGACACATTCTTAAAATCCTACCAAATGATCACAAACCTCTGTAAGCTGGATTCAAAGCTCCCATACCAATCCCACGTCAAAATTGCAGACATAACATAGACTAGTGTTTACAGACAGAATGAAATAAATTATTTCTCTACAATATAGCACCTATTGAATTGCACTTTCTCAAATAGGAGGTCAGAGGCTAGAGTACTCCAAAAGCAAATCACTGAAAAGTGAAGCACACAATTCTCACGCTGTCTTCCTCAATCTCTCTTTCCGCAAATATTTCTGGTTGTCACTTGTTCCAGTTTTTATCCGCTCATAATGTGGTCTAAAAACGATGACTGACTCTTTCTGATGTTTGTCATCCTTTTTTAGGTTTCTAGGCATCTGTAAAACAGGTAGTTTGCCATTGCTGTTCTTCTTGGCAGTGACCATACTGGTTGGTAACCTTAACCATTGTATCTATAAGGGGATCCTATGTCTACACTCGCCAACTTGAGACCACAACCAACAAATACTTGTCAGCTGCACTCAAGCTCAATTTGCCACCAGCTCACAAGGTTTCACATTGCCCTGTTTGAGAAGCTTAACAGGTATCCCACATTGCCTAAGGCTGTTCCATAAGCCAGCGGAAGGAAGGAGGTGCCATATTTCAACTTTGAAAGAGGATATGCCCTACCAGATCATTCTATAATTTTATTTTCTGTAAACTTCTTTAACTATTACTGTCCTAAACAACAGCTAGTGTTAGTGTGTATAAAGCAATGCATGGTGTGTTGTTATATCTTTTATATTTGCATATAAGAGCATAGGAAAAAACTGACTAGATATTTTAACATGCAGGACAATATCTGTTGCAACATTAAAAGTTCTACAACAATGCTTTCTGTTTCATTGTAGTTAATGTTCCCCTTGAGCATCCGCTGGGATATTTTCTAGGACTAAAAGAATTACATATTCTTAACTTCACTTCTTGTCAGACACTGCATGAATGACTCAAGATAAAGCCAATTTCTCTCAGTGAAGCACTGAAAACTGGGACTCAAGTGTGCTAAGACAACCCAGGGCAGTCAACGACTGTATTCTTATTTCAGAAAGTGAGAATGGTCTTTAACATAATGAGACATAGCTAGCTCAATTATGACAGTGCACATAGCAGATGAACTCTTTGCATAAAGCAAGCCAGCTGAAGTGGTATGCAGTTCAGTCTCAAAATACTTAAAACCATTTCAAGATAATGGTAAAAGCTCAGACTCTACACTACAAGACTTGAAAGAAATGTGTTCTCTGGTGCACTGTTTCTAAGACTTAATTAATTAATTAAAATCAGCCAACATTACTGTAGTTATTGTAAATATAAATTTACACCCTAGATCAGCAAGTACAAGGGTTATTTTTTCTTATGTACACTAAAAGTTATTTTTTCTAATGTACATTAATAGTTATTTTTAAGAAACTAACTCATCCTTTTTAATAAATGTTTGTTTCAATATAAATAATACAGATCAATGTAAAATCAATATTGATTGCGAAACAATTTTTCAACAACTGCTGCATTTCATTATGTGATAAAAGACTAGGTTCATACATGAAAGCATATTACATTTTACCAACATCTTTAACTAACTTGTTTAAAATAATGGATGTTCTGTCATTACATTTTAATTCTTTAATATTTTACAAAATGCGGAATGAAAATACACATGGGTCAATCAATGGATGAAGCCAGCATCACTACTGCTTGCAGAGGGTACAGTTAAAACGAAAACTTCCAACTGAATATACCAGCATCAATATTTAGAATGCAATTATTCAGATTAAAGATTGGTGTGGCAGGAAAGAGCAGCAAGACAAGTGTATGAGGAGCTAGTTAGTCACCATCAAGTTGGCATGGACAGAGCACCTATGGAAGTATCCAAAGTGTGATGATAATAATTTGAACTGAACTAAAATGGTCTTAAAATTATTTACTGAAATTCATCAACCATTTCATAAACTGACATAAAAACTGCAGACATTTGTCAACAAATGTCAATGTCTGATACTGACAAATTGACAGTCACACATGAAAATAAATATGAAATTACAGAAGAATAACACCAATACAGATGATAATAAAGGTTACAAAGTGTGGATGAAGAGGGTATCCATTTAGAAAAAAACTGGGAAACATAGCAATGAGTTCCCTGGACATAAAGTAAAAGGGTAAAAAGGAGTGAAAAGACCAAAGAGATGAACTACAGAACAAGCATCAAGAGAAACTGGATGAATATGGACACTTGAAAAGTAGAGCTTCAGCGGACAGCAACTCTTAAAGCCATATATTTCACAAGGAATGTGAAGACCAGATAATGATCAAATCAACACATCAAAAGTAAATTTAAATTTTCACTGTAGGAGAAGTCAGGACTCTGTTGAAGAGCTAAAGGTCATAGTTATAACTTCGAGTAGTTAAGCGTGCGCTTCCGGTGCAGTCTGACACTTGCAACAATGATGTTATAACTTCGAGTAGTCAAGCGTGCGCTTCCGGTGCAGTCTGACACTTGCAACAATGATGCCCACTGCAACAGCAAGACCAAGACCAATACCAACCGTCAATGCAATCCAAGAAGCTGTGGATCAGAAACAAATTTGACATAAACATTAATATAAAACCTGTACATTTCTCTTCATAACAGACAATAATATGTTGATTTAGCAATTAAGAGCACTAATCTTTCAACACTGGAGCCCTGAATTCGATCCCTGGAAGTGGCAGGGTGGCTTTTTTTCTACCAGTGACCCAGCTTTATAAAATCACAACAAGAGATCTGGGAAATTAACCATATCCAGCTCAGTAATGACAGACACATTGATTGACTGTACCAAAGAACTCCAAGTGCTCACCCATTCAGAGGTCTCATTAATAAATCCAGCATTAGAGCATTTTTAAGTGCTCCCACAGAGCTAGATCACCATGGCAATCAGTTTCAATCAGAAGAGCTGACCTTCTTATCTCACTGCACACAGATGTCTAGTGGTCAAGCCATCTGCCTCGCGCTCCAAAGGCTATGGGTTCAATTCCAGGCTACATCTTTCGGTTCACGTGTGTATTTTTCTCTGTGTGTGGTCGCCACCGGAGCTCGTGCTTTGTGCGATGCTTTCTGCAGGAGAAAGAAACCAAGCCATAAGGGATCAAACCAGGGCCAATGAAGTCGATCCTCTCGACTTTTAAGACTTTTTTCTTTAGCACACAGATCAATTTATTTTTGTTCTGAGGAAAACGATGGCACATTAAATTTCTTTAGAGGACACATGTTTTCCTACTAAATACCATTTGTTGAAGCTTTTTCTTCTTTTTCCTCTGTGTTCCTCTTTCAAAGGGGATGTGTCACACCTAGCTATGCATTTCAAAGGCCAGTCAGTGTGTCTGACTTTGCTATGCATTTGTATAAGGTTTGCATCCTTTAGACTGATTCCACCCAAGGGGCTCAATCTACCCGCAGGTATGAGTTCTCTCCTAATAATGTTTGCCAGGGCAACGGTCTTCCAGTCTACTCTTTATGATTTCCAACTGCCATGGGATTTTTAACTTGCACACAGGACCTCCTTTTTTTACCCTTATTCGAGAAGATTAGGTATTTGCTCTCACTACCCAAGAATACCTCTGAAGTCAGAGTGAGTTTGCTTGATGGTGAGGGACACTGTTAATAGGGAAAGCTAACCCACACGCAAAATTCAGTCCATCACTACTATAAATAGTGTGTATGGACTACGCTCGAGTTCAAAGCAAGCGAGTGCAAAAAAAAACCAAAACATCACACAAGAGATCGGGGGGGGGGGGGGGGGGGGGGCATTTGATGTCACTAGATACCAAGGGTTCATGGACAAATTGCCAGTCCTATGCTGAGATTGAACCTGGTAACTTCTGAGTTTGAGGCTGACCCTGCGACCTCTTAGCCACATCCCACTTACTTTAAATTGAATTATTTCTTAATGCCACTGTATTAGTGTCTTTTTTATTATTGTTTTTGTTTGCTGATGAAAGCTTTCTAGCTACAATGTCCATTCTGTTACTTGTGATTATGTTCTTGTAAAACTGAGCCTTTCTACTTTTCTATTTTCTGTTAAAATTTTATAATGACAATGCCCCCGCTTCAGCACAGCATATAACTAAACAAGTCATAAATTAGTTATAAAACAAATGAATAGTAAAGAACTTTCCGAAAGAAACATCAATCTCACTGAACAATAATTAAGTTATAAGTAATAACAAATCTGCTTGAAGCAGTAAACAAATGGTGTGAAATTGTTTTTGATATTAAATTCATAAACACGTCAGCGACGTAATTAACCAGAAAAAAAAGGCTCCAAAGCAACTAAGCTAAAATAATGATTACCATGTTCGAAAACTTCCAAAATTTGATCAATTTGCATGTCGATTGATCCGCAACCTACACAATTTTAATGGCACCAAAATATAATTCACAGTAATAAATACTCAATGAGGGTTGATTATCTAGGCCACAATTTCTTGCTAAATCTAAATGAATCACTAAGCAATTAAGACTATGGGATACTTAAACACAGAAACCACACATAAAATATGTTGTATGATTTACTGTAGTGCCAACAATATCAATAAATATGTTGGTCAATTTATTATAGTGGCAACAATATTAATAAATATGTTGGTCAATTTATTATAGTACCAACAATATCAATAAATATGTTGGTCAATTTATTGTAGTGCCAACAATATCAATAAATATGTTGGTCAATTTATTATAGTGCCAACAATATCAATAAATATCTTGGTCAATTTATTATAGTGCCAACAATATCAATAAATATGTTTGTCAATTTATTATAGTGCCAACAATATCAATAAATATGTTGGTTAATTTATTGTAGTGCCAACAATATCAATAAATATGTTGCTCGATTTATTGTAGTGCCAACAATATCAATAAATCGTGCAACAAATTGTTTGTGACTTCTGTGTTTGTATTCACTAAAGAAATACATTGTTTTGAACTAAGGAATAAGAAATACTACATGTTTGAAACATACTACGTAAGTCATATGAGAAGTGACCAGTGTTCTTCCTCTTTATTTTACTTTCCTCAAATCAAAGTCAGGTATCCTTTTATACTGTTTAACCCATTGAGCAATAATAATAATTCCTCCTCCTCTTCCACTTCCTCCTTCTTCTTCTTTCTCCTCTTCTTCTGTTTCTTCTTCTTTTGTGATCATCGCTGAGATTCTAGTTTCTCTAACAGTGATCTGCAGTCTATTTCAGAGTTTCGGTTCCATTATACAGTTTACCTCTGAACTTGATGGACGTGAGCCACCTCTCTCTGTTCAGGTATGCATGTAGGGGACACATTTGCTACCACAATAGCACAGGCAAGAGGTTCTTGTGTAAAATTTGATATACAACTGGTATTTCATTTTTCTGTTCTTCTTCTGCGTTCATCTGGAGTGTTTTTCATATGTAATTGCATTGTTCCTAGTTTATTTGCACCCTTAGGCCGACACATCCAACTTCTGCAGGCGTTTGTTGACCAGATTAACCTTTCAGGGTGCTTCAAAAGGATATTCCACTCTCCTCTGACGTTTTTGCATTGTGCCAATTTATTTACACCCCTAGGCCAACACATCTGACTTCTGTGAGTGCTTGTTGACCAGGTTAAGCTTCTCTGGTGTTTCAAGGGACATTCGACTCTCACTGTTGTGGTGTCGTCCACATCCCAGCTGGTCAAGTTAGAACTGACAAAGTCATCATGGTCAACCCTCAAGGGAAGGCAGGGACAGACCATGGGCATTCCCCACCATCCAAGGAGGCTTCCATAATTGCAGAGGTGACACATATCGCTCTGGTACTGGGCTCACCCAAGGAATCGTCACCTCCTGCACATGGCTGCTTCACTTCCTCACTTCCATATATTGGGCATTTCGTTCACTGCTGGCCACTCCCCAAGCAAACGAGGAACGGTCAGCCAGCAGATTACATCCACTCAGCAAGCTTTATGTTCGGACTTTCCATGAAATGCAGATGTTGCCGGCTCAGCATCTCACCTCCATGCAGCAGAGGGTGAGTAACAGCCAGGCCCTCACATCTGAGGGATATTGACTTAGAGGCATTCAGCCATATCCCTCAGCTGAGGCCGTAGAACAAGTGTCTGGGCCAAGCAATTTAATGAGCCTTTCATGGTTTCACTGTGAGACAGTGTGAACTTAGACATACATGGCTTAATCTTTGAGACAAGCATATGACTACTGACAGGATCAACCAGATATCTATCGTACAGATGGACTATTCACACACACGCAGGCCAAAAGTAGCAATCGCTCAGCGCACTCCCTCGGTACCCGGTGATACATGCAAAACCACTGGATGCCTACCGACGAGCTTTCAAGCTATGGCAGGCAGGACTGTCCGAAAAGCTATGCCAGCAGGCCCACTAGTCATCAAGAGAGAATGGATGCTTATCAAGACTTTGTCGAATGGTTGTACAAAAATTGCTCTTTCACCTGCTCAAACCACGACTCTGGCTTCGTGCTGTGGTCACATTCTCAAAACGCCTGCTTTGCTAACTTGTTTCAGCTGGGAAGTTCCCGACTGGGTGCACCTCACACAGCCATCTGAGACAACGAACACCAGACGCGAGGCTGATCTTGCGAACCAGGCCAGCCCTAACGTATTTCATTCAATTGTGCCAATTTATAGTCTCTGTTGAATGGTAATACCTACAGATAGTAATACCCATAGATTGCAATACCCATAGATGGTAATACCCATAAATTTTAATACCCATAAATTGTAATACCCACTACGTTTGGTGCAGTATTTCTTCCATTTTGCATAAAGTGACTTCTGCTTCATCACAGCTGACCTTCTTGTGGATAGTGTTCTCCTCTCTAAGCTATCATCTTCCTTGTATTCCTTGTTGCAATGCCAAGCCATTCTATGCTCGCAAGTGCAGACAGGAGTGGGCAGGGGTAAGTAAATATTCTTAGATAAAGGCCCCCCCCCCTCCCAGCTGTTTTTAAAGTAGGTCATTCTAACTTGCAAAAGAGTACTGAAAACTGTCTCATTAACAATAGTTATTAATGTTATTACCAGTTGTTTGTATTTTTTTTCATGTTAAAGATAAAATTCTTGACAACATAAAATGTGTCACTTGTTGAATCACCTAATTTTGTACATCAGATGCAAAAATGGCATGCCCCTTCAGATTATCAACTATGAGATATTATGTTTAGGAAGTCTTATATCAAATTGTTCAAATGGGTTATCATCACTGCACAGCGGACAAGTCCATTGGTGCTCAGATCTCCTCCTCAGAATTTCTACAAGTATCTGACGACTGATCATACCCATTTGGTGTTGGTTGACCAGTCTTCTTCTGTCCTGTACAAGGCCTTCTAGTCTTGCAATTTCTTGCTTGACCCCAATGTCTTTCATCCTGAGCAAAGCTGCTATCTCATCCATGTCTTTGAAATCAGTAGTTTCACTGAGATATTTAATTGCATCTATAATGTCTGCTTGGTTTATTGATGGACCCTCTACAATAGTCTCAGAATCAGCCATACCATCTGCTTGTTCACTTCCTTTGACACCAGCATGACCTGACACAAAATAAAAGCAATAGTATCTTCTTAAGAATGTTCAATAAGTCATTCAGTTTGCACGCATGTGTATGGTCCTCCATTTCCAACCTACACACCACTAATGTCACAACCAGCACCTCTATTGTAAAACTGCAGGTTATTGTTGAGAAACCACTATTGGAACTTTGTGACCATTAAAACATGTGGAGTAAGCCCAAGTACAAAAAGAATAATCCAATCAGTCAGAAAGCCACAAACACAAGATATAACCATATTGTGGACAGACCTGAACAAATAATTATTCTGTGACCCAGACAATCAATAACGCAGCCAACTGTATAACAAATTTCATACTGGCAAATCAACCATGTGCAGATGTGGATTAGCACTTCAGACATCAGATAATTTACTCAAAGACTACCTCAAAAAAGAATATCACAGCAAACCTTTATGCCTACAGAAACAACAGTGGAAGCTTCATTTTACAAACCACAGAGAGAAGTAAACATGACTGACTTTATTCAAGAGACAACATTTCAGATATAGACAATTTACTTCAAGCAAACAAAAAGATGCCCAAGCACACCATCTCTGGTGAATAACTGATCCATCTGTAAATATCCCAGGATCTCCATCACAGTGGACTCATCCAGCAGTGCCTTCATTCAGCTGCCACTACAGAAGAAACTTCTCCCTGTATCTTCTATCCAGAGTGATGATTACCAATAAGGATTCCTTGAAATCCTTAAGAACAGGTATTCCTTCTTCACCAGGTATAATATGTTCCAAAACACATAACCTTTGGACAACAACATCAGCTGGTTTCAACCAAGATTGTGTTCACTTCAGCCTGTTTTAAATTTCTCTTCTTGTTAGTGGTGGTGGTAGTGGGGGTTGTTGTTGTTGATGTTGTTGTTGTTGTGTGGTGTGTGTGTGTGTGTGTGTGTGTGTGTGTGTGTGGGGGGGGGGGGGTTGAGTAGGGTGTGTGTGTGTGTGGGGGGGGGGGTGTGGGGGTGTATGTGTGGGGTTTGTATGTGGGGTATGTGTGTGTGTGGGGGTGGGTGTATGTGGGGTATCTGTGGGGTGTGGGGTGTGTAGGGGAGGGGGTGTGGGGGTGAGAGGGGTGTGTGTGGGGTCTGTATGTGATGTGTGTGGGGGGTGTGTGAGTGGGGGGTGTGTGGAGGGTGTGGGGGGAGAGGGTGTGTGTGTGCGGGTGTGTGTCTGGGGTGTATGTGTGGGGTGTGTATGTGGGGTGTGTGTGTGTGTGTGTGGGGTGTGTGTGTGTGGGGTGTGTGTGTGGGGGGGGGGGGGGTGAGTAGGGGTGTGTGGGGGGTGAGTAGAGGGTGTGGGGGGATGTGTTGGTGTGTGTGGGGTGTGGGTGTGAGGTGGGGTGAGAGGGTGTGTGTGTTGGGTGTCTGGGGTGTATGTATGTGGGGTGTGTGTCTGTGGTGTGTGGGGGTGTGGGGTGTGTGTTTGAGTGAAGTGTGGGGGGTGTGCGGGGGATGTGGGGTGTGTGGTGCAGGGTGTGCGGTGCGGGTATGTGGTGCGGGGTGTGCAGTGCTGTGTGTGTGTGTGAAAAAAAGAGGGGAGGGGGGCGGCACTGTCCATGAATATTTTGAGATAGGGAAATGCATGACATGAATCAGTTCTGTTTTCCATTAGAGAGAGGTCAAGCAAAAATTTAAATTTAACAGGAACTGGCCAGTTACCACTGTAAAGGCTATAAGTAATAGAAATGGTATTTCATTACCTAATGTGCACTAAAAAACAGTGACACACTTTAAAAAGTCAATGTGATAAATGAAGTTAAACCTAGAGAAAAATTGGAAATGTCCCTTATACTATACTTAACATTACATTTTACCAAAGTATTCAATTATAATGGATTTGCATGTGTTTCCATTACAGAAACACTTACATAAATGTCCATCCTTTTAGGCCAAGCTGAATATGAAATCTGTATTCTAATACTTAAACATTTCTCTTCCATTCTCACTTCTCTTCTACACTAAGTTATAGGGAAAAACAAGATTTTTCAGACATAAAGTTGGAATAAATACATAAGCTATCAAGGCAAAGGTCAATTTAATTCACAGGTTAATCAAACCAATGATGCACAATTAGACAGGCAGATTTCCTACTCTCCCACCATGCCACACAACGAATATATTAAGCATCATTTAACAATTATAAATTATCCATTTTCAACAGCTGATATGTGAGATTGGTTACAAGAGCTTCAGGTAAAAGGAAGTAAAATAAAGTAAAGGATCATTTTTTACAGCAAACAGGGAATTGTCTAGCCACTATGCTATCGCGGCTGCTATAAACTAAAAGAAAAGTCACACACCAAGCGTTTGAGACGTAAGATGATGCATGATGGTGGAAAATGACCACGTGTTCAGGTGCACCCACTGTGAACGGACATTTACAGCGCAAATTGGCCTTATCAGTCACACTCGCTACCGCCATAGTTAAAAGTTATTATGCCTTTTTAAAGCACAAACTATCGTCTGTCAAGACGGCAAGGTGCCAATGAATAAACTAAGCACGATCTTTATAAGATGCATGTTATGTGGGGGTTTTTTTGCGTGTCCCTTATGGGACGTTGCAGTCAACACCAGCATTTTTCAGCTGCTGTTGATGTACTAGGCAAGTGTTACGTTCAGTAGTTTGCCATTGCTTTCTGAACGACCGACTCCCATACCAGCAAATTATAACACAACGCGACACGGTCTGCTGCAAAAATCGGTCGCAGCTGAGCTTCGAACGCCTGGTACTCGGCACACGAACCGCGTTCACAAGCTTTTAGCCACAGAGGCGGCTATGTGGTAGGTCTGATATAATCCAATAAATATATGGTATTTATCAAAAGTGCTAAATGTCATTAGCACAGACAAGCATTCACTTTACAGTATGTAGGTAAATGTAAATGGGAAGTGTGAAAAACATTTCAACACTAATGCCTTTAACATTTAATATGTTTTATATGATTAATCCCGGACACATCTGGTAATGAAAAGATCATCAAGAGACATTCCAGTGATAATCTTTGGGTTCAGAATCAACCATGTGTTCAACATTATAAAATCAGACAGATGTGTTTATGTGACAAGAAAAAACAAATACTGGATCATAATTCCACAAGATTCTCATAAAGGATTAGTTGCATGACATTCTCAGATTTAAGTTAGGGAGAAACTCCAAGGCCATGAGAGAAGTCAGAAACAGAAAGTTGCCTTTAAGAAAGAAATACTAGGGAGCTTCAAATGAAAACATTAAA
Source organism: Cepaea hortensis (assembly GCA_963921405.1). Lineage (NCBI taxonomy): Eukaryota > Metazoa > Mollusca > Gastropoda > Stylommatophora > Helicidae > Cepaea > Cepaea hortensis. The sequence continues at coordinate 99,505,074 of OY992877.1, read as the reverse complement.
AGTGTGATAGACATTACAATAGCCATGCCACTGTCTTGTAAACTGTCAATATTGTTGCTAAGGATGTCAAGAGTGCTAAGCAAGTGACATTACAGTGCAGATGCAGATGAACACAGTGATGTCATAAGGACAGTTTAAAGATGGTCGTCCCACTTTTGACATGCACCAAAGAGGAGCAGAGTTCTGTTATCCGTTTTTTGATCAGTGAAGGGGTGAAGCCTATAGAAATTCATCGGCAAATGAAAATAAAGTATGGTGTAGCATGCCTGTCAGGCCAGCAAGTGTATGAGTGGAGTAGGAAGTGTTAAAATGGTATGACTTCTGTGATAGAATGTTTATGACCGGGTCAGCTACACCGAATAGTGACCAAGAGAATTTTTTCTACAGTAATCCAAGCACTTTATCAGCACTGGAGGACTTTCAGTGAACGTTGTGACTACATCAAAAAAAATATACACTTGTTTTGTTCTTTACTTTCTTTACTTAGAATATATTCACCACCAAAAAAAAAAACATTTAAGGTTTTTATTTGAAGCCCCCTCCAAGTCATAGTTATTGAAGAGGAATCAAGAGGGGTTTGTAGAAGCAAACTTGTCCCCCTGAGCATTGAGTTGTCTGTTGAGAATGAAATATCTGAAGTCTGTGGAGGAAATATTACCAAGCAGAACCTCATCCTAGTCAGTCTGCCTATGATGTGCTGAACCATGACCTAGTTACATCCTAATATGCCTCTCCACAGATGTGAAATTCCAGTACCAGTCTTGCACACTCTGACTGACTTATGGGCTTGGAGAGAGGGACAAAGGCTGTGAAATACAACCCCAGTGCAGATAGCAGTTTGGAGCCAAGTTGGTGATAACCTTATCTTTTGAGGAGAATCAACACAGCTGGTGTTCAACCTCTGTATGTATATGACACTGAACTGTTCTATAATGTACACATATCCAATCTATTTGGCCCAAATCTTATTGTAGAGGATGAAGCAAATGTATGTCCTCATCTTCCCAACAAACTTATTATAAAACACTAAATTCTCAATAACTACTGAAGAGCTGGGCATAACCCATATATTCTTCTTTTTCTGCTACTGCCTTTCATCTCTCAATGGAGATTAGGCCCGCAGCCAATTCTTGCCAAGCATTTTGTAGACTTTTTCATGATTTGTTGGGTTTTGCAGCGGAAGTTTTCTATGGGTTGAGGAATCCAGTCTCACACCAACCCTCCTTAGTCATACCTTACGACATATATGGCAGGTTACAGTGTTACTATTCCTTGCTTCCTTTATGAGCCCCAGCAATACACTGATGAACCATATTGTGGTACAGATAATCCTATGATAGATACAGCCATAAAGATGAGAAGACTCAGAACTTCACATATATTAGGTCATAACATAATTAAGTCAGCTAAGTGAGCTAATTGGTTCCCTTTTTCACTGTCTTTACTTCCTAGAAAATACTGACATAGTACCCATCTGATGAGGCTAGGTCAACCTAGAGTTATGCTGGTAGGAATCCTTTCATACTTGCCACTATATTAGTGTGTGAGTGCTCAAATCACTGTACTACCACGGCATCAACCAGTTTTATTTCAGCAGATCTTGCTCTTATGTGCAACACATACTACAGATATAACAATGATATGATAAATGTTTAAAACAATTTCAATGATAAACACCTTCCAGCCAATATGAGAAATGTGTGCATATAAGTGGTAGGCTACAAACAAGTAGCATAAGTATATATATATATATATATATTGAATACTAACACTGGTGAATTACAGTTTCATTCTAACACTCTGTTAATTATTAATTAGCAAATGCCAGTCAACATTTGTTACATTAGACAATTTAATACACTGGTTAAATTAGAGAATATTATTGTCACACTCAATTTAAACCGAGAATTTGTATTACACATATGACACAATTTCATGTGAACACTGAAGGAATCAGAGAATTCACACAGGTTAATCAGCGCATGTTATTATCACACGCGGGTTAAATAGAGAGTATGCATCAATGCACTGTCAGTTCTGTTTGCTGTGTTATTCTAACTTCTCAGATCTAATGTCTGATTCAAACTTTTCAACAATCATAGCTAAATAACTGCATTCTTCAACCAAAAGACATACACATAAAAGACATTCTATGAAGTAGACATTCTATGAAAGTTTATAAACAGTCTTTTTTACGAAAAAAAAAAAAAAAACAGAACAAGGAACGGAACAGAAAAATTAATTGTAAATGGGAAAATATATATTTCTTAACTCAAATACAGAGAACAACAATGCAATGTAGTTGCGGAAGATTCAAATGCCAACAATTACTGAAGTAATGCAAATGCTGATAAGTAGATACATGTGCAAATCTACACCTAATTCATTGCTATAATGCACCTGTTTGTCTAGGTAAACCTTACTTCACCATTTGAAGCCTAGAGTGAAACAGAATATACAACAACATCCTTACAAATAAGTATATGTTGTGTAAACAAATAACAAAGACACCAGAAGCAGATGTTATAATAATGTTCCCAACTTGATCATGTACAGGTCTACAGAAAGAAGACCAGTTTATTTTTTGGTGTGTTCGCTCGCTTTGAACTCAAGTGTAGTCCATACATGTGCTACTACCACTAGTGCACTGGACTGATTTTTGCGTGTGAATTAGCTGTCCATATTACCAGTGTCCCTTGCCATCAGGTGAACCGGAACCTGCTCTGACTTCAGAGGTACTTGTAGTTTGCGTTCCCAAGTCAAGGACGAGAAGACAAAGTTTTAGTCCAACTGACCGGTGTAGGGTTGAACCCGCTCTCTTGGCATCAGCACACCAGGTGTTTAGGAATGAGTGTTCTTACCCATCGGACCATGCTGGTCTCTAAGTACAGAGCTGACATGCTAGCTTCAACAGAACCTCTGATTGGGACACTGTTGATGGACATTCTGCTTATCAATCCTCTAGAAGACAGAATTTTAACTCTGGAGTTTGATACACTGATGTTCAGGTCACCTGAGCCTTGTAAAGAGCTTGCCTACATCTTTCAAAGTGAGGCTTGTGTAAAGACTTTTCTCTCGACTCAGTACTGTTTCCATCGGAAGAGATGTGTTGCAGAGCTTTTATTATCCTCTCCAAACTCAGACACCAGTGTGACATGTCTCTTAAAGAATCTTATCAATTACCACTGTTGGAATGTAGGTCAAGTATGGAACAAGTGAGGACAGTCCCAATGTGAAGATAATCAATTTGCAACAGGGACAATCAGAAATCCCACCTTTAACTTCTATGAAAGAGACCAAGCATTTATAAGCTTGACCCATGGGTAATGATGTTGATACTTCATCATAAATGATAAAATTCCCCACTTAAAATATTACTATTCAGATACAATAATAAATCATCAGCCAGTGGCTTTTCCTGTGCAGAATTTCATGCCCTTAATAGTCTTGTGAAACTTCTCTGCATCATAAGCCACATGTCCTGCCTCTGTTGGTGCCATGTGAAATTACTAATTATCTATCACATCTTGAATCCATTTATGCTGTGGTCTGCCTCTTCTTCACCATCTCCGATACACTTCCCTTAACAATTATCTTTCCTAGACTTTCATGTCCAAAATATTTCACTTTCCTCATTTTTGTTTGTTTTAGTAAACAGTCTTCTTCAATATTTAGTTTTTGTTGGATTAATGAGTTTTTTTCTCCATTCTATCCATTGAATTTTTAATATTCTTTTATAACATTTACATTCCAATGTAAACGTGTGTTTTTCAGTGGATTTGTGAAATATCCAAGTTTTGCAACCATATGTTGCCACAGGAAATATGCATGATCTAAGCATTCTATCTTTTAATTACTTTAGCTTTGTATAGCTATATATATTCTTTTAATTTCTATCATGTACCTAGTCTCACTATAAATAATATGTACATTTAATCTATATATATAAAAGAGAATGTTTGTATGTGTCTTTGTATGTCTCTTATGCGTTCGCGAACGGTCCATCCGATTGAGATGAAATTTTCTATAGATGTTCTTCTCATTCCTGCCAAGCCAACTGGCATAGTTTGTTAGTTTAAAAACAGTTATTTACGTATTAAATTGAATTTAATTAAAATATTACCATTAAAATATATCGCTATGAGTCTGGATGATAGAGCAACAGGCTGACAGTAAGTCAGACAAATAGAACAACGCTAGGATGAATTGTCATGGTGGTCAGAGTAAGAAAGACACTGGGAAGAGGCTAAACGGAATAACGAATGAGATTGCAAGGCGAAGGCCACATGGTCAGAAAGATCGAGAAGGAGGAAGGAACAAAGACAGGCAGTCGGAGAGCTGGGGACCATTGGGTATGCATCGAAGAACTAGGCAGGGAGCCGAGAACTTAGTCTCCACTGCAGCAATGAAACGTCGAGAGATTTCAACGGCAAGGAGATGAATGGACGCTAGATATCTCAAGCGAGTACCGACTGGCGGAGAAATGCATTACCGTGACCAGGCGGTCAAACACGCCAGTCTACGTCAAGAAGTCCAGCCGTGTAGTGTGCAGGAGTTGACGGCCTGTAACTGTAAGTGCCTGCAGCCACGTTGAACAGGACAGGCGTAAGTAGGGATTAGACAGTAGTGTGTGTGCAATAGCATATGAACAATTAGCCTGGATAGCAGGCCATACTATGTTGAGTGTGAAAAGATACAATATGTAAACTGAACATTGATTGTGTAATATCAGGTAATACATGATGCCATTCTTTAACGTTGAGGCAACGAGTTGTGTTCACCATGTGTCAGCGTACGTCATACAATAATTGTCAACGTATAATTGTCAACGTAGCAGCATCCTAATACCCCTAGTACACGTCGGCAAGCGCTCGTTGGCAAGCTATATATATTCTTTAAATTTCTATCATGTACCTAGTCTCACTATAAATAATATATACATTTAATCTATATATATATAAAAGAGAATGTTTGTGTGTGTCTTTGTGTCTTTGTATGTCTCTTATGCGTTCGCGAACGGTCCATCCGATTGAGATGAAATTTTCTACAGATGTTCTTCTCATTCCCGCCAAGCCAACTGGCATAGTTTGTTAGTTTAAAAACAGTTATTTACATATTAAATTGAATTTAATTGTGAAAATTTTCTAACCCATTTTTCCCGGAATGGGAAAGGGCCGAACATAGATAGGTAGGTAGGTAAGTAGGTAGATCCCCACCAGGGGCTGGGCGAAGCCAGGCCGGGTCAGCTAGTAATGAATCTTTTAATGAGATGCATTTTCTCTTCACAATACATATATTTATTTCAAATTAGGTAATAATTATTTTTTGTTATCATTTCTGACGAATTATATTTTATATGTTTACTGAATGGATATAAAACTATATACAATAAAACTAATTCTCTTTAGGTTGCATTTTAAGTAATATATTTTGCAAATTGTGTTCGTCTCTGGCAGAAATGAAATGTTACAAATATATTGTTTCCGTGGAGGTTCATCCAAGGCACATGAGAGCAGTACACCCATCAAATATGAGTGACATTTGTGAAGGAGATGGAGTTAGGAAGTCAGCCTGATCACCCTATCTTATATTTGACCTAGTATATGTGAATATCTAGTCTACATGCCTAAAGCAGTATTTGAGATTACATTCATCTGTTCAGGAACAGAACATAGCACATTAGTTTCACAATATCAATTAAAACCAGTTCAACTCAATACTCTAAAATGATGATGTAAATTTTAACTTATCAGTTTTGCAATATCAAATTATATTTTGTATCGAGACATGGGAATGACTGAAATACTTTCATACTCTTATTTCCCTTTTTTTTAACTGTTGGCTGATAAAGACTTGCATAGAAATGTTGATTTCGAATACCTTTGATTGGCTGTGAAAAACATTAACCTTCATGATGACTGCACAAGCCAGGCGGCCATAATTCCTCAGGCTCTAAACCCACCCTGTCCCACATGCAAGGTACTATAGACATTAGATGACAGGTTAATTGGTAAGGGGTGGGGTGGCTTAAATGTTACAATGTCCGTATCCAGCTGATGCAGACTTGGTTCGTCTCACAACCTGGACTATTTTTATTACAATTTTAAAAAAAAGAATAATATCCCTACTCTGATTCTGGGGTGATGGATCAGGAATCTAGCCTTCTCAGATAAAGGTGAAAAATCAGGACCCTAGTGCATAATGCATGTGTTAAAAATACTTCAACAGCTAAAAATAGAAAATTGTAGGCTGATGCCCTGACTAAATTTTAAAATTAGACAACCTACTCACAAAAAATAATATTCACAGAATGTATGATTCTGGAATGCACACTTTTAGATTCTTGCTAGTGCTATGGAGTTTATGTACTGTGCTGAGATTCTCCTTGTGTGAAAAATGGGAGGAGAAAGGAGCACATACGTATATATCCATGTGCGATTAAAGTGGACATTCATCAAAAGCAATATGGTAATTGGTTCTCATGCTTCACTGAAACATTATACATGTAATTTAATTTGAATTACACTCTGACTGAAAAGGACATAATTTCCTCTACATATGAATGAAACAGCCACAGAAGACCAACTAACTGGATTCAAGTACATATTCATTGCTAAGAAAACTATTAATTATTGCCATCTCCTCCATTTTTGATCAAACCAGTAGATTCTAAGCTCTGTGTATAAATTCCGTAGCAATATCGGGAATGCCAATGTGCATACACCTGAATCATCCATAATACAAATATTCTTACACAGGTAGATTTTCTTCATTTTGAAATTTTACCATGCTTAGAGTTCACATACAATTTACTGTAATTATATTAATATCTGAATCTTTACAGCAATATTGTCATATAAAGTATTCCACTGTAAAAAGTATAGTAAGTTTTTAGCAGTTTACATGTTATCTTAAATTTTTTTAATGACAAACTATTCTGAAATCAAATGTTTCTCAACCTCAGTAACAATGAATAAAAGAAAATGTGGTCAGAAATGTAACCAGTAAGCATTAACATTTAATTCTGTACTACATGAATCCAAAATAAATCAAGCAGAACCTTCCACTTACTCTTGGACTCTAAGACAAATATCCGTGAAGCAAGGTAGCAACTATAGTTCCTCTTCTAATAAACCTACAAGTATCAAGGTAGCAACTATAGTTCCTCTTCTAATAAATCTATGAGTATAAAGGTAGCAACTATAGTTCCTCTTCTAATAAACCTACGAGTATCAAGGCAGCAACTGTAATTCCTCTTCTAATAGACCTACGAGTATTGTATTTGTTAAAACAGAATACTGATCAAGAAGAACAAAGTATGGTAACTAATATAAGAAAGCAAATTTAGTGGTCTAAAATATGATCACATACAACTTACCAGGAGTCAAAGAAGTGCTGGAAGAGCGTACATTTTTGGCAATGCACTCTTCAGTCCAATTACCAGGTATATTAACTGCGGTCACTTCCTTGAACTTGTCTAATGTACAAGGTGTTCCACAATCTGTGATTATAATTGTTATCAATAAAATTTAAAAATAAACTATTCAAAACAATATTTTCCCATTAGAGTAATGATCGTGTATCGGAGTAATGAAGACACAAACAATAAATTGCTCAATTTATTGCCTGGCGTATTTCACTGCACCTCATCAGGTGCATACTAAGATATGCTGAAACAGTTGTGATCCATATGGCTAAGCCAATGTTGTGCAACAAAAGACATGATAATTAAATTAACATTACCATGGTAGACAATTTAAATTACTATGGGGATATGTGAATTGTATATTTTAGCTTGAAGGATTCATTCTTTTGCTTTATTATATGTTACCTTTGGTGAGTGATCTCTGCAGTAGGTACCTGTCAAGATGCAGCAAAAAATGCCAGGCAATAAAATGTGCTTGTCTCTTCATTATTCAAAATCATATTTGGTTACAAATGACAAATGTGTATGTTTCAGAAACACTATTACTGTTCTAAAAACAGATTATACTGCTAAGCACTTTAACCCCTTTACCGTGGAAAAAAAATTTTTTTTTTGTTATGCAAACTGTGTATTTTTTTTCTTTCATAATTTGATATGTTATGTTGTCCTGGCAAAATAAAATGTTTTTTTAAGTGAAAATGAGTTGTCTTTTAGAAATTGTGAGGAAAATAAGAAATGTTCTGTACTAAATGGTACTGTTCAATAACGAACTAAACTGATACGTATATTAGATGTCAATTGTTTTTAGTAATTATACTTGGTGTGGTAAACACCAAAACATGGAGCTGCACATAGTGCTGTGTCACACTCCGGACAGTAGTATCGTGTCTCTTTACGAAATTTGAAAAAATCCGAAAAAAAAATTCTGAAAAAAAAAAAAAATATGAAAACCCAGCCAAGTTGTTCAAGCCCGTACTCTGTAGATTCCAAGCTTGCTAATAAAAACTATGCAAATACATGCCCATAGGATACATGTATGTACGCATACATCTACACAAGCTATACTATGCATAAATTATAATCATACTACAAAGTTATAAATTATAATCATAATAAAATCACAATAAAAAGTTTTTTGTTCTTTCGTACCTTTTTTTTTCTTGTTTACTGTCCACTTTCACTTTTGGCATCACGTGATGACCTACTTTTATCTTCCGCTGTTGAACTGGCTGTTGGATTAGCCGCCCTATGCATTTCCTATGCTATTTTTGTATTAACACGAGTTTACTCGGGACGCACGGCACACAGAAGACTTTTACATCTGATGACGAGTTAACTCGTGATGCACGGTTAAAGCCAACAATTTTTATGACGAGTTAACTCGTGACACACGGTAAAGGGGTTAAGTAAATCCACAGATACTTATCAGGTGATGATGGTTTCTATATTTCACTTGTGGATACAACTCCACTGGCTCTCAGCATACTCTGTTTCTAACTTTTATTATTATACTCATCTCATGTATGAATTTTGTGTTGAGTTTGAAACATTCAGATTCATTGAGCCATTATATATCACAACATAAATGTATTTTCTGTCCCTCTGATAAGAATGTTATAATGTAGACATGCTTAAGTGTTTCCTCACATCTTATTTAACTATGGGCACTTTTTTTTGCGCTCACTCGCTCGTTTTGAACTCAAGCAAAGTCCATACAGAATACTTTTAGTAGTGCTGGACTGAATTTTGCATATGGATTAGCTTTCCCTATTAACAGTATCCTTCGCCATCAGGCAACCCACTCTGACTTCAGAGGTACTTGTAATTTACGTCTTCAAGTCAAGGACGAGAGGTCAACATTTTAGTCCAACTGTCTGGTGTAGGGGTTAAACCCCTTACCTCGGCATTGGAACATGTGTTCTTATCCATTTGGCCATGCTGACCTATGACACTTGTTTAACTAGGGTGTGTTGGGTGTAGTATTTTTGCATGTATGTGTATGGCAATGTGTGACAACTCACTTTTAATTAAGGCTTTTTTTTCCCACATGATGTTAATTACAATCTCTTACATTTGCATAATGTTTACCTTTTAATTTTAAAACTGTTTCAAACCGAATGTCAATTTTACAAATGAAAGTTATAGAACATTCCTATGTCTGATCATTATAATTTGTGTTAATCTATAACATAACAATGACTTTTTTTCATTCTTGTATAACAAGTTTAATACTAATGCCATTGTTAAAACAGCATTCACACAAAACTAAAACTCACCAGGGATTGTCAGCTCATAAGGCTCTCTGTTTGAGTCATTTTTATAAAGTACTTGGACCTCAGTGGTATCATTAACACTGTGCAATTCCACTATAACCAGAGCTCTGTATATTGGTGGCTGGTTGTCATAGATCTTCATAGCACTCAGCAGTGATGCCACAGTTGTATCATGCTAGAAACAGATTTCATAAAACAGTCACAAGAAGGTTAAGGGACATCTAGAGGTAGAAAAAACTAACTATAATTCAGGAGCCACATGCTTTTTCTCAGCATCCAGTGCAATTATTCTTGCAAATACTGGCTAAACATTATTGAAAATTCAGGCGCCAGGTGGACATTTTCGGGCACAATGGTGATCGGGAGTCTGAATTTTTCTACCCTCCCTCCCTTCCTTCCTCCCGCCTACCTTCCTTTCTTGCTTCCTCCCTCTCTTTTTTATTCCCTCCCACCCTCCCTCCATTCATTCATTCAGGTGGCCAAGCATTCATTCATTCATTCATTCATTCATTCATTCATTCAGGCATTCATTATCTTCTTCTTTTGCTGCAGCAATGAGTTTTCTGTGCTCAACAGTCTAAATAACAAGGTAGTTTGTTTTTGGTGTGTAAAGGATCACTCTCACTGTACACAGATATCTCCATAAATCAGTCTCATCACACAGATATCTCCATAAGTGTTTCAGTCTCATCACACAGATCTCACAGGGAGAATCTCAGCACAATGCATGAACTCCATAGCAACTGGCTGAGATCCAAATGTGGGTATAGCAGACATGTTATAAATTATTTGTGGGTAGCTTTTTCTCAGTTTTTGACACCAAGGCTCATCGCTTTTCACAGAGAGGGAAAGACTGGCCACCTCTTCCTCCTTGTTCTAGGCCTGATGGCACTAACATATTACAGACTCATAGCAGAAAACTGCTACAGGACAATTTTTTTTTTTTTTGTGTGGAAATTCTGCCTGGGCAGTGGCCTATTTAGCATGCTATTTTCAATTTCAAACTGCTGTGTAATTTTTAACTTGTACATAGGTCATCCAAGTTTTTTGCCTTTATCTGAGAAGGTTAGACATCAGATCCACTACCCCAGGATACGTGGAGAGTATACAGTCCTTTTTTCTTATTTGTTAAAAATCTAAACATTCAAAACAGTTAGATGACCTGGACTGAATAAGCATGAGGTGGGTGACACAACCTCTGATCACCTCCACCCCCAATAAGGAGATTAATTTCTTCCATGAATTCAAGCATTAGAAGGAAGTTCTTCCAGATGGTTCAGTTTCTCTTTCATTTTCACATCCTTGAGCCAGGTCTGATAACTCAAGACACCAAAGATTTACATTATTCAGTATGTAATCTTCTCCTTCTTCTCTTCTTCTTTTTCTCCTGCTTTTCATCTCACAACAGAGCATAGGCCCACAACCAATCCACATTAAGACCTTTTGTAAACTTGCCCTCCATTGGTTGAATTTTGCAGCTAGTTTTCAATAAGATGAGGCAGTCAGGCTCATGCCTTACAGCAAGCATGGTAGGTTACAATATTACTATTCTTTGCCTCACTGCTTCCTTTAAGGGCCCCAACTAGACATGGTGGTCTGTGGTCACTTCCTACTAATTTGTTAATCACATGAAGGATGCCTCCTGTGAAAAAGGACATGTCTAAGTACAAGTTGTGAATCATTTTCTTGAGTAGACACTGGGTTTGTCATAAGGTTTGTTGGTTAAATAAAGATGTATTTTTCAGTCCTCCACTTAGTCTCATAATTTGTCAGTATCTGTATAGCCCTATTTGTCTCAAATACTATAAAAGCCTTGAACTATTATAAGGTTTGTGCCATTTATGTTCATATTTTAAAGTGCTATATCTTTTATTTATGAGCTAAATAAGATTATAAATTCTGATTTTCACATCTCTATCATTATCTAAACCCTTAAATGTGTGTTTGGTTGTTAAAATGCAGATACCTTATTGCTTAATAATAAGTTTCATGTAAGTAATAAGTATAATAACTCCACATGTGTGCCCTTCATGATCAAAACTTGAAATCCTCTGACTGAAAATATATGATGGCCTTCGACGTGTGTCTCTTAAATGCATGCCACATCAATTGTTACTTCATGCAGGCAAATTAGGGACAAATGATAGCAGCTGAAAATATACCCGACCTCTGAGAACTCACTCTCTTTTATTTTTGGATTTCTCAAGTAGGGTGCGCAAAATTCAAGGGTTTTTTTCCCCTTCTTCACCCAAAGTTTTTCACAACCTTGAAACTGTATTGCTGTTACTGTTATTATTTCCTGTTTTCAAGGTCTGCTGATGCCCCTGTGGTACGCATATTTCATTAGTAATTTCCTTTGATACTCATATTTCTTGCACTCCATTAAATAATGTATATTATAATGCTTCTGACAGGAATTGTTTATTGCAAGGAATGTTTAGACAAATTGTTATCCTTGTTCTAGCATTCAACCTTTTGTATGCATGATGGAAAATACGAGGGGTTACAACACTTTTTCCGTAATCCCGTTTATCACGCAGTCTCGTAGCGGGCGAGAGCTGGGAGCGGTTCGACCCCCGCTGGTGACTTGAGGGATAACTGACCCGGCCGCTCAGAAAGCAATGGCAAACTACTGAGTGTAATCTTGCCAAGAGATCAACAGACAGCTGAAAGATGCTGCTGTTGACAGCGATGTCCTGTAAAGGATATGCGAATTTTTTTTTTTTAAATGGTAATGAAGTATAAGAAACAACTCACAGCTGAATACATGTAGAATTTTGGTATTGTTGTATCCGAAAGATTACTAGCATCCATGTTGGCAATTATTTCCTTCAGCAGCGGGCCTGAAATGGTGAAAATACCACGTTTTCTTGTTATGAAAGAGATTATTTACACAAACATACACTGCTCAATGATTTATATATCTTCCTACTGACATTATGATGAAAGTGACAGATGCTAAATATCTTGTATTATTTCTTTTTCTTTGTGCCTCTTTTCAAGGGAGCGCATCACACCTAGTTAAGTACTTCAAGGTCAGTGTGTTCAATTTCATCATACATTCATGTAAGATTTGTTTCCTCCAGACCAGTAGTTCCCAAGCTTTTCAAGCAGAGGGCCATATCTACTATTTTCGGTAGTTAAGCGGGCCACAACGTTATAATTATAAAAGTCGTGCAATATCATTCCTACCTTTCTTAACTTTCGTCAACAAAATTCTAAAACCTTAAAGGCAATCAGTGTCTTCATAACATTTTGTTGCGAACAGAACAGGCGTATTCGATAATATCTGAGAACAACCACGAGCAGAGTAAATTATCGCACACTGACGGGGAGCTTAGAGTGCATTTTTGAAATTATCAAAATATATTATATTAAATAACGAGGCCTTGCGTGCCACTTTCTGACAGCTGGAGGGCCACAAGTGGCCCGTGGGCCGTGGTTTGGGAACCACTGTTCTAGACAGATTCCATCTAAGCTAACAGGCTGTATCTACACATAGGTAGGTTTTCTCTCCGAACAATTTGATTAGGGCAGTGGTCTTATGGCCTACCCTTTGTGCAGCAGTGGCAGATTAAACCTAACCAATAGTACAGGTTTGCAGTCAACTCAGCTTCATAAATGATTTTCCAGATATTTTTCAGAACTTTCGGTTAAGGAGAAGTATCGAGAATGGGAGTTGAATATCCAATGATATTCAAGCATAATCTAGTTTTGTGAAGGTTAAGGCTTCATATTCCATTAGCAGTATATGTGATGAGATGACATGACCATTTAACTTCAGTTTACGAGTGCTAATCAATACCTAATAACACAGAGTCCTTAAACGACCAAGAGTTTGCTTGAATGATAATACGAGCAGTCTCAGAGAAGCTAACTTCATGACTGGAAAGCCCTCTGCAAAACAGTTCCACTCTAAGTTATAAAAGGAACAAACAGGTTCAAAAACTGTTGTCTTTATGCTCCATTTAACTTGTTCTCTTCTAGGCCATTGTTATTTTACAATAAACAATCTGAGTCTGAACAAATTAAAATAATAATTATCTGAAGCTGAAGGAGTTAAAGCAATAGAAACATCCAATTCACACCTAAGAATGTCAAAGATAATAATTAAATCAACCCAAAACTTAATCACGAGTTAGAAGCATCAATACTCAGTGCAGACTACCTCTTAGCATGTCATAGGATGAAAGATCTACATGGTGCTGCTCATCATCTCTTCTAGTAAACAATAGGTACAGGACTATTTTCCACACTATGAGACATAATGGATATATGGTGCTAGCCCCATATTTTTATAGACTAGGTGTGGTCAACTGCCTCTTCAAATACACTAAATAAATTATAAAAAGCTAGCAAAATGCATTGAATCAATTAAGTAATAAATTTGAAAGGCTAATGTAACATATATTCTGGTAGAGACATTGGAGGCCAGAACGGAGTGGCATTTTGTTTAGATGAAATAATTGCAAAAGCTTTCATCGGATATAACCCAGTTAGTGATAGAATCCTCACTATCAGACTTAAAGGCCGTCCAAAACACACAACTCTCATACAGGTATATGCACCTACTTCAACAGCAGAGGAGGGTGAAATTTACAGCACACTGAAGAACACATTAAATAAGATTGGTCATAATGAAATAACAATAATAATGGGAGATTTTAATGCAAAAGTAGGTACAGGAAGAGCTGGAAACGAGTGACACGTTTTAGGAAAATTTGGATTGGGAAATAGAAATTATGCAGGTGACAAATTAATTGAATTTTGCACGGAAAATTAGTTAATGATAGCCAACACACTTTTTAAACAACACCCAGGAAGATAGTTCACATAAAAGTCCCCGGAAAGTACTACCAAATACCAGACAGATTATATTTTAATACAAAGAAGATAGAAATCAAGCATAACATTGGCAAAAACCCTATGAATGCAGACTGTGATACAGATCATAAGTTATTAGAAGCAGATCTGAAAGTGAAACTCAAAAAGCTTACCAAAGGACCAAGGCCACTTCACTTAAATCTCACAAAAATACTGGATGCATACAACATAGAAGTGAATAATCATTTTGAGGTCTTGATGTCTGTACAGAAAGAAATGACACATGACAAACTGGCAGTACAAGCTAGAGATGTCTGAATACAGCGGCAAACGATTAAATTCCAACCAAGACTAAGCAAAATAAGCCATGGATTACATCAGGCATGTTAGAACTAATAAAACAACAAAGAGAACTGAAAGAGAAAGGAGGAGAAACTGATAACAGTAGGATGAAGTATAAATCTTTAACATGAGAAATAAGAAAGAACACGAGTTGAGTCAAGAACCAACATCACTGCACTCAGAACATTCCCATACGTGCTCAGTCCCCTCGTTCAACAGCCAGCGAAGAGTCATACTACTAATCGTTCCCACCGCTATCTGATTAAATGTTCTCCTGGTCTTCCCTCTCAGTTTTGAGATTTTTCTAGAACCCCTGCCGATCCCCCGCAATCTCATTCTTTCCACATATGGGTTCTCATTCTGTTCCTCCGCCTTCTCCACCTGGTCCCATAAGCACATGACCACCTCCCCCTTGTCCATAGGCAAAATACCACCAAGAGGTGCAGTCCCTGCTAGCCTATCAGACTGTTCATTCCCCCATACACCCGCATGGCGGGTCACAATCTGTGACCTCTGAAGCAACGAGAGCCATTCCACACGAAACATTCCTTTCTCCACCTTGCTAAGCATATTCTTTGAATCCGTAATGAACACAACGTGTGTTGCAGTAGTCTCCTCTAGCCACCGGAATGCCGCTGTTACTGCCTCTACCTCCATTCTCATGCTGGAGGTCGTACTCTCGTATGCCAGACTCTCCTTTTTCAAGACTCGCCCATTAGCCTTTGCAATAAAGCCCCAGCCACTACATCTGTTTAGAACACAAGAAAGGACAAAAACCAATATTTACAAGATTGTTGTATTAAAATAGAGCAATATCTTAAGAATGAAAGAGATTATGAAATGTTCAAAGAAATGCAGTTATTGACAAGAAACGTTCAACCTCAATTAACTGTTTTCTATGACAAGTTGGGAAATACCTTAACAGAATCTAGACAAATTCTAGAAAGATAGCAGGAATACTGCAGTGGAATATATGATATGAATGCCTGTGAGGATATGAATGAGATCATGAACCAATGACAGCAGAGACAGAACCTGAACCCTCATTAGATGAAATTGCATGGCAATAAAGAACCTGAAGAATGATAAATCACCTGGATGTGATGAGATACCAGCTGAACTAATTAAAGTGGGAGGAGAAGAAAGCATACAAATCTATCACACATTATGTAAAAAGATATGAAAATACAGTATATGGCCAAAAGATTGAAAGAGAACTATCTTCATTCCAATACCAAAAAAGGGCAACCTGAAATTATGCACCAACTATAGAACTGTTGCCCTGATCAGTCATGCAAATAAAATTCTACTAAAAATCATAATGGGAAGACTTTGTAAGAAAATGGAAGAAGAGATTAACGTGGTTCAAGCTGGATTTAGACAAGGAAGAGGAACAAAAGATCATATACTCAAAATGCGTTTAATAATAGAGAAGTGCAGAGAATTTAATGTAAACCTATTCTCATGTTTTGTGGATTATTCAAAGGCATTTGCCTGTGTACAACATCAGAAACTTTGGGAAATCATGAAGAATATGGGCTTTCCATCACATGTAGTACAACTGATAAAAATGCTCTATCTAGACCAACAAGCAGCAGTTAGAATAGATGACGAGACATCAGATTAGTTTGAAATTATGCAAGGAGTCCGTCAGGGCTGTGTGCTATCCCCCTATTTGTTTAACCTGCAAACCAAAAATATAATGAGAAATGTCAGAGATGATATAACCAGACAGCAATATGATGCCCTAAATATCGGTGGTCATGAAATACTAGAGATTCAATATGCTGATGATACAGTAATACTATTCACATCACAGAATGGTATAGAAAACCTAATAACCTCAACCCAAAAGAATAGTGAAAATCACAACTGATATATTAACATAGCTAAAACAAAGATAATGCATACAGATAAAACTACCATGGAGAAAGAAATATATGTTAATGGGGAAAAATTGGAGGTAGTGCAAAATTTTGAATACCTTGGGTCATTGATTACCAACAATGGTGACACAATGAAAGAAATTAAAAGACGAATATCTATTGCTCTTCAAAGACTAAAACAATTGAATAAATTATGGAGTGGGACAGATAAAACCTACAAGAATTAGAGTTTTAAGAGCATGCATCTTTCCCATTGCAACATATGCCTGTGAGACCTGGACACTTATTAAACAAGCTGAACAGCGCATAAATGCATTTGAATATAAATGTTATAGACGAGTTCTAAGAATATCACAGATAAGAAAAGAACAAATGCACCCATACTTCAAGAGCTGAATACTGAAGAAGGCTGGTTATTAACAACGATAAAACAAAGAAAATTTAAATATTTTGGTCACTTGAAACGTCATGAGAGTTTGGAGAGAACAATAATGTAGGGGTATGTGCCTGGGGAATTACTCAGAATTTTAATGAGAAGAACAAGAAAATAAAACTGGAAATTAGTGAAGAACCTGGACACTTATTAAACAAGCAGAACAGCGCATAAATGCATTTGAATATAAATGTTATAGACGAGTTCTAAAAATGTCATGGATAAAGAAAAGAACAAATGCATCCATACTTCAAGAGCTGAATACTGAAGAAGGTTGGCTATTAAAGACGATAAAACAAAGAAAATTGAAATATTTTGGTCACTTGAAACGTCATGAGAGTTTGGAGAGAACAATAATGTAGGGGTATGTGACTGGGGAATTACTCAGAATTTTAATGAGAAGAACAAGAATGAAAATAAAACTGGAAATTAGTGAAGAACAGTATGGTTTTGTGGAAGGAAAGGGTACAAACAATGCAATATATATATATATTATGAACACTAACAGAAAGGTCAATAGAGACACAGAAAGACATATTTATGCTTCATAGATTATACTAAGGCATTTGATAAAATAAAACATGACGAACTGATTAAAATGTTGGAAGATATCAACATTGATGGGAAAGATTTAAGAATAATAAAGAATATTTACTGGAACCAAGTAGTAACAATTAAAATGGGGAATAAAGAAGGTATTACGAACAGGTGAAGCTAGGAGTACGACAGGGATGTGTCTTGTCACTGGATCTCTTCTCTCTATAGCGAAGTAATAATGAGAGAGATCAAAGAGAAGCCAGGAATACTAATCGGAGGTTATAATATAAACAATATACGCTATGCAGATGACACAGTATTAGTGGCGGATAATGCAACAGACCTACAACAATTTTTTGACATTGTAGTAACAGAGAGTGCAAAGAAAGGACTCCCCTTGAATATCAAGAAAACAGTAACAATGATATCAAAGAAAATGGTGACACCAAAATGTTACACAGAAATAGAAGGGAAATTCTTAACCAAGTGGACAATTTTAAATACCTAGGGGCATTTAAAACATCAGATGGAAGATGTACAACAGAGATTAAGAGCAGAATAGGGCAGGCAAAAGACGCATTTCAGAAAATGAAGAGTATCTGATGCAATAAGTCCCTATCAATGAATGTAGGAAATAAAGTGCTGAAATGTTAAATAGAACTAGTTTTGCTGTATGGCAGTGAATCTTGGAATGTAAATGAACAAATTAGAAAGAACTCAGAAGCAACAGAGATGTGGTTTTTGAGGCAAATGTTGCGAATTCCTTGGACTGCCAGAGTAACTAACAACGATTACCTGAAAGAGGCTAATGAAACTAGAACACTGTATACAACAATAAGAAAGAGACAAACAGCTTTCTTTGGTCATATGATGAGAAGAGAGATATTTGGGAACATCGTGACAACTGGAAAGATCGAGGGGAAGAGAGGCAGAGGTAGACCAAGAGAAATTATGCTGGATGGATTGAGACGGTGGCATGGAGGAATATCATCTGCAGAGTTGATCCAGAACACCAAAGACTGAGATCTGTGGAGAGCCATGAATGCCTACGCCAGCTGGCACAGCACTTGATGATAATGATGATGTGCCTGGGAAGAGAGGAAGAGGAAGGCCAAAGAGAAGATGGGTGCAGGATGTGGCAGATGATATCCAGATGGGTTTGTTGGACGTGGGACATCTTGTTTATGATCGAGAAATGCTCTGGAAGGTTGTTACGGGAGCGAGGTTCTGCAAAGGACATGCTACTGACTGACTGAATGAATGAATGAATGAATGAATGAATGAATGAATGAATGAATGAATGTAACAGCAGGAAACATAACTACCATGGTGTTTTAAGTTATTACCTCCCTTCAACTTGGCCATCTCTGGTGTGGCAAACCAAATATCAAAGCCAAGAGCCCTCAGTGAGTCTAACTTGTTCCAAACATCACCAGTTACCCAATCATTTAAGGTCAAGTTATGAGCTTTCTGGAAATTAAGTAGAAAAATATGATGTACAGATATGATTTAACCTGCTAATAATAGCAATACTCTTAGTCAGATATGACTCAGTTACAGTATGACAGTAGATGGTACTACCTTTCTGTTAGCGCAGCATGTTGGGCGGTGCTCACCAAACCCGACACACCACATTGTGCCAACGGCTTCAGGTGGAGGAGCGCAAATGGAAAGATATAAATAAACCTTACCCTAGTGCAAGGCAATGCAACTTAAAGACTTAATGTCATGGCAGGGCAGACCAGGCCCTAAGCCTTGGTCGGCAACTGGTCTAGGATGGAAGCTCCAACAGGCAGACAGTTAGAGCATGTTTTGTTGATCCGGCAGCTTCAGCACTTGTCCTGTTCCTGACATATCGGTGTTACCTTTCCTCTGGAGTAAACTAGACAGGCCGAGAGAGGGATCATGTTTCATGGGCAACACAGTCTCTAAATTCAGCCCAGGCTGTGTGCTATGGAGAGGTATAGCTCCATTTTACAAATTATCGTCTGTGAAGACGGCAAGGTGCCAGTCAGTCAGTCATTCAGTCAAAAGCAAAACAAAATAATTTTTATCCATTCAGGAATGAGACGTCACAAACGTAGACATATATGCCATTATAGCAAGTAGTCGACCCCTCTGGAAGACCGATGCACTAACATTCAGTTTGACTGCACTATAAAAGGAGATTGCATCTTTATGAGTCAAGACTGATGTAAAGAGTTTCTTCCGGAAACACATGGTCTCTCTTGCAGAGTTCTTCTTCCCTTTTCCAATCTCACAAAACCAAAGCAGCATGCAAAAACAGAATTGGAACTTTACAACTGTGGAGATGCATATGATGATGTAACCAAGTTATCATTCAGCACAGCGCAAATAGGCTCACAGGGTTTAGGCCGGGGTTGGTAAAGTTCTCTCCGCAGGTTTTAGGTCATTCCTTGTCAACAGACTCCAACCCAATGCACAGAGGGAGTTTGCTAGTGTGAACAAATTAAGAAATGTGCAATACATGAAAACTGTAAAATGTGAAAGATACAAAGATATTAATACTTCAGAAATATCTTTAAAATATTGCAACTGCATTTTTCAAGAAAACAACTAATAAATACAAGACACAAGAAAAGCTCAGAAATAATTACAGCTACAATGCATCTTTTAGGCAGGTGCAAATGCAGATGCACAGATAAAATCATACTCACACAAACACACATCTGAAAGTCTTACCTCACATACTAGGGTATCAATCACTTGCCAAATATCATTAATAGACTCTTGTTTGACACCTGTTTTTTCTGCAACCATCTGGTAAAATTCCTGAGAAAGCAAAGTAGTGTTGGGTTAATGGGGTTACATATACACTGGTCAGCACCAGTTCTGCCCAGATATTTTGATGTCTTCTTCTCATTGTGATTTGTTATGCCGAATGCTAATACGAAACCAGATTTTTCTTAAGTGGCACCATTTTGTTCATACACCAGGTTTGTTTTCATTAATTAGAATAACAGGAGCTGATGTTGCTTTTGTTTTTGTTGGTTTCTCTTTATTCATTGCCCTTTGATTGTTTTACTGCAGTTAACCCCTTTTGAATTACTATGATATTCCAAATTTGTTGAAAAGCATGACTGACATGGGATAAATACAATGGTGGTTTTCCCTTGCCTTCTGATGGACTATATCAGATCAAAACCAGTTTTTTGTGCAGACTATATCAGATCAAAACCAGTTTTGTGCAGACTATATAAGATCAAAACCAGTTTTTTGTGCAGACTATATCAGATCAAAACCAGTTTTTTGTGCAGACTATATCAGGTCAAAACCAGTTTTGTGCGGACTATATAAGATCAAAACCAGTTTTTGTGCGCACTATACTACGGGTGCAAATAAATCAGGCACAACAAAAATAAACGTCCGAGTGAAATGTCTTTCGTGCTAGGAACAGCTCTGACTACCTAGTTTCCAAATACCGCTCTTGTTCGGAACAGCTCTAACTAGGTAGTTTCCGAATTTCCGTCATGCCTGGAACAGCTCTGAAGGGCACAACAACAAGCACATGTCCGAACCGAAAACTTGCTGAGTGGATACCATCTGCAGACCTTTCTGGTTTGTGCGGGAACGGCCCGGGGCAAACGAAATGCCCAATATATTGAAGTGAGGAATTAAAGCAGCCATGAGCAGGACGTGACGATTCCCTCGGTGAGCCCAGCACCAGGGCACTATGTGTCGGCCCTGCAATTATGGAAGCCACCCTGGATGGCGGAAAATGCCATGGACAGTCCCTGCCTTCCTTTGAGGGATGACCGTTAAGTCTTCGACCGTTCCAACTTGGCCAGCTGGGTTGTGGACGGTACCACAAAAGTGAGAATCTCCCAGGAATGCTACGTGGTCAAAAAAGCACGCTAAAAGCCGGATGTGTTGGCCTACGGGTTTCGGCCCAAGGGCGCATAACTTAGACACACTGCAATGACATCTGAAAAAACACTCCGGATGAACGCAAAGAAGAAGAAGATCAAAACCAGTTTTTGTGCAGACTATATAAGATCAAAACCAGTTTTTGTGCAGACTATATAAGATCAAAACCAGTTTTGTGCAGACTATATAAGATCAAAACCAGTTTTTTGTGCAGACTATATCAGATCAAAACCAGTTTTTTGTGCAGACTATATCAGGTCAAAACCAGTTTTGTGCGGACTATATAAGATCAAAACCAGTTTTTGTGCGCACTATACTACGGGTGCAAATAAATCAGGCACAACAAAAATAAACGTCCGAGTGAAATGTCTTTCGTGCTAGGAACAGCTCTGACTACCTAGTTTCCAAATACCGCTCTTGTTCGGAACAGCTCTAACTAGGTAGTTTCCGAATTTCCGTCATGCCTGGAACAGCTCTGAAGGGCACAACAACAAGCACATGTCCGAACCGAAAACTTGCTGAGTGGATACCATCTGCAGACCTTTCTGGTTTGTGCGGGAACGGCCCGGGGCAAACGAAATGCCCAATATATTGAAGTGAGGAATTAAAGCAGCCATGAGCAGGACGTGACGATTCCCTCGGTGAGCCCAGCACCAGGGCACTATGTGTCGGCCCTGCAATTATGGAAGCCACCCTGGATGGTGGAAAATGCCATGGACTGTCCCTGCCTTCCTTTGAGGGATGACCGTTAAGTCTTCGACCGTTCCAACTTGGCCAGCTGGGTTGTGGACGGTACCACAAAAGTGAGAGTCTCCCAGGAATGCTACGTGGTCAAAAAAGCACGCTAAAAGCCGGATGTGTTGGCCTACGGGTTTCGGCCCAAGGGCGCATAACTTAGACACACCACAATCACATCTGAAAAAACACTCCGGATGAACGCAAAGAAGAAGAAGATCAAAACCAGTTTTTGTGCAGACTATATAAGATCAAAACCAGTTTTTGTGCAGACTATATAAGATCAAAACCAGTTTTGTGCAGACTATATAAGATCAAAACAAGTTTTTTGTGCAGACTATATAAGATCAAAACCAGTTTTGTGCAGACTATATAAGATCAAAACCAGTTTTTGTGTGGACTATATAAGATCAAAACCAGTTTTTGTGTGGACTATATAAGATCAAAACCAGTTTTGTGCAGACTATATAAGATCAAAACCAGTTTTGTGCGGACTAAAACCAAAACCAATATCTGTGAGGACTAAATGAGAAATGACCTTACTTATGTACCAAACTGTTAGATCTGAGATTACATGGTTGAAATCTGCTGCAGCTTGATGCTATGATAATTTTTGTTTTCATAACCTCCATGATGATTCTCCTAAGCAGAAGGGAGTGTGTTGTGATGATGTCAGTTCAGTCATGACAGCTCATGATTTTAGTTCAATGTGAATGAATGGTGTTGGTTAGCTGAATCCTCAAATGTCAACTTGAAATTGGTTCTTCATAAAAGAAATAAAATGTTCTGCACCTTTGACACATGTGAACATGAAACTGTCATTAAGTTTTCTTCTGCATCTATTCTGGTGAAGGTTATGAACAGGATGATGAGTCTAAGGTCTTCACAAGTTTCCCATATTTGTCTTGTAAGGATTCTCCTGTAGGCTTCCCTTTTGTGTCTGGCAACTGTGAGTAGTCTTGTAGGATGTGGTTTGCTGATTACACACAAGGTTGCATATCCTCCAGCTGGAATTTCAATCATTCCCAGTAGCGAATTCTTCACTGCAAAGCCCACACCATGTTGCCCTTTTTCTGCCTGCCCTCTACCCTTCCAAAAACAAGGTGTAATTATTTTCCCTGAGTGACCCTTCCTGAGCGAGGCGAGTCTCCTGCAGGCTAGCAATATCAATGTTAAGACGATTGAGTTTGGCATCAATCACAGCCATATTTTCTCACATCGTCAATATTCGTCAGGTCAGTGGAAAATTCTGGACACATGGTTCTTATGTTCCAGATTGCAAGCCGTAGCTTCAGATTTCTATTTTTCTTTTTATTAGTGTCTGGTGTATTGGTTTAACAGCCTGCGATTCAGATTTTGTCCTAGCCCCAAGCACCCATTGAAGCAGGCAGGCTGTGGCGGATCAGCACCCAATTGGCCGGGGACTGCCTAGCTTGAAGCGGGTGGTAGCTGATCAGTGACACCTGTAGGTGTCTCCCACCATCAGAGGCAACCTGTGATGCCTCATGTTTACGCCAATTGACAAGGACTTATAACCCGTAAGTGCTACCTCTCACTTTGATTCCGAGACCGGTTAAGACCAGGGATGGAGTTATGCCTCTCTAGAGCACAAAGCCTGGGCTAAAATATAGAGACCATGTGTTGCCCATGCAGCATGATCCCTCTCTCGGCCTGCCCAGTTCACTCCAGAGGAATGGTAACACCAATATATCTGGAACAAGACAAACTGCAGAAGCTGCAGGATTAGCAAAGCAATGCTCTAACTGTCCGCCTGTCAGAGTTTCGATGCTAGATCAGCTGCCAACCAAGGCTTAGGGCCTGGTCTGCCCTGCCATGACATTTTGTCTTTAGGTTGCATTTCCTTGCACCAGGATAAGGCTTGTATCCTCCCAATTGAGCTCTTCCGCCCGAAGCTGTTGGCACAATGTGGAGTGTTAAGTTTAGTAAGCGCCGCCCAACATTCGGCGCTGACAGAAAGCAGGTAGTACTGTCTACTGCCATACGGTAGCTCAGTCATATCTGACAAAGACTGACACCAGAATTAATGCATATCAGAAACATAAGCAGAATTTCTACGGAGATCCACAGGTCTTTGCATATATGGCCAAACTGCATTTACCTTATTCATCATCATCAGGAGCCATGTCAATAAGCAGTGGCGGTCATGTTTCGTCATTTCACATGGTCATCAAAGTCGTGGATCAGCACTGTCTCTTTATCTAGATTATGCCAGATGACCAAACCATCTAGATATTTATCTCTCTGCCTTCCCTTGTTCTTTTCCCCTCAATCTTGCCAGTTGTCACTGAGTTTATTTCTTCTCATAATGTGCCCAAAAAATCTTGACTCTCTACATCTAATTTCGCTAATCACTTTGCGATTTTCATTTGTTTCTTGTAAGACTTGCTCATTAGTTTTTCTGTCTATCCATGGTATCCTTTGCATTTTCCTCAGAAATCACATTTTCACTGCCTCTAGATGTTTTTCAACTTGTCTGCTCATTATTGTCCATGTTTCACATCCAATCAAAAGTACAGGTTCTATGTAGGACTTCAACATTCTTTTGCTCGTTGAAATTTTTTTATTCATCAGCATGTTTTCCATCTCAGAAAAGACCTTTGCTATGGTGATTAAAAGTTTGAATGTTCCATGTTTCCGTTTTAAGTGATGTTAATCTTTTGCACTCAGTTGTTTGCTGACGGTCTGGAGTCGCCTGGTGTACATGACTACCCCTACCGAGAGAGACTTCTCCTGTGGAGCACCCATTTACGCCATTTCTCTGATTCTCTAGGAATTGAAACAACATGATTTTCTAAGTATCTGTAGAGAATGTAATTTGCTATTGCTTTTCTTCTTAGCAATGATCATTCTGGTCAATGACAGTAACCATTGTCTAAAAAAGAGATCCTTTGCCTACCACAGTGAAATTAGTGACCTTAACCACCAACTATTTGTCAGCTGGTCTTCAACTCCATTCACCACCATCATCCATGGTGTCACATAACCCTGATCAGGGGGATAAACGGATACTCCACCTTTCCCAAGTGTGTTCTGTAGGCTAGCGGAGGAAAGGAGGCACCTTACTTTTTCTTTGATAGGGGATAACTCTACCCCCCACCCATAACTTATTCCAGACAACTATGAAAAGGTCATCTCTGCAGGTCCGCATGGCCGAATGGATAAGAATCTGTGTTCTCAAACATCTGGTGTGCTGATGTCGAGTTTAGCGGTTCAACCCCTACACTGGAAGCTGAACTAAAGTGTTGACCTGTCCTTGACTTGGGGATGTTAATTATAAGTACCTCTGAAGTCAGAGTGGGTTCGCCAGATGGCGAGGGGCACTGTTTATATGGAAAGCTAACCCACATGCAAAATTCAGTCCATCACTACTATAAATAGTGTTGTGAGGATTACGCTTGAGTTCAAAGCGAGCGAGCGACAAAACAAAGGTCATCTAATCTACTGTAAATCGAGCTTGGATTTATGAAAAACAGCTTCACCTTTCTTTTATCAAACCTGTGGCCCAGCATTTTCCATTTCAACAGGTCTTCCTTTTGAGCTTACTTCCTCTAGTCTTTGACTGTTTCCAGTCCACCTGCAAGGCAGCAGGTTTTCTATCTTTCTTATTCTGGTCCCTACCCATCAACCTGTCTGGCTCCGCAGACATTGCTAGTAGCTGTACTATCAGTAGCATCTCTCTTGAATTCTTGGGTGCACGGGCCTCTCTACTACTACAAGGTAGAAACACAGGAGAGGGTAATGCTAACCAATGTTTCATAAATGTTTTTTAAAAAGTTAGTTACATGTCCATAACAGGTTGTTGCATTAACCTCAGTATTTACTGGCCATTTGTGATTTTCTAAGCAATTTTACCTTCACTGGTTTACCATTGCTTTCTGAAAGACCAATGATCATACCATTGTGAAAATCAATGCAAAGTAATCTGCTCCCAAAATGCTGGCAGCTGACTTTGGTTAAATGTATTTAATTATAAAATGTTTAGGGCGATGTGCGGCAGAAAAAAATAACGATTTTCGGTCAGGTCAGCTATTTTGGGAAACGTTCATTGTCACACAACTTCTATGTGTCTTCTACCTAATGTCTATCTAGTGTCTAATGGATTCTATCAGATTCTGTACATGTTTTTGTTTAAAACATGTTATTTTAATGTAATATTCATATTTTACTTAACCTACCCTAGGTGTCAAACTGTCTACTTATTGTTGCAAAATTGACGTTTTTCAAACCATAGCAACTGCATTTGTGCACTGCGGTAACCACATGTGTCATACATCATTTTAATGGTCATGATCTCCCTTAACTGTTCATGAAACTTTGAGTTTGTGTAATGGGAACTCTTCCATCTACAACTGTTTCTTTCGAATCAACCATCTTACGGAAACTTCCATATATAGAACACAACATGTGACCATAGGCAATGCGTGATTCCCGTTGGCTGAAACTGATCACGTGGGTATCTAATTTATTCCAAGATGGCTGTTTTGTTGTTGTTTACGCTAGACGACCGATTGACACTTCGAATTGAAAAATGCCTCGTTCTAAGAAATTTAACATCCAGTCATCTGCTGAACGTAAGAAATCTCTCCGGCTACAACTTGCAAATGCTCATAAGCACCAAAAAGCCTACCAGAACGTAATAAATATTAAAGAAAAAAATAAATTCTGAATGTGACCCAGCTAAACAGCGCATGCCATCTTCAATTTTTTTTACAATGAATCTGAATGATTCAGAGGTTTACTGCTCTTGTTGTGAAGAAATCAGGTCTAAAGTGGGGGTTATAGCTGCACCAGATTTTATTAGAAGGCAGCAAGTCAAGTGAGTGGTTTGGCCATGCAAGTAGGTTACCAACTAACAGTATACCACAACAAGCAATGATGTACAGACCATAGGGAAGCAGAGGAAGAGGCCGACCATGTATGTAACGATGGACGCAGGTAATAACAGAGTCCATGGGAATATAGATACAAGAAGCCCATAAGCGGGCAATCTCCCACTGTTCATACTTCACCTCGACACCGCAAGGTGCAAGAGGAACATGATGAGATGAGATGAGTTGTGAAGAATTAGTTTGTGGAAGATACCTAGCTGCAAGAAGTAATGATGGGGAATGATCTTTTGTCATCAATAGCCAGTCTGTATATTCTGCATTAGTTTGTGGAATGGGTGCAACATTCAATAATTTGTGTGAAAATACGAATCTGCAAGGTCTTCATCAAAAAGCACTTTACAACAAAGCGAATAAACTATATTCAAAGTTAGAAGATCTGGAGATAATTTCTCATGACAAGATGTTACTCACATGACTCAACCATGACAAGCTAGATAAATATCTGTATATATGCTAATTTATTACAGGCTGTCTGACGCTAAACTACTTAGTAGATGTGTGTCAGGAGAAACTCAGAATTCAAATGAGTGTTTACACATCTTGATCTGGGCTCATTGTATTAAAGTCATCTTTGCCTCCGCAAGTCCGTTTAAGTTTGCAGTTGTGACTGCCGCAAGAGAGTTCAACTTTAAGTTGCTGCTGCCGAAGACACTGCCCAGTTTTTTGCTTTTTCTACAGGCCTGCATATGAAAAGACTAGATGCATCTATGATGCAGAAGAGAGTTATAAATAGCTTCAAGGTCAAGCAAGCTAAGAGACGTGACAGTGTACTGGCAGCCAAATTGAAGAGACAAGGGCAGCTGCATGCCCTGGAAGGAGGTCCTACATATGCAGCAGGATTGTTCTAATTG
Source organism: Cepaea hortensis (assembly GCA_963921405.1). NCBI lineage: Eukaryota > Metazoa > Mollusca > Gastropoda > Stylommatophora > Helicidae > Cepaea > Cepaea hortensis. Next base: position 99,476,969 of record OY992877.1, on the reverse strand, counting down.
TCACATACCATTAGAAACACTTTTCCTGTGTAAAATAACTTGTTTTAGCATTAAGATAACTTTATTAGAATTTTTAAAAAAACATTAAAATAATTTGTTTTTCCCCGTTTTCTCATGTTGCCAGTTTTTTTTTTACTTTGGTTCAAATTTTTCAAAAACATTTTATTAGATTATAATGAAACTTTGTACACTTATTCTTCATTGCATTATTTACATTTTGACAAGAGCATTTATTAAACTAAGATTTAGTTTTTGTGCAGAGGTTAAAACACCACAAAATATATCAAGGAAAATGTTGAAATTTTTTTTTAATTATGAAGAATAAAAAATGCCAAGTGATATCATTAAAAGCTTCTTTCAGAATATAAAGGATCTATTTATGTACATATATACCAAAAATTGAGCCTGTAAATTAAAAAATGATTGTTTTAGATCATACTTAAGAAATCCAATATGGCCTCTGTTTATCTTGGTTTCCATGGCAACCATTAAGAGCAAAGTCAATTTGGCAGTATTGTATTGATCAGCAGTCTTCAGTATCAAACCCTATACCATATCAGAACACAGAAATTAAATATTATAGAATTTAATTTTTTCTGCCTCACATCACCGTAAACTGTAGAACCACCATTCTACATGCTGAAATTGAGCCCTAAACAAATGATTTTACATTCTGAGATGTTTGCTTACCTTGTTATCCTGTTCTTCCTTCTTTATCACAGACGATTTCAGCACTGCTTGCATCAGTTGCTCGTATCTTGGACATGCAGCTCCCTCTGCCAATTTCTGACATGTGAATGAATGTATAAAACAGATTCATTTCTATAATGAATACAATCTGTAAAACGGATCATGATAAATGTGTGTCAAACAGGTGTTTTTTTCCCATTGTCTGAGAAGACTAGGTACTCAATCTCACTACCAAAGAGATCCGGAGATGTGTAGAAACATTATTTCTGAGAAGACTAGGTACCCAATCTCACTACCAAAGAGATCCGGAGATGTGTAGAAACATTATTTCTGAGAAGACTAGGTACCCAATCTCACTACCAAAGAGATCCGGAGATGTGTAGAAACATTATTTCTGAGCAGACTAGGTACCCAATCTCACTACCAAAGAGATCCGGAGATGTGTAGAAACATTAATTCTGAAAAGACTAGGTACCCAATCTCACTACCAAAGAGATCCAGAGATGTGTAGAAACATTATTTCTGAGAAGACTAGGTACCCAATCTCACTACCAAAGAGATCCGGAGATGTGTAGAAACATTATTTCTGAGAAGACTAGGTACCCAATCTCACTACCAAAGAGATCCGGAGATGTGTAGAAACATTATTTCTGAGAAGACTAGGTACCCAATCTTACTACCAAAGAGATCCGGAGATGTGTAGAAACATTATTTCTGAGAAGACTAGGTACCCAATCTCACTACCAAAGAGATCCGGAGATGTGTAGAAACATTATTTCTGAGAAGACTAGGTACCCAATCTCACTACCAAAGAGATCCGGAGATGTGTAGAAACATTATTTCTGAGAAGACTAGGTACCCATTCTCACTACCAAAGAGATCCGGAGATGTGTAGAAACATTATTTCTGAGAAGACTAGGTACCCAATCTCACTACCAAAGAGATCCTGAGATGTGTAGAAACATTATTTCTGAGAAGACTAGGTACCCAATCTCACTACCAAAGAGATCCGGAGATGTGTAGAAACATTATTTCTGAGAAGACTAGGTACCCAATCTCACTACCAAAGAGATCCGGAGATGTGTAGAAACATTATTTCTGAGAAGACTAGGTACCCAATCTCACTACCAAACAGATCCGGAGATGTGTAGAAACATTATTTCTGAGAAGACTAGGTACCCAATCTCACTACCAAAGAGATCGGGAGATGTGTAGAAACATTATTTCTGAGCAGACTAGGTACCCAATCTCACTACCAAAGAGATCCGGAGATGTGTAGAAACATTATTTCTGAGAAGACTAGGTACCCAATCTCACTACCAAACAGATCTGGAGATGTGTAGAAACATTATTTCTGAGAAGACTAGGTACCCAATCTCACTACCACAGAGATCCGGAGATGTGTAGAAACATTATTTCTGAGAAGACTAGGTACCCAATCTCACTACCAAAGAGATCCGGAGATGTGTAGAAACATTATTTCTGAGAAGACTAGGTACCCAATCTCACTACCAAAGAGATCCGGAGATGTGTAGAAACATTATTTCTGAGAAGACTAGGTACCCAATCTCACTACCAAAGAGATCCGGAGATGTGTAGAAACATTATTTCTGAGAAGACTAGGTACCCAATCTCACTACCAAAGAGATCCGGAGATGTGTAGAAACATTATTTCTGAGAAGACTAGGTACCCAATCTCACTACCAAAGAGATCCGGAGATGTGTAGAAACATTATTTCTGAGAAGACTAGGTACCCAATCTCACTACCAAAGAGATCCGGAGATGTGTAGAAACATTATTTCTAAGAAGACTAGGTACCCAATCTCACTACCAAAGAGATCCGGAGATGTGTAGAAACATTATTTCTGAGAAGACTAGGTACCCAATCTCACTACCAAAGAGATCCGAAGATGTGTAGAAACATTATTTCTCAGAAGACTAGGTACCCAATCTCACTACCAAACAGATCCGGAGATGTGTAGAAACATTATTTCTGAGAAGACTAGGTACCCAATCTCACTACCAAAGAGATCCGGAGATGTGTAGAAACATTATTTCTGAGAAGACTAGGTACCCAATCTCACTACCAAAGAGATCCTGAGATGTGTAGAAACATTATTTCTGAGAAGACTAGGTACCCAATCTCACTACCAAAGAGATCCGGAGATGGTGTAGAAACATTATTTCTGAGAAGACTAGGTACCCAATCTCACTACCAAAGAGATCCGGAGATGTGTAGAAACATTATTTCTGAGAAGACTAGGTACCCAATCTCACTACCAAAGAGATCCGGAGATGTGTAGAAACATTATTTCTGAGAAGACTAGGTACCCAATCTCACTACCAAAGAGATCCGGAGATGTGTAGAAACATTATTTCTGAGAAGACTAGGTACCCAATCTCACTACCAAAGAGATCCGGAGATGTGTAGAAACATTATTTCTGAGAAGACTAGGTACCCAATCTCACTACCAAACAGATCCGGAGATGTGTAGAAACATTATTTCTGAGAAGACTAGGTACCCAATCTCACTACCACAGAGATCCGGAGATGTGTAGAAACATTATTTCTGAGAAGACTAGGTACCCAATCTCACTACCAAAGAGATCCGGAGATGTGTAGAAACATTATTTCTGAGAAGACTAGGTACCCAATCTCACTACCAAAGAGATCCGGAGATGTGTAGAAACATTATTTCTGAGAAGACTAGGTACCCAATCTCACTACCAAAGAGATCCGGAGATGTGTAGAAACATTATTTCTGAGAAGACTAGGTACCCAATCTCACTACCAAAGAGATCCGGAGATGTGTAGAAACATTATTTCTGAGAAGACTAGGTACCCAATCTCACTACCAAAGAGATCCGGAGATGTGTAGAAACATTATTTCTGAGAAGACTAGGTACCCAATCTCACTACCAAAGAGATCCGGAGATGTGTAGAAACATTATTTCTGAGAAGACTAGGTACCCAATCTCACTACCAAAGAGATCCGGAGATGTGTAGAAACATTATTTCTGAGAAGACTAGGTACCCAATCTCACTACCAAAGAGATCAGGAGATGTGTAGAAACATTATTTACTTTTTTTGCGCTCGCTCGCTTTGAACTCAAACATCATCCATACACATTACTTCTAGTAGCACTGGACTGAATTTTGTAAGTGGATTAGCTTTCCCTATTACTAATGTCCCTCGCCATCAGGCGAACCCACTCTGACTTCAGAGGTACTTGTAATTTACGTTCTCAAACCAAGGACGAGAAGTCAACATTTTAGTCCAACTGTGTAGGGGTTGAACCTCTTACCTCGGCATCAGCACACCGGATATTTAAGAACGCATGTTCTTATCCATTTGATCATGCTGACCACTGTGATAACATTAGATACCAATGGTTCTTGGGGGGAAAATTCCCGGCCCCATGCTGAGATCGAACCCAATACCTTCTAAGCCTGAGGTGAACGTTAATCCTGTCGTATTCAATAATAATGAACTAAACTAAATGCTAGCAAAGATTAACAGAACTCACATTGTCTTCTTTTACTGGCATTGTCTGCACTGGAATAGGTTGCCAGGGTATGTTTGCATTCCAAATCTGATCACCTTGGGGTGGAAATAATCCTGCCAGGTTGCAGTAAGCAGACATAAGACACCTTTCAACTCCTGATGACTGTACTGAAATCTGAAAAGACACAGAATGCTGCAAAAATTATAACATGCCAAAATAAAGTCCTGGAGAAAATGTAATAATAGTAACTTCTGTTCTACACGAAGAAAAGAAGTAGCTGATCAAATATTTCAAGTTTTCATGAAATGTTACATACTACTTTTCCCCACCATAGAACAGAAGTTATTAAAATGTTCAGTTGCATTATGGCTGAATACAAGCCAGTGTAGAATGGTGGTGAGTGCACTGGCTTTCTGGGTTCAAATACCCTGTGAGGCTGAATTGAACTTGTTTATGCCCACAAGGTTCCAGGCTTGACTCAGTCTCATACACGGGTACTAAACAATATTATGGGAGGCAAGACAGCCAGTTGTCTGTATGTTCCCTAGGCCCATAAGGCAAGCAAGGAATACTAACACCATAACCTGTCGTGCATGTTGTAAGAGGTGACCAAGGAGGGTAGCCGTGGGACTGGCTACATCATCCCCTAGGTTAACTCAGAAGTCGGAGTGGGTTCACCTATTGGTGTGGGACACTGGTAACAGGGCAATCTAGCTCACCCGAAAAAATCAGTCCAGTGTACTAGAAGTAGCAGCACGTATATGTACTACGCTTGAGTTCAAAGCAAGCGAAGGCAAACAAACAACAATGAAATCCCATAGGTAAGTTTAGCTGCAAAATCCAAACAACCATGAACGAGTTTCAAGAACAGCACAGAGAGATTACTTAACCCAGCAAGATTGGCTTTTCTCCTAGAAGAAGTATGACATGATGCAGAAGAAAGCCGTCAGGAATCTGGATCTCTGATTACCTCCTTTCACTTAAGAAAATCTCCAGAACAGGCACCCAGAAAGTTAGAACTATGTATGAACTGGGAAAGACAGCACAAGTGGTAGGGGAATGAAATATTCTAAGATCAACGTTTCGAGATTGGGTGAAACAAGATGGAATCTAGCAGGGAAAATAACTTCTAAATACAGGTGAAACCAGATGGAATGAAGCTGGGATAAAAACCTCTACTCACAGGTGAAACAGTCCTATTCTCATGCCACAAAGAAGAAAATGCCCCTCACAGTTAAGAACGGCTCTAGAGCTTTCTAAAGAGGCAGAGAGGGCACTGATAGAGTTGGAAGCAGTGAGTTATAGAATAACAACAGCAACATTTAGAAAAAAAAAGAAAAAACGAAAGTAAACATGATTGTGAAGAAGTGATAGACACCAACAAATCATAAGAATGCAGTTACAGTGGAGTATTAGATGAACGTTCAAAGTGCTATATGTAATCAACAAAATGGCAATATCAAAATAATTGTTATGGTTTGAATGTCAAAATAGGATCAGATAACAGAATTATGAAGGGTTATGAAGAATTCATGGAGAAACACAAACTTGGAGTAAATGAGAAAAATGGGGGGATAATTCACTAGTTTGTGTACAGTGAATCAATATGTCACAGGGGGACGTGTTTTTTTTTTGGTCATTCGCTCACATTGAACTTAAGGGTAGTTCATACATACACTACTACTTCTAGTGCACTGGACTAATTTTTGCGTGTGGGTTAGCTTTCCCTATATCAGTGTCCCTCAAAATCAGGCAAACCCACTCCAATGTCAGAGGTACTTGTAATTTACGTCCCCATGTCAAGGATGAGAAGTCAACATTTTAGTCCAACTGACCGGTGTAGGGGTTGAACCCGCTACCTTGGCATCAGCACACCAGAAGTTTAAGAGTGAGTGCTCTTATCCATTCGGCCATGCTGACCTGTGGAGGAAGTGTTTTCCTACATAGAAGAATATCAAAAGCAGCGTGGGTATCACCAGATCACAATACAAAAACATTAAATACGAGATCGTATCTGTATTATTATTACTAGCATATATAAACGACATCACGGAAAATTTTCCAGCCAAGATGACCTAGCCATATGGGCATCTGAAGAATATATTAGTACAGCTAACAGAATACAGCAAGCCTTATTAGCGCTAGAGGACTGGTCAAAATCATGGCTAGTGAAGATAAGTGAGGAGAAAACAACATGCACAGTATTCTCCCTCTCAACTAAAACTCAGCAACCTAAGCTGGTATTGAATGGAAAAATATTGCGCCATGAAGAAAATCCAAACTATCTAGGAGTCACCTTTGATCGTCGCCTGACATGGAAGACACAGGTTGAGAAAAATCGAACAAGAGCAAGGCAAAGAATGGCAATCATGAAAAAGCTTGCTGGTACAACGTGGGGAGCAGATGAGAAAGTTCTCAAGAAGTTATATACTGGACGGGTGAGGCCAGTACTGGAATATGGCATTGCAGCTTGGGCAACAGCAGCTAAGTCAAACTTTAACAAAATAAGCAGAGTCCAAAATCAAGGAATGCGAATCATAACTGGAAGCCTGAAGACAACGCCTATTAATGAACTAGAAAAGATCACTTGTTTACAACCAATGCAGGATAGAAGAGATAGCAGAGCCCAGCAACAAGCTGAAAAATTTAGAAGATTGACAGACCACCCTATGTATAAAAGGTTTAGTGGTTTTGGAAAGGGAAGACTGAAGCGTAGCAACTTTGTAGAAACTGCAAAACGAAAGATTAGGGCAGATCCCATACTTAACATATCAACAGTCAAACCCATTTACAATGCAGACAAGTTCCCAGCTTGGAGACGGCAGCTACTGCCTGAGATGATAGAAAACATTCCTGGTATTGAGAAAAAGAACACTCAGCATGAAACCGAACGAAGAGAAATAACCCTAAACTACATAAAAGAACATTACCCAAGCAGCAATTGGACCCATGCATATACAGATGGATCAGCCAAAAATTCAGTAGAGAATGGAGGAGGAGGAATTCTCCTAAATTTAAAAAATGGAGTGAAAAAAACACATTCAGTGGCAACTGGAAAGTTTTCAAGTAACTTCAAAGCGGAGGTAGAGGCTCTGAAAACTGCAGCAGAAATGCTCTTGATGGAGGAAAATAAAGAGACGCAAATAGCTATCTTTACAGATGCAAAGTCAGCTGTCTCAATACTGAAGAGCAATTACAGCACAGAAATAGCTGACCTAAGAGCAGCACTCCATGGTCTATGCCAGAAATCCAAAAAAGTTGTAATACAGTGGATACCATCACATTGCAGTATACCTGGAAATGAAGAGGCTGACAGACTGGCAAAAGAGGGCGGACGACTACCACGGCCTGACATAGACATAACCTATAACGAGGCAAAGAGGTTGATAAAAAGCACTTATAGAACCAAATGGGAATCAGAGCATCCAGGTCACCAGAAGGATGATGCATATTACAAACTCGACCGAAGAGAACAAGTAGCAATCTTCAGACTCCGCACAGGACATAACAGGCTGAAATACCACTTGTTCAATAAACTAAAGATAGGAGATACCGATGAATGCAATTGTGGAACTGGTAAAATGACAGCTAAACATTTGCTGCAGGAGTGTCCAATATATGCAGAACAGAGAAAGATATTTTGGCCCACACCTGCTTCATTTGAGGACAAGCTCTGTGGAGATATCAACAAGCTCAAGTTGACTGCAGCTTACTTTAACTACATTCAGGTTGACATTTAAAGGTGCATGAAGAAGTATTTAGACTGCCGCACTTCATACCACAGGTATGTCGGTTACAAAAGCGCCCCAGAGGCATGAAATGGAATATTGCTTGGATAGCAAATCCATTACGTGGAAAGTCCGAACCAAAAGCTCACTGTGTGGGCTTCATAAAAGGTGGAAAAAGTGTCCCAGTGGCACGAAATGGAATATTGCTTGGATAGCAAATCCATTATGTGGAAAGTCCGAATCGAAAGCTCACTGTGTGGATGTCATCTGCAGACTGCATACTTCTGGTTTCCGGAAGAACAGCCTATGGTGAATGGAAGGCCCAATATACGGAAGTGAGGCTAAGCAGCCATGTGCAGGACGTGACGATTCCTTGGGTGAGCCCAGTACCAGAGCGCTGTGTGTTGGTTCTGCAAGTATGGAAGCCTCCTTGGATGGCGGGGAATGCCCATGGTCTGCCCCTGCCTTCCCTTGAGGGCTGACCAGGATGTCTTTGGTTGTTCTATATGGGCCAGCTGGGATGGGGGATAACACAACAGTGAGAGCCAAACGTCCTAAGAAACCCCCGGGAAGGTTAACCCGGTCAACAAATGCCCGCAGAAGTCGGATGTGTCAGCCTAACGGCGCAAGAACGCAGCTCTGCTGTGGACAGGCACAACGCAATCACGTCCGAAAAAAAACTCCGGATGAACGAAGAAGAAGAAGTATCTGTATTAACTAGAAATATAGGTCATCTCTACATGAAGTAAAAGTTTCCAGTCGAGTAGATGTACGATATTCACATCACCATCTGTTGGTAAGTGAAATTAAACTAACACTCAAGAGATACATAGCATTTGACATCAGTGTTAATCAATACAACATATGAATAAAATTAGTGGAATGGCAGTAAAGCTGTGGACAAGTGAACAATATAAACACAAAGTAATGCAGCTGGGATCCCTAGACAAGCACCACTTTTTTTCATTCTTTTCATTTTATTTTTATTGTTCTCATTGATGTTATCTTGCTATTCTTCTCATACAGATATTATGCCTTAATGTAGTCATTGTAGTGTCTTCCCCGTGTTTATCTGTTATGTTTTGTGTATTTGCTGATAACGGCTAGTCATTCAATGTCTTATGTTTTCTGAAATTGTGTTCTGTAAAGCTACATTACTTTGTGTTATGTTATATTCAATACAATGTAGGATAATTCATAAACCCAAAAAAACAATTTATGTTCACAGCCTCTAATAAGTACAGATCCTGCAACAGTTAATACACGAGGTATCCAGCACATGAATCTTTTCCTCACCTCTTGATCCAGTAGAGGTTGTTTAGTTCTCTTCTTGAGTATGGGAAGGAGTGTATGTACGTGCTTTGCTGTATGTATGAATGAGGATATATGGGCATGAGAGAGGGAGAGAGAGAGATGGAGAGAGAGAGAGAGGAGAGAGAGAGAGAGAGAGAGAGAGAGAGAGAGAGAGAGAGAGAGTCTGTAGGTCTCGCGCGTGTTTGTCAGTGTGCATCTCTCTCTCTCTCTCTCTCTCTCTCTCTCTCTCTCTCTCTCTCTCTCTATATATATATATATATATATATATATATATATATATATATATATCTTATATATAAATTAGGATGTGCGTATGTATCTCTGTATGTATGTATGTATGTATGTAAATATGTATGTCCTTTATTTGTTCGCGAACGGCCCATCCGATTGAGATGAAATTTTCTACACGCCTTCCTTTCATTCCAGAGCTGTCAACTGTCATAGTTTTTTTTTCTTCTTCCTCCTCCTCCCTCCTCCCCCTCCCAAAATACGTACGTAAATATATGATGATGATGATGATGAAAGAATCCCCGAACCAAAACGCTAGGGAAAGGGAAGAAAATGACGTGACTACACAGAATCGTCACACGGCAATCATCATCATCAAGTGCCGTGCCGGCTGGCGTAGGCGTTCATGGCTCTCCGTAGATCTCAGTTTTTGGTTTTTGGATCAACTCTGCTGCTGATATTCCTCCATGCCACGGCAATATCAATAACAATTCATCTTTTTATGTGTAAGGAAGTTATCTACAGTCGTGTAGAAGGGAAGAACTAGACGAGTATGAATTCGGAATGGCGAACTCTCTCCCCCTCTCTTCTCCTCCCTCTACCTCCTCCCTCCACCCTTCTCCTCTTCCTCCTCCCTCTCATCCCTCTCCCTCCTAGCTCCTCCTTCTCCCTCTTCCTCTCCCCTCTTCCTCCATCCTCCTCCATCCTCCTCCCTCCGCCTCCTCCCCCCTCCTCCCTCATCTTCCCTCCTCCTCCCTCTCCCTCCTCATCCCTCCTCCTCCTGCCTCCCTCCTCCTCCTCCTGCCTCCTTCTCCCTCATCATCCTCCCTCCTCCTTCTCCCTCTTCCCTCTTCCTCCTCCTACCTCCTCCCTCCTCCTCCTCCCTCCACCCTCCTCCTCCCTTCTCCTCCTCTTCTCCTCCCTTTCCTTCCTCCTCCTCCTCCCCCTACCTCCTCCTCCCCCTACTCCTTCCTCCTCCTCACTCCTCCTCCTCCCTCTACCTCCTCCCTCCTCCTCCCTTCACATTCCTCCTCCTCCCTCTTCCTCCTCCTCCCTCCTCCTCATCCCTCCTCCTCCCTCCTCCTCATCCCTCCTCCTCCCTTCTCCTCCTCCCTCCTCCTCCTCCCTCTACCTCCTCCTCCCTTCACATTCCTCCTCCTCCCTCTTCCTCCTCCTCCCTCCTCCTCATCCCTCCTTCTCCCTCCTCCTCCTTCTTCCTCCCTCCTCCTCCCTCCTCCTTCCTCCTCCTCCCTCTCCTCCTCCTCACTCCTCCTCCTCCCTCCTCCTCATTCTACCTCCTCCCTCCTCCTCCCTTCACATTCCTCCTCCTCCCTCTTCCTCCTCCTCCCTCCTCCTCCTCCCTCCTCCTCCCTCCTCCTCCTCCCTCCTCCTCATCACTCCTCCTTCCTCCTCCTCCTTCTTCCTCCCTCCTCTTCCCTCCTCCCCCTCCTCCTTCCTCCTCCTCCCTCTCCGCCTCCTCCCTCCTCCTCCTCCCTCCTCCTCCTCCCTCCTCCTACCTCTACCTCCTCCCCCTCCTCCTCCTCCCCCCTCCTCCTTCACATTCCTCCTCCTCCCTCTTCCTCCTCCTCCCTCCTCCTCTCTCCGCCTCCCTCCTCCTCCTCTTCCCTCTACCTCCTCCCTCCTCCTCCCTTTACATTCCTCCCTCCTCCCCTCCTCCTCCTCCCCTCCTCCTCTTCCCTCCTCCTCCTCCCCCTTCCTTTCTCCTCCTCCTCCCTCTTCCTTCTCCTCCTTCTCCCTCCTCCTTCTCCCTCCTCCTTCTCCCTCCGCCTCCTCCCTCCTCCTACTCTCTCCTACTCTCTCCTCCTCCTCCCTCCTCCTCCCTCTCCCTCCTCCTCCCTATCCTCCTCCTGCTCCCTTCTCCTCCTGCGTTCTCCTCCTCCCTCCTTCTCCCTCCTCCTCCCTCTTCCTCCTCCCTCCTCCTCGCCTCCTCCTCCACCCTACTCCTCCCTCCTCCTTCCTAATCCCTCCTCCTCCCTCCTCCTCCCTCTACCTCCTCCCTTCACATTCCTCCTCCTCCTCTTCCTCCTCCTCCATCCTCCTCTCTCCGCCTCCCTCCTCCTCCTCCCTCTACCTCCTCCCTCCTCCTCCCCCTTCACATTCCTCCTCCTCCCTCCTCCTCCCCCTCCTTCTCCCCTCCTCCTTCTCCCTCTTCCTCCTCCCTCTTCCTTCTCCCTCCGCCTCCTCCCTCCTCCTACTCTCTCCTCCTCCTCCCTCCTCCTCCCTCTCCTCCTCCTGCATGGGCGAAATAGAGAACACACTGAACCGTTCAACAGGGATTCATTGTCAAAGAAATGTGGTTATTAAGACAAACGAAAGTGAGGGAAATGAAATACTTTGGGCGTGTAGAGTCTGGAAAAGATGTATATGGAGGGAGGCCTAACGAGTAAGCGGACAAGATGAAAACCCAACATGGATGGGTATATCTTATATATAAAAGGCGATCTCCGTCCGTCTGTCTGTCTGTCTATATGTCCCCTAATGCGCTCTGGCGAACGGCCCATCCCATTGAGATGAAATTTTTTACACGTCTTCCTTTCATTCCAGCGCAGCCCACTGTCATATTTTTTTAGTATGAAATCGGCCTGCTTACCCAAACTTATTTCATTTTTCATTATAATTTCATCTATTTCAGGGGACTTAACTCTGTAAAAGTTATTTCAAGGGGCATAACTTTTCTGGTATAACTTATAGTCATATTGTGGCATCGTTTTCAAAGATTTATAAACTCTTTGTCCATAGTTATGTACCGGCATATGAGTTATAATAAATAATGATACAATCTGTAAGGCATTTTCAAAGTTTTCATAAAAATAATGCATAATGCATAACATTGTAACTCATCTTTTTTTGCTTAAAGAATGAATAAATAATAGTTACCTTATCTCTATCAAGTTTGAAGATTTTATATTTCTTTACACTGTCGCCAACTCTAAGAAGACATGGAACAACCTCAGCCATTATTAAATCTACAGGCATATGCGTTATATTCCTCCTCCTCCTCCTCCTCTCCCCTCCTCCACCTCCTACCCTCTTCCTTTTCTCCTCCCCCTCCTCCCTCTCCCTCCTCCTCTTCTCTCTTTCTCCTCCTCCTCCCTCCTCCTCCCTCTTCCTCCTCCCAGCTCCTACTCCTCCTTTTTCTTCTTCTTCTGCTGCTGCTGCCGCTGCTCCATTTACCTAAGTTAATATATTACCAAGTTGGTCTTCGTTTATCTAAGGTTGTTCTAACTGCAACCAATAAATGATTAGACAGACAGACAGACAGACAGACAGACAGACAGACAGACAGACAGACAGACAGACAGACAGACAGACAGACAGACAGACAGACAGACAGACAGACAGTCAGTCGGGAACGGGAACTTATATGACTACTCATATGAATTAAATGAGATGCTCCCCATCAGGGGCTGGGCGAAGCCGGGCCGGGTCAGACAGACAGACAGACAGACAGTCGGTAACGGAAACGGGAACTTATATGACTACTTATATGAATTAAATGAGATGCTCCCCACCAGGGACTGGGCGAAACCGGGCAGGGTCAGGCAGACAGATAGACAAACAGATAGACAGACAGATAGACAGTCGGGAACGGGAACTTATATGACTACTTATATGAATTAAATGAGATGCTCCACACCAGGAGCTGGGCAATGCCGGGCCGGGTCAGACAGACAGACAGACAGACAGACAGACAGACAGACAGACAGTCGGTAACGGGAACGGGAACTTATATGACTACTTATATGAATTAAATGAGATGCTCCCCACCAAGGACTGGGCGAAGCCGGGCCGGGTCAGCTAGTATATATATATATATATATATATATATATATATATATATATATATATATATATATATATATATATATATATATATATATATAAGTAAACTTTTGTTAGTGAAATTGTGAGTGAGAATATGTGAATGCGAGGGAGTGTGTATTTGTGTGTTATTAAGTGAATGCATAACTGTGAGAGCTTGTGTAAATGATTTAAGTATGTATGCAGATATGTATGTAAGTGTTTATGCATGTCCGTGTGTATGTGTGTCTGGCTGCCTGCCTGTCTCATAACATGGTGATATGCAATGTTTATGTTCACAACTTTCATTTGACAATGCTTTTATTCTAAGCGAATGTAACATGCAAAATAGTTAACTGATGTACGAAAGATGAGTGATTGGAAGGGCCAAATGTAAGACGGCCTGCATGCCCAATTTGTGACCCTTTTAAAATAAAATTTGTTCGTTCATTCGTTTGTTTGTTGTTCATTCTCCATGAGCTCTACATTGAATCTTCATTCTGAATCATTTACATGTGGGCTTTTTATACTGATTCAATTGGAAGTCCCAATTCGGCTGGACTCTGTAAGAGCATTGATGTATAGGGTCACATTTAGCCTACATATAATTCAAAAAATTACTGCCATTCTTGACCTACTCATTGTCCTGAGAAGAGCAGTCTCATTGTCCAATTTGAGAACTACTGGCTTAAACTAAGTATTAAACATGACAGACAATGTACCTCTTGGTGTGTGTAATGAGATGTGTTCAGAAATCCATCATACCGTGACTGTAAATATTGTCCAAGCTGATACTGTTGGTTTTTCCCAATCTAAACAATCAGAAAGAGACAATTTGTAATGATAGTCAATTACAAATTTGAACACTTTTTACAACTTTTACAAACATTTTGTACGTAAAACAGAAAACATTTCCAAACTTAAGTAGTTACTATGGCTTTTTTTAAAATACTAATTAACTTTTACAGCCTAAACAATCACAAAACTGAATTTTTATTGTAAAAATCGCAATCCGGACACTAGAACCCAGTCAGTCCAGTTTTTCTGTCCCATTTCAACCTGCTTGAACAAGCATGGCTATAACCTGCTGGGCATTGGGTCGGGGTCTGCTGGCAATGAAATATCTAAATCCTTGAGGAAAAATGAACCTGGGTCTAATCTGAGCCAGTCCACATGTGCTGTGCTGAATCATGTTCTAGGTACATCCTAATATGTCTCTCCACTGATGTGAAGTTCCAGTACCAGTCCTGCACACCCCAGTCATTTTGGAGCTTGGAGAGGTGAAGAAGAGCTCTGCAAAACAGTTCCATTGAAAATGGTAGTGAGTTGGGAGGAAAGACTTCCAGAGGATTCAACCAACCAGCAACTGAAGTGATTAAACAAATGTTACGTGTTTTATAAACTCCTTGTATGAAACAAGCTACACTGACTTTTGGATATCTTATCTCTCACTATTTAAAAGACAACTGTGGCACACTTTATGTATGGGGCGCCACAGTAGTGCAGTGGCTAGTACGCTTGTCTGCCAACCTAGTGGTCATGGGTTCTTTTTCTGTGTTCGTCCAGAATGTGGTTTTGGACATAATTGCATTGTGCCTCATTACAGCAGAGCTGTGATATTTCCACCTTTTTGCCAACACATCTGACTTCTTCAGGCATTTGTTGACCGGGTTAATCTTCCCAGAGTCATGGGTTTGAATTCAAATCATGGCATATTTTTAAAATTGACCTGAGCTCTCAGGTTAACCCAGATTAAAATGGGCACCAGAACATGTAGTGGTAAGTAAAGGGTGGCCAGCGTGATATTGACCACTGACCACATCATATCACTCCTCAAGTGCCAATCTGTCTATACAAACATGGGACCAACATCATATGTCAAATAATATGTCAAATATATCTCAAAGTGTGTAAAAGAATGTTCTTTACTTACTGTTACCATATTTATGTGCTCTAAATCAGTAATACAAATGCATTTGTATGGTCCTGAATTCAGCAAATCAAAACAATCATAAACAATGGCATATTATACAATCATTTTAGTCTAACAATTGCATAATCTAATTTCTGGTATTGAAAAAATACTGAAAATTTTATTCACCTATGTGACAAACTCAAGTATGTTACAAACTTCTCTAGTGGTATTTTTTTTTTATTATCTAATTGTGTTTCCTATATATCATGATTCAAGAAAGTAGAATAATGTACACTAAAATGACATCTTTGTTTAATTGACAAAACATCTGCATACTGACTGCATATAAAAGTGACAAATATAATTATTAGATATGCTCTCTCTCTCTCTCTCTCTCTCTCTCTCTCTCTCTCTCTCTCTCTCTCTTTCTCTCTCTCTCTCCAACTCGCTCATTCTCTCTCTCAAATAAATGAGACAAATATAATGATGAGATATGCATGCTCTCTCTCTCTCTCTCTCTCTCTCTCTCACTCACTCCCTCTGTCACTTTCTAGTACTTACCTTAACACTCTCACTATCTCAATCACTCTAAATAATTCTCTCAATCTTTAACTTTCACTCACTTTCTAACACTAGAATTCTCAAATCTTCACTATCTCTTTGTCCAAATCTCTTTCTCACTTTCTAACACTCACACATTCAAACATCCACACTATCTCCCTCTCTCTCTCTCTCTCTCTCTCTCTCTCTCTCTCTCTCTCTCTCTCTCTCTCTCCATATGTCTGTACGTGTGTTAAGGTGTACGTTCATGTGTGTTTATATGTGTTTATGTGAATGTGCGTGTGTATATGTGTGTATGTATGTGTGTGTGCTCGTGCATGTATGTGTATATGTTTGTGTGTGTAAGTATGCATGCATGCAGTGTATGCGAGGGAGTGTGTATTCGTGTGTTATGTGAGTATGTGTGCGTAAGCATGTGGATGTGTGTAGGTGTGTGTATGTGCATGGGTATATATGTGTATTTGCGTGTGTATGTTGTGTGTAGGTGTGTGTATGTGTGTGTGAGAGAGAAAAGAGAGAAAGAGAGAAAGAGAAAGAGAGAGAGAGAGAGAGAGAGAGAGAGAGAGAGAGAGAGAGAGAGAGAGAGAGAGAGAGAGTTGAGCGCACGCATGTCATCTAACATGCTGTTCCATATTTTTGTGTATTCTCATTTACATATTATCATTTTGAATGCCACTTGATTTTAACATGCATAAAATGAACACATGTAAATTGCTGTAGAGTGAGTGAGATAGTTAGTGAGTGTGAATGAGAGAGAGAGTGAATGAGTGTGAGAGTGTGTGTATGTAAGAGAGAGAGAGAGAGAGAGAGAGAGAAAAGAGAGAGAGAGAGAGAGATAGAGAAAAGAGAGAGAGTTGAATTGCATCACTAATTTTTACGCTACACAATGTATATGTACAATTTTTTCTCCACTTCTTACAATTTTTGCGAGAATGCTCATGACAACCGTCAGTGTCTCAACTGTGTGTAAAGTGTGGGAGTTTGTTCTTATTAGTTTCAGTGATCATGTGAGGCATCATGTATGTGTCTAGATGTGAGGATGTGTGTGTGGGTGTTATGTGAGGTATATGTGTGTGTGTGTGTGGGGGGTGTGGGGAATGTATGTGTGGGGGTGTGGGGAATGTATGTGTGGGTGTGTATGGGTTGATGGGTAATGTGTGGATGGGTGAAGGGATGTGTAGTTGGTGGGGGATGTATGTGTGTGTGAGGGATTTGTGTGTGTGTGTGTGTGGGGTGGGGGGGGGGGGGTATTTGGCAGGATGGTTGGTAGTATGTGGGTGTTGGTGGGTTGGGGGTGGGTGGGTAGGGAATGTGAATTTGGGTGGGTGAATGGGTGTGTAGGAGATTATGTGGGTTGGGGGATGGGTGTGTAGTGGGTGTGGGGGATGGATGTGTGTGTGGGGGGGGGGCTGTGAATGGGATATGTCTGTGTCGGTGGGAGTGTGTGCGTGTGGATGGGGTAAATGTGAGTGGGTGGAGGATGTATGTGTGGGTGGTGAGGATGTTTGTAGGTGGGGGATGTGTGGGTGGGTGGGGAGATGTGTGTGTGGGTGAGAAATGTGTGGGCGGGGATGTATATGGGAAATGCATGTGGGGGATTGTGTGTGTGTGGGGGGATGTGTTCATGGGTTTAGTTTTGTGTGGGAGGGGAGATGTGTGAGAGATGGGGGAGGTGTGGGATGTGCAGGTGGATGAAGGATGTATGTGAGGATGGGGGATGTGTTTGGCTGGGTGGTTGGGGTGTGTGTGGTGGGAGGGTAGATGAGAGATGCATGTGTTGATGGGCGGGTGGGTGATGTGTGGGTGTGAGTGGTTGATGGATGAGTACATGAGTGGGTGGATGTGTGTGAGAGATGAGTGTATGGGTGGGGGATGTGTGTGTTTGTGGGAAGATGTGTGTGAGTGGCAGATGTTTGTGGTGGGGTATATGTGGGTGGTGGGGTGTGTGTGGGTGGGAGATGTATGTTTTTGGATATTTATGGGTGGGGGATATGTGTGGGCAGGTGGGGAGATGTGTTTGTGGGTGGGGAGGTGTGTATAGGTGGGGGATGTGTAGCTGAGAGGTGGCGGATATTGGGTGGGTGAGTGGGTGTAGGTTGGCTGATGTGTGTGTGGGTGGGTGGGGAAAATTGTGAGGGTGCGGGATGTGTATGTGGATAGGTTCGGGATGTGTGGGTTGGCAGGGGTATGTGTGTGTGGTTTTGTGATGTGTGTTTTGCTGGGTGGTTGCGGGTGTGTGGGTGGGTGTTGGAGAATAGGTGTCGTTTATGGGATGGGTGGGGGATATGTGTGTGGGTGGGGGATCAGTGGGTGGGTGGCAGCATGTATGTTTGCCTGTGTCTGTGTGAGTGCGTGGAGGTATGTGTGGGTGGGTAGGGGAGGTGTGGTGGGTGGAGGTTGTGAGGGTGGCTGCGGGATGTGAGGGTGGATGTGGGATGTGTCTCACAACATTGCAATATGCACTGTTTATGATTACAACTTTCATTTGACAATGTTTTTTTCCCATGTGAATGCATCATGCGTAATATGCATTGTTTATGCTTACAAAATCCATTTGACAATGTTTTTTTTTTCCCTATGTAATTGTAACAAGCACATTTGATGAATGAAAGATGAGTGACTGAAAGGGCCGAATGTAAAACGAGCCTGCGTGCCCAAGTTGTTACCCTTTTAAAATAAAGTTCGTTCGTTCGTTCATTCTCCTCTCTCTCTCTCTCTCTCTCTTTCTCTCTCATTCTAACACTTTCACATTGTCTCTCTCCCCCCCCCCCTCTTTCTCTCTCTCTCTCTCTCAATCTGTAACACTAACTCTATCTCACTTTCTCTCTCACTCTCTTGCTCCTTCCCTCCCCCTCTCCCTCATTCTCTCCATTACATAAACACGCTTACATCAGCAAAGATAACTGCAGCAAACAGATACAAACATAATACTTCTGGTAAAGATCAGGTCTGACTATATCTTCTCACTTAAATTGGTAAGCCACCCTATGGCTATACTAGCTTACAGTGGTTAGCCACCCTGTGATTATATCTTCTAGCTTACAGTGGTTAGCCACCCTGTGATTATATCTTCTAGCTTACAGTGGTTAGCCTCCCTGTGATATCTTCTAACTTACACTGGTTAGCCACCCTCTGACTATATCTTCTAACTTACATTGGTTAGCAACCCTGTGATTATATCTTCTAACTTACAGTGGTTAGCCACCCTCTAACTATATCTTCTAACTTAAAGTGGTTAACCGCCCTCTAACTATATCTTCTTACTTACAGTTGTTAGCTACCCTCTCACTGTATCTTCTAACTTACAGTTGTTAACCACCCTCTAACTATATCTTCTTACTTACAGTGGTTAGCCACCCTCTAACTATATCTTCTTACTTACAGTGGTTAGCCACCCTCTAACTATATCTTCTAACTTACATTGGTTAGACACTCTCTCACTGTATCTTCTTACTTACATTGGTTAGACACTCTCTCACTGTATCTTCTTACTTACATTGGTTAGACACTCTCTCACTGTATCTTCTAACTTACATTGGTTAGACACTCTCTAACTATATCTTCTAACTTACATTGGTTAGCTACCCTCTCACTGTATCTTCTTACTTACATTGGTTAGCTACCCTCTCACTGTATCTTCTTACTTACATTGGTTAGCCACCCTCTAACTATATCTTCTAACTTACATTGGTTAGACACTCTCTAACTATATCTTCTAACTTACATTGGTTAGCTACCCTCTCACTGTATCTTCTAACTTACATTGGTTAGACACTCTCTAACTATATCTTCTAACTTACATTGGTTAGACACCCTCTAACTATATCTTCTAACTTACATTGGTTAGACACCCTCTAACTATATCTTCTAACTTACATTGGTTAGACACTCTCTAACTATATCTTCTAACTTACATTGGTTAGACACCCTCTAACTATATCTTCTAACTTACATTGGTTAGACACTCTCTAACTATATCTTCTAACTTACATTGGTTAGACACTCTCTAACTATATCTTCTAACTTACATTGGTTAGACACTCTCTAACTATATCTTCTAACTTACATTGGTTAGACACTCTCTAACTATATCTTATAACTAACAGTGGTTAGCTACCCTCTCACTGTATTTTCTTACTTACATTGGTTAGACACTCTCTAACTATATCTTCTAACTTACATTGGTTAGACACTCTCTAACTATATCTTCTAACTTACATTGGTTAGACACTCTCTAACTATATCTTCTAACTTACATTGGTTAGACACTCTCTAACTATATCTTCTAACTTACATTGGTTAGACACTCTCTAACTATATCTTCTAACTTACAGTGGTTAGCTACCCTCTCACTGTATCTTCTTACTTACATTGGTTAGACACTCTCTAACTATATCTTCTAACTTACATTGGTTAGACACTCTCTAACTATATCTTCTAACTTACAGTGGTTAGCTACCCTCTCACTATATCTTCTTACTTACATTGGTTAGACACTCTCTAACTATATCTTCTAACTTACATTGGTTAGACACTCTCTAACTATATCTTCTTACTTACAGTGGTTAGCTACCCTCTCACTATATCTTCTTACTTACATTGGTTAGACACTCTCTAACTATATCTTCTAACTTACATTGGTTAGACACTCTCTAACTATATCTTCTAACTTACAGTGGTTAGCTACCCTCTCACTGTATCTTCTTACTTACAGTGGTTAGCTACCCTCTCACTGTATCTTCTAACTTACAGTGGTTAGCTACCCTCTCACTGTATCTTCTTACTTACATTGGTTAGACACTCTCTAACTATATCTTCTTACTTACATTGGTTAGACACTCTCTAACTATATCTTCTTACTTACATTGGTTAGACACTCTCTAACTATATCTTCTTACTTACATTGGTTAGACACTCTCTAACTATATCTTCTTACTTACAGTTGTTAGCTACCCTCTCACTGTATCTTCTAACTTACAGTTGTTAACCACCCTCTAACTATATCTTCTTACTTACAGTGGTTAGCCACCCTCTAACTATATCTTCTTACTTACAGTGGTTAGCCACCCTCTAACTATATCTTCTAACTTACATTGGTTAGACACTCTCTCACTGTATCTTCTTACTTACATTGGTTAGACACTCTCTCACTGTATCTTCTTACTTACATTGGTTAGACACTCTCTCACTGTATCTTCTAACTTACATTGGTTAGACACTCTCTAACTATATCTTCTAACTTACATTGGTTAGCTACCCTCTCACTGTATCTTCTTACTTACATTGGTTAGCTACCCTCTCACTGTATCTTCTTACTTACATTGGTTAGCCACCCTCTAACTATATCTTCTAACTTACATTGGTTAGACACTCTCTAACTATATCTTCTAACTTACATTGGTTAGCTACCCTCTCACTGTATCTTCTAACTTACATTGGTTAGACACTCTCTAACTATATCTTCTAACTTACATTGGTTAGACACCCTCTAACTATATCTTCTAACTTACATTGGTTAGACACCCTCTAACTATATCTTCTAACTTACATTGGTTAGACACTCTCTAACTATATCTTCTAACTTACATTGGTTAGACACCCTCTAACTATATCTTCTAACTTACATTGGTTAGACACTCTCTAACTATATCTTCTAACTTACATTGGTTAGACACTCTCTAACTATATCTTCTAACTTACATTGGTTAGACACTCTCTAACTATATCTTCTAACTTACATTGGTTAGACACTCTCTAACTATATCTTATAACTAACAGTGGTTAGCTACCCTCTCACTGTATTTTCTTACTTACATTGGTTAGACACTCTCTAACTATATCTTCTAACTTACATTGGTTAGACACTCTCTAACTATATCTTCTAACTTACATTGGTTAGACACTCTCTAACTATATCTTCTAACTTACATTGGTTAGACACTCTCTAACTATATCTTCTAACTTACATTGGTTAGACACTCTCTAACTATATCTTCTAACTTACAGTGGTTAGCTACCCTCTCACTGTATCTTCTTACTTACATTGGTTAGACACTCTCTAACTATATCTTCTAACTTACAGTGGTTAGCTACCCTCTCACTATATCTTCTTACTTACATTGGTTAGACACTCTCTAACTATATCTTCTAACTTACATTGGTTAGACACTCTCTAACTATATCTTCTTACTTACAGTGGTTAGCTACCCTCTCACTATATCTTCTTACTTACATTGGTTAGACACTCTCTAACTATATCTTCTAACTTACATTGGTTAGACACTCTCTAACTATATCTTCTAACTTACAGTGGTTAGCTACCCTCTCACTGTATCTTCTTACTTACAGTGGTTAGCTACCCTCTCACTGTATCTTCTAACTTACAGTGGTTAGCTACCCTCTCACTGTATCTTCTTACTTACATTGGTTAGACACTCTCTAACTATATCTTCTTACTTACATTGGTTAGACACTCTCTAACTATATCTTCTTACTTACATTGGTTAGACACTCTCTAACTATATCTTCTTACTTACATTGGTTAGACACTCTCTAACTATATCTTCTTACTTACATTGGTTAGACACTCTCTAACTATATCTTCTTACTTACAGTGGTTAGCTACCCTCTCACTATATCTTCTTACTTACATTGGTTAGACACTCTCTAACTATATCTTCTAACTTACATTGGTTAGACACTCTCTAACTATATCTTCTAACTTACAGTGGTTAGCTACCCTCTCACTGTATCTTCTTACTTACAGTGGTTAGCTACCCTCTCACTGTATCTTCTAACTTACAGTGGTTAGCTACCCTCTCACTGTATCTTCTTACTTACATTGGTTAGACACTCTCTAACTATATCTTCTAACTTACATTGGTTAGACACTCTCTAACTATATCTTCTAACTTACAGTGGTTAGCTACCCTCTCACTGTATCTTCTTACTTACATTGGTTAGACACTCTCTAACTATATCTTCTAACTTACATTGGTTAGACACTCTCTAACTATATCTTCTAACTTACAGTGGTTAGCTACCCTCTCACTATATCTTCTTACTTACATTGGTTAGACACTCTCTAACTATATCTTCTAACTTACATTGGTTAGACACTATCTAACTATATCTTCTTACTTACAGTGGTTAGCTACCCTCTCACTATATCTTCTTACTTACATTGGTTAGACACTCTCTAACTATATCTTCTAACTTACATTGGTTAGACACTCTCTAACTATATCTTCTAACTTACAGTGGTTAGCTACCCTCTCACTATATCTTCTTACTTACATTGGTTAGACACTCTCTAACTATATCTTCTAACTTACATTGGTTAGACACTCTCTAACTATATCTTCTTACTTACAGTGGTTAGCTACCCTCTCACTATATATTCTTACTTACATTGGTTAGACACTCTCTAACTATATCTTCTAACTTACATTGGTTAGACACTCTCTAACTATATCTTCTAACTTACAGTGGTTAGCTACCCTCTCACTGTATCTTCTTACTTACAGTGGTTAGCTACCCTCTCACTGTATCTTCTAACTTACAGTGGTTAGCTACCCTCTAACTATATCTTCTAACTTACAGTGGTTAGCCACCCTCTAACTATATCTTCTAACTTACATTGGTTAGACACTCTCTAACTATATCTTCTAACTTACATTGGTTAGACACTCTCCAACTATATCTTCTAACTTACAGTGGTTAGCTACCCTCTCACTGTATCTTCTTACTTACAGTGGTTAGCTACCCTCTCACTGTATCTTCTTACTTACAGTGGTTAGCTACCCTCTAACTATATCTTCTAACTTACAGTGGTTAGCCACCCTCTAACTATATCTTCTAACTTACAGTGGTTAGCCACCCTCTAACTATATCTTCTAACTTACAGTGGTTAGCTACCCTCTAACTATATCTTCTTACTTACAGTGGTTAGCCACCCTCTAACTATATCTTCTTACTTACATTGGTTAGCCACCCTCTAACTATATCTTCTTACTTACAGTGGTTAGCCACCCTCTAACTATATCTTCTAACTTACAGTGGTTAGCCACCCTCTAACTATATCTTCTAACTTACAGTGGTTAGCCACCCTCTAACTATATCTTCTAACTTACAGTGGTTAGCCACCCTCTAACTATATCTTCTAACTTACAGTGGTTAGCCACCCTCTAACTATATCTTCTTACTTACATTGGTTAGCCACCCTCTAACTATATCTTCTTACTTACAGTGGTTAGCTACCCTCTAACTATATCTTCTTACTTACAGTGGTTAGCCACCCTCTAACTATATCTTCTTACTTACATTGGTTAGACACTCTCTAACTATATCTTCTTACTTACAGTGGTTAGCCACCCTCTAACTATATCTTCTTACTTACATTGGTTAGACACTCTCTAACTATATCTTCTTACTTACAGTGGTTAGCCACCCTCTAACTATATCTTCTTACTTACATTGGTTAGACACTCTCTAACTATATCTTCTTACTTACAGTGGTTAGCCACCCTCTAACTATATCTTCTTACTTACATTGGTTAGCTACCCTCTTACTATATCTTCTTACTTACATTGGTTAGACACTCTCTAACTATATCTTCTAATTTACAGTGGTTAGCCACCCTCTAACTATATCTTCTTACTTACATTGGTTAGCCACCCAAGTCCTTCTGGCCAGGCAACCTCTTGCTTATTGATGTCGGTTGGGTACACAAAAACTGGACTGCGATCACCATGGCGATAAAGCTGCAGCACAAAACAGTGACATAAAATCAATATATTATTACAAAATAATGCAACGTGCATGTCCCATAACCACTTTAGCTACTCCATTTCTTTCTTGTAAGCTGATATCTTCTTGTTTGTTTTTCTTCCAAGAGGCCTTGATATACACATTAAAGGTCAGTGTGTCAAATTTTGGCATGGATTTGTGTAATGTTTGCTGAATCTAGACAGAGTTGTTTCACTTTACATCCAAGGAAACTACTAAGGCTATAATTACACTTCCATCCAAGGCAACAGGCTTTATCTGCCCAAGGGGAAAAGGCAGGTGTCTTTCCTTACAATGGTGAAAGGACAGTGATTTTCTGACCTATTCTTTGTCATTTTCAACTGCTGTGGAATTTTTAACATGTACAACTTGCACACAGGACCTGTTTTTCAGCCTTATCCGAGAAGACTTGGTTTCTGATCTCATTACCTTAGAGATGCACCATAGCCTACAAAATGTGATGGTCCTTTTTAAGAGAGACCACAACTGCAGCAGGATATAACTATGTAAAACGAAACAAACAGAGATGTGTACACCTTGTGGGGAAACAACATACATACCATTTACATGCCTTACAGCGATCATGGCATGCACGTGTCTGTGGTTATTTCTCCATAGGATCTTCTTTTTCTTTCTTACAGTCAAAGCAGTATGGCACTAGTGATCATGTCTGTTCACAGCCTTCTGTCTCATGTGCTGCCCATCATTTCAGATATCAATGTTCCTCCATGATGTCAAACTGCCCAGCACCTTCTCTCTTGGTCTTCCCCTGTCTCACCTCACCTCCAGCTTTCCTATCCACGGAATCTACACATACTTGTTTGTTTTAATTAAAGATGAACATGGTTTTCTTCAAAATTAAGTTTTTCATCCCTCATCAGATGTGAGATTAGAAGCACATGTTCTACCTAAGTTGCTGTCATGTTTAAATTATCTATCACATCTTGGATACATCTATGCTTTGGTATTCCTTTGGTACTTTTAATCAGATAGCGGTGGGAACGATTAGTAGTATGACGCTTCGCTGGCTGTTGAACGAGGAAACGGAGCACGTATGGAAATGTCCTGAGTGGAGTGATGTCGGTTCTTAACTCAACTCAACTCAACTCTCCATAATTATCTCTCTAGACATTAATGTCTAATTATACAAGCGGAAGTCAATAAATAAGTCACAAATGGCTGTAGAAAAATAACTAAATATAATAACAATCTGAAACCAGTTTATTTTTATACATACATTGTCCCTTTATTTCTCAACACCAACATTGATGCCCTTTACCCATCCTTTTATTGGTCCTCTCAAAACGGCTGCATAGAACTGCATGTTCTGTATTTTAAACGACGTTTTAACTTCACATTCAACTTCGGTGTCATTCGCAAAATGTCTCCCGCCAAGGTGGGTTTTCAGTGGACCAAAAAAGTGGAAATCACTAGGGGCTTTGTCAGGGCTGTAAAGTGGATGTTCCAGAACTTCCCACCTTAGTTGGGTAATTTTCCCCTGAGTAAATCGAGCCGTATGTGGTCTGGCATTGTCATGAAGAAGCAACACTCCTCTAGTCAGCAGTCCTGGACGTTTTCTTTGAATTGCATCATGAAGAATCGATAGAACTTCACAGTACGATTTAGAATTCACATTGTCTGTCACCTTTCTTCTTGAAATTGGTTAAAAGCACTCACTCCTTGACAATCCCAGAACACCCTGCTGATGGCGTAACCTTGAATTTTTGAACACAAGGCGAAGAAGGATGCTTCCATTGCACTGAAGCACGCTTTGATTTAGGCTGGTGTGATGCACCCATGATTCGTTCCCAGTAACAATCCTGTTTAGCTTGTCTTCTCCTTCATCTTCGTATCGATAGAGATGATGCAAGGACAGACCAAATCTGTTCATTTTGTGTTCCTCATTCAATTGTCTGGATACCCACATTGAGCACACTTTCTTAAATTTTAATCGATTATGCATTATGCTATATGCTGAACCATGTAAGCACCCTATTGCAGATGCTACAGAGTCTATCGTTACTCGCCTGTCATCTCTAATCCTCTCCTCCACCCGCTGCATGGATGCTTCTGTTGCAATCTCAACAGGACGACCAGATCGGATTTCATCAACAATTTTAGAGCATCCTTGAGAAAGTTTTTCTACCCAGCTATGCACCGCTTTACGGGACAAACATTTGTCAGCATAAACAGGAAGCATTTCCTTATGAATGTCCTTTGCAGGCAGTCCTTTTGCCCACAAAAAACGCACAACAGCACATTGCTCTTTGGTTTTACACTCTGTAAGTACAGTCGCCATTTTTTTTATGCGCTGCACATGCGCATGAGATACCTAGCACCACCTGGCGAACGGGAATATACAGTTCGATGTTGCTGTCACCTAATGACACTTGTAGAAAACACCAACTACATTTACCTGCCATCGCACAGAACTGTGTGACTTACTTATTGACTCACCCTCATAGGCCCAACATATCTCAATGACCTCATATTTTTTTTTTGTTCTTTTTTTCCATCCAAGTAATTTCTAATACTTTTCTGTGACAATTATATTCAAAGAAGATTGTGTGATTTTCAGCCATAGTGTTAATTACACACCTGTTGCTACACACCTGTTGTTAATCTCACACCTGTTAATTTCACATCTGCTCTTACACACCTGTTGTTGTCATCTTACACACCTGTTGTTGTCACAGCAAATATGCATGGTCTTAGTATTCTGACTTGTGTTGTTCTAGTTGTTCCTAGCCATGAAGGTTTTAACTGAAATTTTTTTGTAGATCAATATTTGTTCTTCTTTTAATTTTTGTCATCAATTTTTTCATTATTGAGGTCACCTAGATATTCAAAACTGTTCACTTTCTGTAATTTCTCTCCATTAATAAATGTATCTGTTGCCATGTTTGTTTGTTTTTTTTTTGCCAGTCTCCCTGGCCAAGGAGTTAACGACGTTGTTTGTAATCCTGTATATTCACATGGGGAAAACAGCTGCGAGAGATTCTGCAGAAGACCACGCCGTGCTGGTAACTTACGGGGGTATGTGAGCCAGTCGTTCAGGAAGCAATGGCAAACTACTTAATGTAAGTCTTGCCTAGTACATCAATAGCGGCTGAAGAATGCTGGTGTTGACTGCAACATCCTGTAAAGGATACGCAATATTTTTGAAAAATGTTTGTTTTAACAGTTGTCATAACTTTTGTTTTTGCTGCATTGAGGTATAAGTTTAGTTTCTCGAGGACTTAATTTTTACATGACCACAGACATCAACCAGTATGGCAGTTGTCAAAAAGGCAAGGAATGGCAGACAACCTTCTTTACAGAAGCTTAGACAACTCTAAAGTTAAGTTAGTGGCATATCCTTTACAGTCAACCCCAACATTTTTCGGTTGTTTGTGATTTCTTGCCAAGTTTACATTCAGTAGTTTGCCATTGCTTTCTGAATGACCAGCACTCATATCATTGCATTAAATACTGA
Source organism: Cepaea hortensis (assembly GCA_963921405.1). Lineage (NCBI taxonomy): Eukaryota > Metazoa > Mollusca > Gastropoda > Stylommatophora > Helicidae > Cepaea > Cepaea hortensis. The sequence goes on along the minus strand of OY992877.1, from coordinate 99,448,940 downwards.
CGCCAGGTGGTCTGCTGCCAAATCAACTGCAGCTGTGTTTCGAGCGCAGTATGCAGGATTACAGATTGTGTCAGTAACATCTTCGCCACAGAGCTGGTTGACAACTATAAAAGTCAAAGAAAACAGAGACCAAAGAATTAACCAAATACACAGGAAAACTCAAGCAGCGGGAGATACACTTAAACAATGCACATGATGAAAGCTGAATGCCTGTCTGCAGTTTGAAAATGTTAACAATAGATCCTACAGTTGTTGCCCTGACAGAGTAATAAAATTAGAAGCATTATGCAGAAAGACAAAATATTAACACCAGAAGCACCTGCATAAACTGGGTAGCACAAGAAAATTGAAACATATGCTGTTTATAGCAATGAGTCATGTAGACGGAGACAGGGGGAGATAAACCTGCGCTCTTAACAACAAGCAGACCGCCTAGCATTGGTTTTTACAAAATGGCATGGGTGCCGGTCATTCAGAAAGCAATGGCAAACTACTGAACGTAAACTTGCCAGCTGGTATTGAGTGTGACGTCTTGTAAAGGATAGCAACTAACTTAACAAGAAAGTAACAAGTTCTAATGCAGCAGAAGATGACAGAAATATCTATGCAGAAAGAGTGATGTGTATTTTTACTACGGGTATGAAAGAAGGATATGTGCTGTGGAGAACACATACAGAAAACCTGATAGTATAAATAGAAAGTCCTTTCCCTGGAACCCAAAGGACAAGACAAACCACAATGAGAAGAGAATTAGAGACAGAGATAAATAAAATCGGAGGGCATGGAGGGAGGTACAGGAGATAGCAAAAGAAGAGTGGCTTGGCATGATTTCATTGATGGCCTATGCTTCAATTGGAGATAAAAGTCAGAAAAAGAAGAAGGTTCTAAAGTATTATAATAGTTATGTCCTTATTAGCATCTCTGCAGCTCCAGAGTTCAATCCCCAGGAAGGCTAACCTGGACAAAAATGCCCGCTGAAGTCGGATGTGTCGGCCTAAGGGTGCAAACAAACCAGGCAAACTGCAAAAATGTCCGAGTGGGAGTGTAATGTCCTTCGAAACAAACACTCGCAGAAAGTCTGAAGGTCTCATTAACACGAAATGGAACGCTTGGCTAGTGAATCCATTACATGGAAGTCTGAAGCGAAAGCTTGCTGAGTGGATGTCATCTGCAGACTGACCATTTGTTGTTTGCGCTGGGAGCGGCCCATGGCAAATGAAATGCCCAATATATGGAAGGAATTAAAGCAGCCATGTGCAGGACGTGGTGATTCCTTGGGTGAGCCCAGTACCAGAGTGCCATATTCCGGCTCTACAATTATGGAAGCCTCCATGGATGGCAGTTAATGCCCATGGACTGCCCCTGCCTTCCCTTGAGAGCTGACCATGAAGTCTTCAACCGTTTTAACTTGACCAGCTGGGATGTGGACAACACCACAACAGTAAGAGTTGAATGTCCCAACGCAATTACGTCTGAAAAAACACTCCGGATGAACGCAGAAGAAGAAGAAGAATCCCCAGGATTGAATTCTGTTCTGACCAGTACATCCCTGGGGGTCAACCCAGCCAGATACAATGGGTACCAGAAAGTTGTTTTGGAAAGAAAAGTGACAAGGAAGAGAGCTGGTAGCCTCAACTCATTATCCCATGACCTCGGATATATGAGCCATGGTGGCAGAGTGGTTAGTGCACTTGCTGACCAGGACAGTGGTCTGAGTTCAATCCCTAGCAGTGGCAGATAGTTTCTGAGCAGTAGCTTCCGGGCATGGTTGACAGTCTCACTCATAAAATGGGTGCCATATAATTTTCAAAATTTTACTAGAAATTGTCTCGGAAGGAATGATGGTGAGGAATGCAACTGGCCACCCCAACATAATATGTAGAGGCTTAGAATTGTGATGGTCTAACATTTCACACCCCTAAGGTAATAGCCGTGAAGATATTACCTTCACCTCTATATTAAGATGCCACTAATTCAGATAATAAGTGCAAACTAGTACATAACAGTAACATAATGATAAAGCTGATGACCTCATCAAGGAAATCAAACTGCCACACCCCAAAAAAAATTACTGTTTGACTAATTCAAACAATACTGACAATTGATTTCTAAATGCCTAAAGGAGTATAATGAGAAGCTATGCTTAATGACAAAGCTAACACCCAAAAATGGCAAATCTGAAATGAGCTTTGCAAAAAGTAAAAGTTTGCTGAAATCCCTATCAGAAGAATTTCAAAGATTTGTAGATTGTTCAATCTGTGAAGACAATTTTGCTTTGTTCACAGCACCATTTTCCTGTGATGCCGCCATGGCAAAAGATAATAATATATAGATGGAGCTTGAGGAAATGCAATCATTATTCACACAAAACAAAATTAAGCGAAGGGGACAACCCAATATATCTGCCATTTTCATCATCAATTTGAGAATCTCCAAAGGTCTGTTACCAAAATGCAATAAATGTTTGCTTCTACTTACATGTGTGAAGAACTGTTCTTTTTAAATAAAGCAACAAAACCTACTGAAAGGTCCAGGATGACTAACAAACAGCTGTCATCAGTTATTAAAGTAGGGACAAGCCAGATGACATTCACACCTCACACTGAAAAACATGTTGACTAAAAACGCTATCAGGCAACAGGTTGCGGTAATAAAGATTAAGCTAATAACTGAGAATATGAAAATGAATGAGAATAACAATATTCTTCTTCTTCTTCCTTTGTTCGTTAATCAAAATGGTAAAACACATTTATCATATCAAATGTTGTCATAAATTACTATTTGTGTTTCTCATAATGAATATGCTTACACTGTACCAGATACTTTGTGTAATTTGCTTCTTCTGAATAAATGTGACCTGGTAGTTACATGCATAGTTTAAATAAAAGTTATGCGTCCCCCAATGGCAACATGTATTAATTAGCTTGTCACCAAACACTTTTCAGTTTAACATGCCTGGTCTACATTGCTACCTAAATATGTGTATGATTCAGCCTCCTGAAGTAAGAGTACGCCTCGGGAGATTGGGTTATCATATGTTTTATTTATTTTCATTATCTTTGCCTTTCCCCTATGCATGTTTAGACCTAATTGTTGTGACACCAGCCCTGTTGATCACTATGTGCAAACAGCCAGCGAAGCCAATGACAAATAGTTATACTGATAATATGTGACCATTACTTGATTTTCCTTTGCTTGAAACCAAGAGATGAATTTATTATTAGAAAACACAAAAGTACAAACTTAAATAGGTATAATATAGGACCCCTTTTCACGCTTTGAGGTGAACTGGGCTGGGTATATGGTAAAAGTACAAAAGGAACCTTTTAAATTCTGTAAGATGCATTGGGCATATGGTGCTAGGCCCATATTTTTATAAGACCAATCAGAGCTCAATGGAGGTTGTAATCTCAATCATGCCGGCTGCCTTTACTTTCCAAGACATTTCCTGGTACCCATTTTAAGATAGGTCCACTTTGTACCCCAGCTTAATTTTAAAATCTGCCCTGATGTGAATTCAGACTCATTACCACTGGACCAGCATCTGGACAAGCATCTAGCTACGGCAGCTTACAAGAACATGGTGCAAGCCCCATGGTTTTAGACTGACCTGCACTCAATAGGTTATGAGGTCAATATCAGGTCTACTGCCATTACTTCACAGGAAATTTTGTGATTCCCATTTTAAGCTGAGTCCACTTGGAACCCCAGGTCACTGAAAAAAATCCCCATCTTAATGGGGATTTGAACACACGACCATTGGGCTGGCAGCCACAAATATTAGCCATTGCACTACCATGGCTCAAAGTACAAATGTAAAGGAAGTTAATTGTTCATATTAAAAATCAAGTTTGCATCAACTGCAAAAACAAATTATTGACTTCCTCTGAGTTGTTTTTTTTTAGTAAAGAAGCACACAAAATTAAATTAAAAGGTCAATGCAAAGATGATAAGGGAAAGGGAAACAAATTTGATAAGGAAGTATAAAGAAATGTCACCCCCATGGCCTGACTGTCAAGGCCATGGTAGCAATTGGCTATGCCAGGAAATATCCTTTCGAAGGAAAGGTGGCTGGCCCCCTGACCACATCATCCACAGAGTTTCAACTGGTCTATAAACACAGGAGTCCAGCACCATATACCCAACACACCTCAAGGCATGTGAAAGGATATTTTGCTTACCGACTACATGACTGCTGGTAGGATGTCACCGACTACCTGACTGCTGGCAGGATGTCACACTGCAATATCAGTGTGGTTCATTTTAACACAGTAAAGGACCCTGTCGGTCATACTGATCCTGCGCAGGAAAGTTAACCCGGTCAACAAATCCCTGAAGAAGTTGGATGAGTCAGCCGAAAGGTGCAAATATTTGCAGCTCTGCTGTAAACAGGCACAGCGCAATCACGTCTAAAACAACCTTCTGAACTAATACAAAAGAAGAAGATACTAATCCAGCTATGATGTAGAGATGTCAGATATATCAGAATATTTGTCATTCAACACTACAAAATACAAAGACACAACAGCACACCAACAAAATCTGATCATCTTCTCTTACTCTTCCTGCCCTTACAACTCTTGAATAATCAATAGCAACCAGTGAGAACAACCACAACCAATATTCTTAAAGTCATTAGAATGCTTGGATCCTTACATGGAATCAAGACAACTCGCCCGCCCACATAGGCCTCTGAAGCAATAACACTGCTGACAAACTGGAAAAAGAAGTGTCTACATGCCACAGTCAAGTATACCCACAAATTCAAGAACCATAGAACAGATATCAATATTAACTGCAAAAAGTAATAGACGGACCACTGAGCTACAGGCACAACTGTGAGACCTCTACTCAGGCTTGACACATCATCATCATGCGCCATGCCGATAAGCGTGGGCGGTCATGTTTCGCTAACTCACACGATCACCAGAATCATGCATCAGCACTGTGTCTTTGTCTCGATTATTCCATGTGGCCAGGCCATCCAGATACCTACTTCTCTGCTTTCCCCTTGTTCTTTTCCCTTCAATTTTGCCAGTAGTCACCAAGTTCTCCAGTGTACTTCTCATAACGAGCCCAAAAATCTTGACTGTCGATGTCTAATTTCTCCAGTTCACGGTTTTCATTTGTTTCTTGTAGGACTTGCTCATCTGTGTTTCTGTCCATCCATGGTACTTTTTGCTTTGCAGAACCCAACCTTAAAGATAGCGCCAACAATCTACTTAGCAGATATCACTGGAGAGTTATCTTGATGTCATAGGAGGATGTAAGCATGCACAATATTTAGCATGGTTAGCTAAAACTATGGTAGCATCTATTGTGATGGATGTGCTTATAGCTCTATATAGTAGTGAGAGTTCTGTCCTTTTGTTCTGCACTAGTATAGAGCTGGATGTGTCACAGTTGTCCTATTGCACTCGAGAAGCAAATGACGGAGACTTGAAATGAAACCACAACCTGTGGAGTGAGAGGCAGGCAGCATGACCACGTCACCAAGGAGACTCCTAGAACAGCACAAGCAAATGTACAACTAGTTTTCTACCGGAACAATTAGCGAGAATATCCTTCATTATCTGGTGAGGAAGAAACACGAATGTCACGAGAATGCAGTAAAGTAATTTATGTCAACAAAAACTGATAACAACGTGTGAAGGACCCGACCCCACTTTCTTGTCTTCAAATGTTCTAGGAGAAAGGCTGCTAGGCCCATATTTTCCCCCAATAACACACTTGATGGATATGGTCAGTATCACACCACGCCGACTGCCTGACTGGCCAATCATTTCTAATATCAATTCTTTTAGACTGGGTTTGACACTGGAGCCAAAGGTCATGAAAAAACCCACCATGATTTGGATTAACCTACAAGCATTGAGCCATTGGGCAATCGTACTATGCTACTGTTATTAATATCTAATAATAAGGTTTTGAAAATTTGTCTTGAGACCAAATAACAGAACACATAAAATGAATTTTAAAACAAGAATAACTTAAATGTTAGTAACCAAATCCAACGATATCTAAGCAGATGATATAGTTTTACAATTTATTATGTTTTTCACCTCTACAACAGACAGTAACACTGACTAGAATTTTTCTACCAGAAATAAATGTGACATGTTATAAATTATAACTATTCATTATAACTATAAATTATATAAATATTGTTTTATTTAAATTAGATACTTTACATACAACTTACCACATTTACTTGTCGAAGTGATTCTGGTGGTAAGGAAACACTTGAGGCACAGAACAATGAACATACAAGAAAAAACAGTTCTGTCTTGCTAGCGGTCATATTTGTCTTATGGCAAATATGTCTGCAACTTTATGTATCAAAACTATTATCTACCAACTGTTTTTCAAACTGGTATCACTTCAAAGAAGTTTTCACAATGTAAACTTAATATTATTGTCCGTATGAACACTACTATCACTTGATAGCTTTACTTGTGGTTCCTATTAACAGTCATATACACACATTTGATAGAAAACAAAGTCATGAACAGATGTTTGATGGAAGATACAAACTACCGCAGATAAGACGCCAGCAGTTATCTCTAATTACATAGATTGTCCCATAGAAAATAAAAAGTTTATTGGGAACTAACCAGATGTGAATGTTTTCCCCCCACTGACAAGCAAGCTCAAAAGGAATGGGGAAGTACCGCTAGTTAACAGTATATTTGTTATTTAATTAGTAGCTAATAGTTTTAATATCAGATATAGTTTTACTATCAGATATAGTTTTAATATCAGATATAGTTTTACTATCAGATATAGTTTTACTATCAGATATAGTTTTAATATCAGATATAGTTTTAATATCAGATATAGTTTTACTATCAGATATAGTTTTACTATCAGATATAGTTTTAATATCAGATATAGTTTTAATATCAGATATAGTTTTACTACAGAAATCAGTGTGGCCACAGGGCTTAATGCACTCATGTGTAAATATTCCACTGCATTCCCTACACCAGTCAGTTGGACTTCAATCATTGACTTTCCATTTAGAAAGCAATGGCAACTTTGCCTAGTATATCAACCAGGGGTTGGGGTTGATCGCAATGTCCTGCTCTTAAAAAATAAGAATAAGTCTTCCTCCAATTCCTGGTCTTCCTCAGTAAGACATTTTTGCAGACATCTATCTTCACATGGTAAAACTGTTGTCTTTAATGTTGCATGTCCTTTGCCGCTTCAGTAATCATTCAGTTCATAGCAGTGTCATCATTGTCACTTCTTACACTGTCTGTTCGTTTCACAGTTTATACTTTTACCACTAATTTAATTTAATTTAGCTAAATAGCTGCTCACTAAATACTATTCTATTACGAATAATATTTAGTGACTAGCTAATTAAATGTTTTGCATATGCTTTACAGGACATCGGTGTCAACATCAACATCTTTCAGCTCATTGTTGATTTCTTGGCAAGATTACGCTCAGTAGTTTGCCATTGTTTTCTGAGCGACCAGCTCCATACTCTCATAAGTCACTGGCACGACTCAAACCGCTTCAAATTCTCGTGCGCTCACGTCAACCACAAGAGTATTCGGGGTTATGGAGAAAGCTGCTAACCCCTCGGCCAGGGAGACCGGCTATTATTAATATTACTATTAGTAAATAGTAATAGTACGATTACTTAGTATTAGATTTTTTTGGTTCGCATATCCTATACAGGACAACGCTGTCAACATCAGCATCTTTCAGCTGATTGTTGATGTCATGCAAGATTATGCAGTAGTTTTAGTACTATTAGATTAGACGATTAGTACTATACTCGTCTATACTAATTAAAAACTATGAACACTAAGTACTATACTACTGTTAAAAGTAACTAAGTTACTAATATTAATAAACACTATTACTACTACTAATACTAACACAACAGGCCACCAATGAAAGTTTAAATTTAAACTGTATAACTGGTTGGACTATTATAATAATTAATATATAGTCTATGAATTGAATATTAAAAACAGCAGTCAGTCTTCGCTAAACTTCAGCTTCGGCCTGTGAAAACGTATCGTATTTACTATGTATAAATATTTTATTTATATTATAATTATACTATAATAGTATTAATTAATAGTAATACTAGTAAGTCTATAGTTCTAAGTAAGTTTTCATTAACTTTTTAAATTATATATATTATATTCATTATTAATATTATCACCATCGTACACCGCAGTACTTCCTCTGCTTTTATAACGTTGCTGGTCTGATTACAAGCGGCACAATTAGATGGCCTCAGATAATATCAGTATCAGGGGCCACAGATAGTGCCAGCTGACACAGACTAACAAAGCACATCCCCTTTGTTTACAGTCCAGGCGTCAGGGACCGTGACCTTTCGCCAACAAGATCGCAACTTGTTAACTGTCGCAAATAGATACGGAAGTGGCTTTTGCTCGGAGCTGACATCACACATATGGTCCACCATCATCAGCAAGTGATTGGCGAGTGGCGCAAAAATAATGTTGCATGAACCTGCATGGTACAAGAGGAACAAGATGAGATGAGATGGGGAGATTAACCTGCTGTGGGAAGTGGCGGTCTGTCCAGGGTGTCAGCTTCTCCTACGACAACAAATGGGTTCCCTGAAACATTAGACGATATGCACACAATGTGCATGTCCCTTAGCCTTAAGTAGCTTTGTCTCCTGGCAGCCAAAATTTTAAGACCCAGCCTGTTATGCCTACTGGTTGTGGATTTGTGAAGTGTTAGGACCTTCATATATTTGTACGCCTGAAGTCGTGGAGGATTAGGTAGCAAGTCTGTCCCTCCCGTAGCGAATGACGTAAGTGGGTGTGGAACCTTTGTCCGACTGCGCTTACATCCCACGAAATGGCGGCGGTCAGGAGCATATCATAGATTTTCTGCCACCTGGCAGGGCACTTGATGATGTGGATGTCATACGGATGTGCGAGAAAATGGGCCTTCCTGCGTGGCCAGCTAGGCCATGACAAAGCTAATATAATGTGAAAGTTCTCTGGGATCAAGTTAAAAGTGCAGCAAAACAAACAAAGGGCCCTCATTTGGAGTGTTCTTTGTGTTTTGGCGTTGAGATTTTACTGTTATTTGATATGTATACTCTCTACCATTTAGTAGTAAAGACCAGAAAATTAGAAATAAAAAATAGTTGTTAATTATCAGTTTCGGAGGCAGGTATCGTGTCTGATATGTTTTTCTCACAGAAACGGGCTAATTATAAAGACAACTGTTAGAATATTCAGAAAATCAAATGGTTCGCCCATCTCACTAGAACGTAATACCACCAGTTATCAGCACTGACGCTACATCAAAGAAGATCGGATACGAGAGCAAGAAGAAGCCTGAGAAGAAAATGGATTGATGACATCAACTGACTAAATCTATTAAAAGGTTTCACTGTCGGTATATCAGAAGTTATATTGTACAGTGTGTGCTGTGAATGTGACAATTTATTAATTATTTCTTATATAAAACCGACTGATTAGACAAATAACTTGGGATTTGTTTTTCGTACTTTCACTTTTGAACTCGAGCGTTGTCCATCCACATGCTACTACTACTACTGCTTCTAGTGCACGGTGTGATTTTTGCTTGGGATAAGGGAAGTGATATACAGTATACGCTGAGATAATCTCTTTTAAAAAATGAAAGTGGTGATAAAACTTACTATAACAATAATTATTAGAGTATCCGATATGACAACATACAGTGTAACAGCAATGACAAGTTATAAGCTGTTGTATAGTGTGAAGTGTTAGGTTTTTATACATACTGGGCTATGGCATACTGACCAATCCCATTTTTTCACTTATTTTACGAGGCTGGATCGATCCCAGGCACATACTGGTAGTGCAAACAATCTTGTCACTACTGGCTGTAAACATTGGGCGACTGTCTTTATAAGTAAATTATAAAGGGAGTCTCCGTGGCGAAATGGCAAGTCGTCTGTCTCACGCTCTGAAGGTTGTGGGTTCGATTCCGGTCTATGTCTTTCGGTTCAGGAGTGCATTTTTCTCTGAGACTCTTGGGGTCGTTGCTGGAGCTCCAGAGTTCGTGCTTTATGCAACGCTTTCGGCAGGCGGCCCTACGGAAAGAGAGTGAGTCGTATGGGATAAAACCCGGTGCAATAAAGTCAATCCTTTCTACTTTTAAGACTACGACTTTAAATTAATTAATTAACAAACCAATGCCCCCCCCCCCCCCGATTCAGTATATGCAAAGGTTTTATTTTTTTAAAAGTTAGTCGCACGTTATGTACAGGGCGTCGCAATCGGTCCCAGCATTTATTGGCTGTTTGTGATTTTCTATGCAATTTTACTTTCAGTAGTTTGCCAGAGGATTTCTTAAGAGCTATATACTATGTCAATTTTGATGTACGGAGGCGAATCATGGACAATTAACAGACACGCGAGGAATTCTGTGGAAGCTGCGGAGATGTGGTTTTATAGAATAATGACGAGAACACTGTCATGGCTCGAGTGACAGCCAGAAAGGATTAGAATAGCGTGCAAGTACACCAGAACAGGGAATTAGAAGAAGTTAATAAAATGAGCAATATAGAGCACTTGGACGGAACAAATGAGACGTCACAAGTGCGTATATTGACAACCAAACGGTTGTCGTGAGTCAGTTGTTTGACAGCCACGACACGACTCACATGTATGTAGCAGGCAGATTAGAACCTTTTACCTCCAACGCACACACTCGCATGAAGACACTGCACGTTAGATCTCAACAGATTACATGATCAGGCATCAGATGAAGATGGAATTAACAGGTGAAGAAATCTATCACTTCTGGCATCGTCGGATCGCCCAGAGGTTTGAATAACTGACGGAGGCTGACAAGGTCTTAATAAATCGGTCGTAGCCTCAGACACGGGAGTGGGCTAGTGTGAACTCAGCTTGCACCAGGTAATGTTAGATTAACCTAGACCAGTGTTTCCCAACGTGGGGCCCACGCCCCACAGGGGGGCAATTCGATTGTTAAAGGGGGCAATTCGAAAATGGAAGAAATCGGCTGGATATAACAAAACAGGGAGACTTGAGACTGAAGTTAACTAAATTGGAACCTAACATAAAATCGCTTTGCAGCAAGCATCAAGCGCAAGGATCTTACTAAATTTAAATAATTACTAATAATTAAAGTAATATAGAAAAATCTTTCATTAAAATTATTTTGTACTTGAATTTCAGTTCTCCATTATATGTTTTTAAAATTTACTTACTGTGTTTGCTAATAAATTCCTAGTGATTTCTTCTTAAAACCTATCGGTCCTTTGGTTAGGATCGGGTGCATTTGCTGCTCTCCCCCCAGTAGTGCGCCTGGTCTGGTAGGGGGCCGGGATGATCAAATAAAATCCTATCACATATCTTCACCTTAGATGTGGGCCTGGTGGACCTCTGTGGGCAATAGCTCACAGTGAGACTAAGGGTCCACACACAAAAAAGGGGGAGGCGGGGGAACCAGCTTGTCTGGGGTAACCGCCAAACGACATTTTAAAAAAAATCCACCCAACACAACTGACACACAGGGACGCGGGACGTGGGGTGGGGTGGGGGGGGGCGGCTCGGGCCCCTCTGGGAACTGTGAGCCCTTCTAAGAAAAAAAAATTCAAGTTTCTTTAGTGAACATTTCAATTTTTGAATATTAAAAATGGTGCATATATGTGGGTGGGGGGGGGGGGATAAGAATTTTAGAAAGGCTTAGGTGGGGCATAGCACAAAAAAGGTTGGGAAACACTGACCTAGACAGTCCAGACTTTAGCCAGGTAGACAGTGCATGTTGTGGGAATGATGAAGGAATGTTAGACGGGTGTGAGGGCCTGAAGGCATAAGCATCATCAACATAAGAGTACTTCATTCATGTCCTGCCAATGGTGAATATATCATTGATCATCACTGCACCGGAGCTTATTCAAGTTCTTTTGAGTGTTTTATGGTTGTCTCGTTATCTTCGTGTGTAAGCAGTCACAGACTTAATGTACAACTCAACAATGAATAGTGCAACGAGCCAGAGCACAGAGACAGCTGCTACCACCATACAGTAGCGCTGTGTGACAAACACCCTGGACAGATAGAAAGAACAATGAAGATATTTTGAAAAGAGTTACGTCATAAAGAAAAATGGTTACTCGCATCATCAGAAGAAGTCAACATTCTGTGGACATGTCACGAGAAAAGGACAACTAGAGTATGTCGTTACACCGGGAAAGTTGCAGGCTAGCAGAAGCAGAAGGAAACCAGCGGACAAGTGCTGGACAGTTTGACATCATGGCATGAAGGAACAGAAGGCTATGGACAGACCAACGCTACAAGGTGTGCACTATACGAAGATTACATTTGCCGTAGTTATCTGAACAGCTAACGTGCACGTCATTGTGAAAATCAACGTAAAGCGATCTTCCCCCAAATCTTCTGTGGCTGACTTAGAAGCCGGTATTTTGGGATTGTGAAACTGCGTTCATAAACCCGTGTCACAGACGTCAAAGTAGGCAGAGATATTTGCAGGAAAAATTGATACGGGTATGGGAATATTCTTCAACAAGTGAATAGGTACAATTATCTCGGAACAGTAATAACATCTGATGGGAGATGCCTTGAAGAGATTAGAACAAGAATCGCCATGGCAAAAGTAGCCTTTAGCAAGATGAAAAACATACTGACCAATAAAAAGATGTCAGTTGAAACGAGAAAAAGAGTGTTGGGATGCTACATAGAACTTGTACTTTTGTATGGATGTGAAGCTTGGACAATGAGCAGTTAGGCTGAAAAACATCTGATGGCTGTAGAAATGTGGTTTCTGAGGAAAATGCAAAGATTACCATGGACAGCCAGAAAGACCAATGAACAAGTCCTTCAAGAAACAAATGAAGATCGTAAACTGATTAGAGACATTAGACGTAGACAGTCACAATTTTTTGAGCATGTTATGAGAAGAAATGATTTGGAGAACTTGGTGACAACTTGTAAGATCGAGGGGAACAGACCAAGGGGAAGACCTAGAAGCAAGTATCTGGAGGGCTTGGCTTTGTGGCATGGTCGAGACAGAAACACGGAGCTGATCCACGACTCTGGTGATCGAGTGAGATGGCAGAACATGACCGCCCACGCTTACCGGCATGGCACATGATGGATGGATGGATTTTCCGTTAAGACCACAATGATTATAAGCACAGCTGTGAGAATATTAAAAAAGAAAAAACCACAGTATACATATCAAGGATAATCCCATGACAGATCTTGTAACAGCCCGTGTGCTATCGGAGTATCTGAGCCTAACGGGAAGTGATTAGTATAGGATAGAGTGTATCTTTAATGACTGTGGGGTTTTCGAAAATATTGCCGTTCCAAGTTTTATATTCACAGTGGAGTTCATGCAACATGAAAAGGTAAATACTTCTGAAGAAGGTAGAGGCGAGGAAGGCCGCTACGACTGCTGAGCCTATATCTACGAGCAGCAGTCCGGCTCCTACACCAGCTGAAACCGTCCCAGTTGATGAAGAAACCACATCTCAAGCAGCAGCAGCCGGGAAGTTCCAACCAGCTCCAAGACGATGCAGCCCAATCTACCAGTGACCTCCACACAGGAGGAAACAACAGCAACATCTGAGGACTTCACCGGCAGAATACTGCTCAAACAGACAAGCGTGGGAGAAGCGAAACTGTCGGCGCTACCAACAGACAATCAGACAACAGATAATCAGTCTGTTGGAAAACGAGCTGGGAAGACACAGCATCAACCAGCTGTGCAAGACACCTGATGGAGTAGTGGTCTCCATCAACAAAAACCCAAAGACCACAGCACTGATACAAAAGATCGCACGAGATGAGAAAGCCGACATCAAGCTTCACCACGGCATCTTATTGGAAGCCAGCCGACACAACATGATGAAACGATGGGTCATTAAACGAGTCAAGACCCATCTCACCAACGACCAGATCAGGGAGTTGCTGACAAGAGAGAACCACAAACTCAAGATCACCAATGCCGGGAGAATCATCGGAAAGAACAACATCCCCTCTACTGTCGTCGTCGTAACATCAGAGGACCGATTGATCCCTCAGTACATCAGATCGGACAAGAGAGACCAAGTTCCAGAGCACTACATACCGAGAGTGCTGCAGTGCTCTAAGTGCCAGAAGTTTTGGCACACCCGTGCCACCTGCAAGAGTGAGGTTGAGGTTTGCAGATACTGCTCTGGACCTCATCCATACAGCCAGTGCCAGCATGCAAAGATAGACAAGGACTTCAGGAGGCCTAACAATAACAGAAAATGCGCCAACTGCCTCGGCAACCACGGCGCCAGGTACCTCGGCTGCCCCTACCACCAAGACAGCAAAGAAGCTATGAAAATCGCCATCAAGTCTAACCTGCCATATAAGGAAGCCAGGAGGCAGTACGAGGCGACCAACCGACTCACCAAAAATGACAAAGCGCAACTGGAAGGCCAACTGAAGGACCTGAGAACACAGTTCAAAACCATAGAGGAAGGAAAAGTCAAGACGCAAGAAACACAGATAACAGCCGCTCAGCGCATCCTGGACGAAGCGAAGCAAGTCCAGCAGAAGATTGAGCAGGATGTCGCTCGAATGGCTGCAATTCAAGCTGAGACAGAAGAAAGGCTATCAAGCAGGAAGGAGGAAAAACACAAGAAGCAAGAAAAACAGATAACGGCCGTTCAGCGCATCCTCCACGAAATGAAGCAAGTGCAGCAGAAGATAGAACATGATGTCGCTCGAATGGCTGCCATAAAGGCTGAGATGGATGAACAGCTATCTAGCGCACAAGATGTGAAACGAAACACAGAAATCACTCTTGATAAAATATTTGAACTGCTCAACATCCAGACAGCCACACCCGAACCAGAGGATACAAGGGCACAAACAGAAGAAGAAGCAACAGAGGAAGAACGATATCGCTCACCACCAAGATCCGACTGGCGAACGCCGAGAAGATTCGAAGGCAACTCACTACGAGGAAATAGGAGGAACACCAGGAGAGACAACTGGTAAAACTCCCTGAAGGAAAACAGCACCATATGACCCAATTACTCCAGGCCTCAACAAGTGCGCGACTCTGTCCAGACATGAAAAACCTCATCAAGAAAGTAACGAATGCAATCAACCCATCAGAAGCCGGGAAGCTGACAACAAGCAGCCCAAAGTACGATAGACAAACTTCAAGCTACACCATAGACACCCTACATAGCCAAGTCGAAAGCCGAAGGCTGAAAGGGGGTACTCGTACCAAAATTTGGATTGGATTGGATCTTCTGCGTTCATACGGAGAGTTTTTCTCGGAAGTGATTGAGTTGTGCCTGTTTACATCAGAGCTGCGTTCTTGCGCCATTAGGCCGACACATCCAACTTCGGCGGCATTTGTTGACCGGGTTAACCTTCCCGGAAAAGGTAAATACAAAACTTGGAAAGGCAATATTTTCTAACACCCCACAGTCATTAAAGATATACCCTGTAGACAAACATAATATATATAGCATGCAAATCCATTTTGTGTCTGTGGGTTTAAAATGCAAGAGAGTCGACTTCATTGCATCGGGTATGGCTCAGCCTCTTACTACAGGACGGCCTGCCGAAAGGCCAGCAACGATCGCCAGGAGTTTCCGAGAAGATTGCACTTGTGAACAGAACGACCTAGCTCGGAATCGAACCCACAACCTTCGAAGCGTGAGACACCCCCCCCCCCCCCTCCTGAAAGTGGAAAGCAAGGTAAGGCCAAATCGGTACATTAATTTCCCAAGAGTAAGTGTAACGGAACGTCCCACGCATGTCGCAAGAAGTGACTAAGAGGATTAACAAATCCACAAAGGGCTTGGTGTGAGTTCGTTGAAGGCCTTTGCTCCAATGTGAGATGAAAGGAAGAAAGAAAGAATGAAGAAGAACAACAAAAAGCAATAGCAGCAGCAGCTGTTATACAGTATTAGTCCTCCATGTAACAGGTCACAGCAAACTCAGGTGGCAGTGTCAAAGCCCTTTGTTTTGTGTATTTTCTATACAGCACATTTCTCCAACAATTATAGAAATTATCTGATACACTTTTGACGAGCTTGGTCGATCTCAGAGCTGCACTAATCAAAAAAAGAGGGTGTGTTACTGCAGACAATTGAACGTGTTCCATAGTCTTTATAAGCAAGTGCCCTAACAACTTAACCCCGTCTTATCTTTATATAGTACATGTAGACATATTCGCTAACAGTTGAGTTGAGTTGAGCTAAGAACCGACATCACTGCACTCATGACATTCCCTTACGTCCCCTCGTTCAACAGCCAGCGAAGAGTCATGTTGCTAATCGTTCCCACCGCTATCTGACTAAAAGTTCTCCTGGTCTTCCCTCTCAGTTTAGAGATTCTTCCATAACCCCTGCCGATCGCCCGCAATCTCATTCTTTCTCAATTAAAGAATCTTTCTCAATCTGTTCCTCCGGCTTCTCCACCTGGTCCCACAAGCGCACGACGACTTCTCCCTTGTCCATAGGCAATCTACCACCAAGGGGTGTATTCTCTGCTAGCCTATCAGCCTGTTCATTCCCCCGCACCCCCGCATGGCCAGGGCAAAATATCCATACAATTCTCACAATCTGTGACCTCTGAAGCGACGATAGCCATTACACACGAAACATTCCTTTCTCCACCTTACTAAGCATACTCTTTGAATCTGTAATGAATACAATGTGTGTTGCAGTAGTCTCCTTCAGCCAACGGAATGCCGCTGTTACTGCCTCCATCCCCATTCTCATGCTGGAGGTCGCAGTCTCATATGCCAGACTCTCCTTTTTCAAGACTCGTCCATTAGCCTTTGCAATAAAACCCCAACCACTACGTCTGTGTCTCACCACTGACCTATCGGTGTAGATGACTATGTCACCTTGATGTGTGTTACTCTGGATCAGCTGTTGCACTTCAAACTCAGTGCGGCCCGCTGTCCATTCCCTGCACATATGTGCCAGTCCGTCATATCTTCCGGAACTTCAACCCACTCTTTTTCACGATTGATGGTCTCTAGATCACACAACGTATAGAAAGTTCCGCCTGTGCCATCCAGGACCTGCCTCGTCTTAGTCTATGACCCATGACTATATCCAAGGCTGCGTGCAGTGGGTGATCCCTATCTGCAGCAACTCTCAGGTACTATTTGGCTTGAAGGACCCTATGCCGATCCATCATTGTTGGTAGCGCCAGGATATGCCTCATGCATATAATTGGTGTGTCCTTTGTGCACCCCAGGATTACCCACATGGCAGAATTTTGTATGCGCTCCAACCTTTCAGGCTGGCTCTTTGGATACTGTCAGCAGCTCCAAACCATACTCAATGACATAAATTATTAACTGTTGAAAGAGCCTGTACAGCAAACTCTGATCTACCCCAGTTGCTGCCATAGCCCTCAATGCATTAAGTCCCCTACCAGCCTTCACCACCAAAGCGTCCACATGATCCTTAAAAGACAAACACCTGTCAAAGGTTATACCCAAGTACTTAATTTACCCTCTCGACTAAGAGGACATCTGCCTTGACGATCCAGTTATTCAGGGAGTACCACACAACCGATGCCTTATCTGGGTTTATAACTTCCCCTTCTTCCCTTCACCAATCTGCCACACTATTTACTGCCGCCTGTAAGTCTTTCGCCAAACTGGCCCTGTCTGTACACCAGCACATCATCTGCAAAAGTCAAGATTCTACCCACACCTGGTGTCTCAATAGCTGCGATTTTGCTGTTACACACGTCTTGTCCCAAGCGCTTCTGAATAATAATTATGCGAATGAATGAATCTACGATTGTATCAAGGCCTAGGAAACAGGAAGTGTTGTTTCCCTTGTTCTTCCTGTTTTGAAATCCATTCAACCGGTCAGAAATTATATAAATTTTTCTTGACTTCTCAATATTGTATAATCTATTCGCAAAATGGAATCCAGCCACGATTTTCTTGAAGATTGTGCAGGTATGTCTGCCGATTATGACAGTGTTATTGTGGATATAGATAGTGATGCAGAAAGTGACATAGATTGTAAGATTACAGAGGCAGGCTGGAATTTTGACGAAGAGGACCCAGATTTCTGTAGTGTCAGTGAAACTGTAAACATGTGTGTTTGGAGTCCTGAGACAACCCCTGTAGTCGTTGAAGGTTTTTTTGAGAACTCTGGGCCAGTACATGATCTTCCAGAGAGTGCAGAACCGTTTGACTACTTCAGTCTCATTGTAAATGAGGACTTTTATCAGTCTGCTATGGAACAAACTAATTTGTATGCCACTCAACGACAAGAAAAGGCAGGTAAAGTGGATGTTTACTGGTCACCTGTGAGCACTCAGGAAATAAAAATTTATATTCGTCTTGCTATACTCATGGGCTATGTTCAATTGCCTGAAACTGCCATGTATTGGAGCACAGATGAAGATCTCTATCATCCCGGAGTATCACAGTGCATGGGAAAAACTAGATATGCAAAAATCTCCCAATATTTTCATCTCAATGACACCAGTAAGCAGAAGCCCATAGGCCACAAAGATTACGATCCACTGTACAAGGTAAGACCGTTCCTTGATATGGTGAGGAAAAACATATCCTCATGTTTTTCTGCTGGCAGAGATATCAGCATTGATGAAGCCATGATTGCCTACAATGGTAGACTAAAATTCAAGCAGTACATCAAGGGAAAGCCAAACCCATGGGGGATCAAGGTATGGTGTGCGGCAGATGCGTCGACCGGCTACCTACTAGACTTTGATGTCTACACTGGCAAGGTGAAAGATCCAATGCCACATGGATCTGGTCATTATGTTGTGACAAAGTTAGGCAGACCTTTCTTTGGGAAAAATCATCACATCTACTATGATAATTATTTCTCTTCTGTACAGCTGGCACGCGATCTTCTGCGTGAGAAGACATACATATGCTCAACATTTAGGGCGAATAGAAAGGGATGGCCAGATGACTGCAAGCCATTATGCACAAAGAAGATGAAGGCCAATACAGTAATCTTTAGGCAACAGGGTAACACTGTGGCTACTGTTTGGAGGGACAAGAGAGTTGTCAATCTACTTACAACCAACACGACACCAGGAATGACATCCACATCACGTAAGGCACCCGGTGGCAGACAAGATGTTCAGATACCCACAACAGTGGCCGCCTACAACAGATCAATGGGTGGAGTGGACAGGTTTGACCAGCTGTCCTCATATTACCCTGTTGGTAGGAAATCTGTGAAGTGGTGGAGATATATGTTTGCCTTTCTCCTGCAAACCTCTATTGTCAACAGCTGGATAATTTGTTCAAACTCCCATCGCCCACACACAAGGGTTGGTGATGTTGGCCATCTCGCTTTTAGGCGTAGCCTGGTTTCTACTCTCTTGAAGGGTAACATTTCGAGGAAACGGAAAGCTTCTTCTTGCCCCACAACTGTAGGTCTGGGTACCAGCAATCTTTTGGACCACAGACTAATTCGTATGGATGGCAAAAGGAAAACTTGCTACTGGTGTGCCAAGATGAACACCAAGTCTGGTAAGAAGAGCAGAGCCAGTGAGGTTGTTTTTGGATGCAGTCTCTGTCAGATATGGCTGTGCAAGGGGGAATGCTTCACAAAATACCATGAATCACTTGTATCAAAGCACTTGGATATATAGTGCAGGATATTTGCTGCTATCAGGGCACTTGGATACATAGTGCGGGACACTTTCAACATCATTTTGTGAGTAAAAAATTTTTCTTCACATTTTTTTCCCAGTTAACATGTTTTTTTAAACCTTTCTTTTTGTTTTATTGTTTTTAATGTTGCTTTATGTTAAACTGTGTCCATTTTTCTAGTTTATTAGTCATCTAGGACATTTATATGTCAAACCAATTCGTGTATAATGACTTTACAAAATATCAAGTCATTAATTTTGCGGAGTTATTTCCCTTTTGTTAGTTATTAAAGGGTTAAAGAGCACTGGGGACAAGGCAGATAGATCCCTGTGGCACCCCAGGTGTAATAGTACAAGGGTTAGAAGTCCAGGAACCCATGCGCAGTGCAACCCTACGCTCATAAAGGATCGCCGCAACCCATCTAACAAGGCAAGGGCCGACCTCCATGCCCTATAGTGTATATATCAGAGGTTCCCAAACCACGGCCCGTGGGCCACTTGTGTCCCGCCAGCTGTTAGAAAGTGGCACGCGAGGCCTCGTTGTTTATTATAATATGTTTTAATAATTTTTTTTGTAATGCAGTCAGAGCGCCCCTTCAGCGTGCGATAGTTTACTCAGTTCGTGGTTGTTTTGCTAATATATTATCGAATGCGCCTGTTCAGTTCACAACGAAACGTTATTCGTTCCCATATCGCAGCCTTGTCGATCAATCAGAGTGCGCAATGCGCCATGTTGTCGTCTGTTACAAATGTTTAACAGAGTCGGCAGTATTGTGTTGAAATTAGATATTTTCAAATACAAGTTTACCGTTAAAGCCTATAAACATGAGTGTGGAAAATCTAACATCAAACAATGGTAAGAAGCGAAAATGTGAAGATGTTGCTTGTCGTGAATTCAACGAAGATTGGACTAAGAAATTTATGTTTATGCCTAACCTAAGTGGTAAACCAGTTTGCTTAATGTGCGGATTTTGTTTTATGTTACAAAAAAATTTAATCTGGAACGACACTTCACGACCACACATTCAGACATAGATACTAGATATCCGATCAATTCGGAGTTAAGAAAAGATTTCATAAGGAAAGTTCTCTGACCAGGCAGCAGTCATCTTTCACCAAGGCTAACGAACAGAGCAAGAATGCTGTTGTTGCATCGTACGAAGTCGCTCTTCTGTTGGCTCGCAAAAAGAAGACGTTTACTGATGCAGAAGAAATAATCAAGCCTCCCCTTAAAATTGCTGCTAGAATGCTTGGCGATAAAAAGTTTGAAACAAAATTTGATCAGATTCCTTTGTCTAATAATACTATGGCCAGGCGAGTTGAAGAATTGGCCAACGATGTTCATCATCAAGTAGCAACATATATCACAAATTGTAAATTTTTCTTTCAAAGGAACTCATCTGTTTGAAACTCTGACGTTGTGAGTAGAGAAAAACAACACAGAATTGACCAAATTGGACAGTGTATGCACCGACGGTGCTCCGGTTTTGACGGGTAAAATGTCTGGATGTGTAGCATTATTGAAACAGTTTCTTGGATACACTATATTAAAATATTGTATCATTCACCAAGAAGCTCTGTGTGGAACGATATTAAATCTGAAACATGTCATGGATGGTGTTCTGAGATGTGTGAACAAAATTAGAAGTAAGGCGCTGAACAAGCGTTAGTTCAGATAATTTCTATCAGACCTGAACGAGGAATACGGTTAGCCACTGTTACACTGTGATGTCAGATGGATATCTAAAGGGAAAGTTCTGTCACGTTTCTGGACACTGAAAAATAGTGTCTATCTGTTTCTGTCTGAATAAAAAAAAATGCATTGCCTACAGAACGGGAATGTCTGCTGAACGAAGACTGGCTTAATGGCCAGACGTTTTTGGTGGACACCACGTCTTATTTAAACTCTTTAAATGCGAGGATCCCGGGGAGAAAAAAAAACTATTCACAAATTTGTGCGATGACATTTCTTCATGTAAAATGAGACTACGACTGTTTATCGGACAGCTGACTGAAGGTAATTTATATGTGTTTCCAACTTGTGATTTAAAAGAAATTTGACTTGTTACAGTACAAAGTAAAAGTTGAAAGTCTTCTGGATATCTTCAGTCGAGATTTCAAGAGTTCGCAGTAGAGGAGGGTGATGTTGTCCTCTTCATAAACCCGTTCGTATTTCCTGATACCAAGCTCTGTCAATTACAGCAAAACTTTCAGAAAGAAGTAATTGATTTGAAATGCAATTCTGCGCTGAGATGTAAATTTCTGGAGCTGCCTGTTTCACTTTCAGCTGATCATATGATTTCATTCTGGCGACTATTGCCTGTCGAGCAATTTTAACACTTGCATTCATTCGCCCAGAGATACATTTGTCGTTTTGGTTCGACTTATAGATGTGAGCAGTCATTTTCCCCAATGACCGTTATAAAAAATAATTTAAAAAAAACAAGCAACGTCCCAGACTCACCGATAGTAACCTAGCTGCGCTTATGACTTTGGGCACGACAGATTTGTGCCCAGACATTGATAAACTGGCATCGGAACTTAAGTAATTGTTTATGAAGAACAGTTACAATTGTAAATTAATTACATTAATAGCGGTTTTCGAAACTGATTAAACATTTATAGTTAAATGAAATTTTGATTGTAACCCCTCCCTCCCCCCCCCCCCCCCAAAAAAAAAAAGACCACAGTGTTGTACTGGCACTGACTGCCTTTAAAGTTTTAGAATTTTGTTGACAAAAGTTAAGAAAAGTAAGACTGATATTGCACGACTTTTATCATTTTATTTTTTTTAATATTTAAAAAAAAAAATAATTTGATAACGTTGTGGCCCGTTTAACTACCGAAAATAGTAGATATGGCCCTCTGCCTGAAAAGCTTGGGAACCACTGGTGTATTTCGACCGATCATACCTGACCCTGTTATACGCATCCTCCAGGTCAAGAGCTACCGCCACTGTCTCTTGTTTATCCTGGAAGCCCTCGTAGACATCAAATGCAAAAGTTGCAGCATTGGCCCAGGTGTCCTTCTCAGGCCGGTAGGGGAGACTGGGGAGAAATGGACCAGCAATTTTGTAGTTTTCAATTTTTGCTCATCACCGGAACAGATTTTATCGAAACATAACAAAACCACGACTAAAATGTTGTACATTCATTTATTTTAAAAGGGGAAAACATTTAGCAATCTATTTCTATATGTTTCTTTACAAAATGCATTTCAAAAATGTATATGAACATGGGGAGAAATTGACCACCATTGGGGTGAAATGGACCTGCACGTGGGGAGCAATGGACCATAGTGGGGAGAAATGGACCTTTTTTAAAAAGAAGCAGCAACAACTCATCCATATTGCTATAACAAATCAATAATCATTAAAAGGATATTTGCAGTTTTTTTTATTATTTTAAGCGACAGTAAAAAAGTTTAATATGATATATTAATCTAATATAAAGTTTTATCGAACATTTATGCCTGCAAGACTTTCTTTGAAGACATAGCCATCTTTGGTCCTAGAAGTGGTTCCAGTGATTGTAGATCTAGTAAGCTGTGCTTTAATACATGTAATTGAGACACTGGCGACATCTTCTACCTTAGGCTTAACAAATTTACCAGCAACCTTCTCACTCTTGCGCAAGAACTCTACCTCAACATCACCATCATCATCAATGTCTCCCCTTACAATTCCTACATAGTAAACACAAGTCTTCTTTGTTCCATATTCACATAGCACACACTGGCCTTCAAAAACTTCACGCACACCAGTCAAGCTAACCGTACACTCCTCATTTTCACCAAATGAAACATCAGAATCTGTGTCATCACAAAACGAAATGTCAGTTTCTGGATCTGAATCAACATCAAGTTCTTTCAGTAGCTGTCTCTTTGCCTTTTTGGGTGGAACTTTTGCTGCCTTTTCTTTCATCACCGCTCTTTCCCTAATTCGATCCATTTCTGGCGTAGAAGTAGCCAGCATAGTTTTTCCTCTTTTCCTCATATTATTTGAATCTTTTCGCGGACCAGCTTTTGGTAGTCCTCTGAAAACATGAGGCGAAGTAAAGGAAGAAGTAGCTTTATTTTGAAGACTCCCTGATATTTCCTGCAAGTCATCTACAAGGTTCTCAACATTACACTCTTTCTGATTTTCATGAAATTCTTGTGCAGTTTGATCTGTGCTGGTACCACAATGTGGAGATGCTGATCCTGTCTGTTCATTGCTTTCTAAAGTGGCATTTTCACTGTCCTTGCTGATGGGCCAGTTCGTTATTTCTGAAGGCATAAAATCATCTTCTGTAAAAACATCTTCGTTAAAGGGCCAAATACCTGACACTGCAAAGCCTGATTGAATGTTAATGGGAGTTGCCGCTTTAAGAAAAGCGTGGCCTCCTAGATTTGCAACTTGATAGATTGTCAGTGGTGTCCCAACATTTTTCATCATCCATGAATCACACGCATTGTTGTAGACCGACTTCATGGGTCCAAAAACTGAACGGTCCAAGGGCTGAGTTTTAGATGAGGTGTGTGGTGGCAACGTGATCACATGAATGTTGTTTTTCTTGCACAGTTCAAGTGATTCAAATGAAATGTGGGAATCGTGATTGTCCAAGATCAAAATCAAAGGGAAGTCTTTGGAAGGTCTTGAATGCTTAATGAAGTGATTTATAACTTTGACGAAATTATCACGGGTCATCCAACCTGATTCATTCACAAGGCCAAGGGAACCTTCAGGTGCTCCAGCAAGCATAAAATTCTTAAAATTTTTTCTGGGAAACACAAAAACTGGAGGGATAATGTGACCCGCAGCTGACACAATGCAACAGATTGTGACCATTCTCCTCTTTCTCTGGATGTCACCTGGCCTATTTGCTTCACTCCTCGTGGGGCAATTACTTTTTGCACTTTCTGTACAGTGGTCAGACCTGACTCATCCAAATTGTAGATTTGAGCTCCACTCACATTTAGTTTTGTAATGGTTTCCTTCACAATGTTGAAGAAGGTGCAAATATTATGTTTGTTGAAAGCTGTAGCTCTAGCCAGAGATGTTGCCTCAGGTTGCCTTATGGTCAGCTCGGGATTCCGTCGCAAAAATCCACAAAGCCAGTCATTCCCTGCCATCATTTGCTCATCCCAGGTTAAAGGATGTGCAATGTTATTGACTTTCGCCATCTCGTACGCCAAAATACGAACGTTTTTAGTTGTGAGTCCATGGAACATTCTTGCACAATCTTTCAAGTAACTAGCAAAATCAGCTTCTTGCTTAGCTGTGAAAACAAGGCTATGCCTATAATTTGGTACGAGTCTAGTAGGCAGACCATTTCCTTCTCTGTCTTTTGTAAGATTGTTATTGAGGGTAGAGCGAGCAATGCCGTACTCCCTTGCAGCTTTCCTCACTTTCATTCCATTTTTTACAGCATTAACAGCTTCTCTCATACGTTCCTCCGTAACGAGACCCTTGTTGGTGTTTCTGATGTACAATCTTGGCATCTGAAACAAAAGAGTGACATAATTATATAACATTTAGAATGGTAGGCCTATCATTTGCAAATAAATACTGATCATAGCACGAATGGCGTGCATCTTTAATAAATCACTGAAATCAAATTTGTTAACAGTTTTATTGGTCTAGATTTAGACCCCAGTATTAAAAAGAATCAATAATGCTGATATTCGAATGCAATCTTCAACACTTTTAATAACAACAGACTGTCTTGTCAATTTCTTCTATGGGGAGAAATGAACCATGGGGAGAAATGAACCATGGGGAGAAATGAACCGGTCCATTTCTCCCCCATTAATGTATTAAACTATTCAGCCATAAAGTCTCTTAAATCTAATATTATATGCTATATTTTTTATATGAACTCTTAAATAACAAGTAAATAAAAATATTAACGTAATTACCTTGTCCTGATTCCTGACTATGCGTCTGCTTTACGATGGTGTCTAGAACTGGAAAAAGAAACTTTAGTGCAGAAAATTTTTCAAACTTTGCGTGGGAACGACCTGTGTGGGAAGTCGATGGCAAATGAAAAATTCGGACTATGTTTGATGTGGAAAACAAACTTATTATGGTTTCACTTTCATTGCATCACAGCCAGGGGCCAGAGAGGGGGTGGTCCATTTCTCCCCTATGTCCATTTCTCCCCAGTCTCCCCTAACTCCCGAGTCCTGTGGGAAGCAGATTACGACTTTCCAAATGTCG
Source organism: Cepaea hortensis (assembly GCA_963921405.1). Lineage (NCBI taxonomy): Eukaryota > Metazoa > Mollusca > Gastropoda > Stylommatophora > Helicidae > Cepaea > Cepaea hortensis. The sequence goes on along the minus strand of OY992877.1, from coordinate 99,423,095 downwards.
CTGGAGCATGCGTGCTTCTATCTTTTCGAGGACTCTGTTATACGCATCCTCCAGGTCAAGAGCTACTGCCACTGCCTCTTGTTTATCCTGGAAGCCCTCGTAGACATCAAATGCAAAAGTTGCAGCATTGGCTCAGGTGTCCTTCCCAGGCCGGTAACTCCCGAGTCATGTGGGAAGCAGATTATGACTTTCCAAATGTCGCTGGAGCATGTGTGCTTCTATCTTTTCGAGGACTTTGCCATACGTGTTTTGCAGGGTTATGATTCGGTATCCATTAAATCTGGAGTGATCCTTACCTGGATTTGGGAGTGGGACCACGTAGCTATGCAGCCAATCGTGGGGTATTTCCGCCGTATTGATGCTTAAGTTGAAACAAAGAGCCATCTCCTCCAAGTCCCCATCATTTATGTTAACAAAATAGTCGCAGTAATTTCTCGTGTGATACAAATTGATTTTAAGGACAGCTGTGGGAATATCCGAAATCAACATTTAAAGTACATGCTGACATAAATCGATAATTTAAAAAAGGAAGATAATCAGATAGGATCAGATATAGATCAGATAGGACGTCTCATGGCAAGACAAAGGACATCAAGAAAGACATGAGGCAGATAAATTGTGTGGGCAGGAGAAAGAGAAGAGAAAGATTACTTGAACAGCTTAAACAAATGTGAATCATGAGCACAAATGTCTGATCCCAACCACGCACCAAAAGATGACGAAGCTGGAGGAGAAGGAAGAAGAAGAAGAAGAAGAAGAAGAAGAAGAAGAAGAAGAAGAAGAAGAAGAAGAAGAAGAAGAAGAAGAAGAAGAAGAAGAAGAAGAAGAAGAAGAAGAAGAAGAAGAAGAAGAAGAAGAAGAAGAAGGAGGAGGAGGAGGAGGAGGAGGAGGAGGAGGAGGAGGAGGAAGAAGAAGAAGAAGAAGAAGAAGAAGAAGAAGAAGAAGAAGAAGAAGAAGAAGAAGAAGAAGAAGAAGAAGAAGAAGAAGAAGAAGAAGAAGAAGGAGGAGGAGGAGGAGGAGGAGGAGGAAGAAGAAGAAGAAGAAGAAGAAGAAGAAGAAGAAGAAGAAGAAGAAGAAGAAGAAGAAGAAGAAGAAGAAGAAGAAGAAGAAGAAGAAGAAGAAGAAGAAGAAGAAGAAGAAGAAGAAGAGAAGAAGAAGACGAAGAACGAACGAACGAACGAACGAACAAACGAACAAACGAATGAACGAACGAAAATCTCTATTTTCAAAGGGTTAAGAATTGGGCACGCAGGCCCATCTGACATTCTGCCCTTCTTCTCAATTTCCCCTCATACATTCTTTCATTCAACATCACTTATGAAGGAAATTTTTGACAACAAAAGAACAATAGCATTATAACGCATGAAAAGAAAAAAAATAATCAGTAACAAATGACTCACTGAGGCAGTGTTTAACATGGGCACTATAAATACCTAAGGAAGGTGTAACGTGTCATACATATGGGAATGTTTTTTTTTGGCTAGTTGTCGTTTGAGATAATTTACCATTATTATTGTCTTTTTTGTTTTGTTTTTGTTTATGGGGGAACGTAGTCTGTACTGAGGTAGTGTTCAAACAGGTTGCAAATGTATGTATAATGATTGGTGGTGTTTTTGATTTCGTGTGGAAGATTGTTCCACAACTGAGCGGCAGAGTATGCTAAGCTTGTTTTATATAAGGTTATATAGGTTTAGGGACATGAAGTATATTTAGTCGTTCGCTATGTCTTGCGTTATATTTAAACAATGGCCAAAGGTAGCTTGGAGCATTTTGAAATAGGATTTTGTGAATTAGTTTGGCCTTATTATAAAGTAGTCGTTTGTGGAGTGGCAGTAACCGAAGACGTTTATGTAGGTTAGAATTGTCAGTAAGCTTTTCACCATTAATTAAACGCACTGCCCTTTTCTGGAGTGAATATAGGCGTTTTGTTATTGATTTGGAGCATCCCTCTGTGGCCAAGGGCTTACGAACGCGGTTTGTGAACCCGTATACCCGGGTTCGAAACACAGCGGTGCTGGTTTTTTTTCGAAAACTGTATAGGGGCCGGTCGTTCAGAAAGCAATGGCAAACTACTGAACGTAACACTTGCCTAGCACATCAACAGCAGCTGAAAATGCTGGTGATGACTGCAACGTCCCGTAAGGGATACGCAACAATTTTTGGAGCATCCATCCCAGATTGTGGAGCAATAATCAATATGTGTTTGTATATGTGAAGTATAGAATATCTTTCTTGTGTTTTCTTGAAGGAAAATTTTAATTTTGGCAAATTTGTATACTTTTTTGGCTATTTGTTTAACGAGAGCATGAACATGTGAGTTAAAGGCTAGATTTTGATCTATGATAAGACCCAGTGCCTTGTGCTCGGTTACATTTTCAATAGGCATGCTACCAATGTACAGCTGCAGAGTTCTCTACGAGTTTAGCGTGTGAAGTCTTTGCCTGGTTCCTATCAACATAGATTTTGTTTTAGAAATTTTAACTCCAGTTAAATACACTATTTATTTCCTGTTGCAAGAATAATTCTAGCACATTACGATCAATAGCGTTTGTATATACTGTGCAGTCATCTGCAAATAGATCGCAGGACAACGAAAGATATAAGAGAAGATCATTTATATAAATGGCAAATAACAGAAGGCCAAGAAAAGACCCCTGAGGTACTCCAATATTAATGGTAATGGCTTGGGATAAAGATTTATTGTGTGATACTACTTGTTTTCTGTCTAATAAAAATGATTGTATTAATGTCACTATATTAAAGCTTTCATTGTTTCTAGTTTTTTAATTATGGAAACTAATCAGCAGAAAAACGAATCCAGAAGTTTTTTTTAAAGAACTGAAGTAAATGAAACGAGGGCACTAACACAACACATATGGTTTAAAAGACAAAAATGGGAATATGATAAATACCAATGAGGAAATGTGCAACACATGGAAAGAATATTTTGTTGAATTACTAAATTGTGAAGCTCCAAGTAACACTTTCCCAAAAGAAGAGGTTCTAACGCGTGAACCACAAATTGAAGAACCTGCATTTGAAGAAATCCTATATGTAATCACACGACTTTTAAACAATAATGCAACTGGGGCTGATGGAATTGCTGCTGAATTTATAAAGGCAGGTGGCCATGCATTACATCTAAAGCTAGACGAACTAATAAAAATCTGGAGGACAGAAGAATTACCCCATGACTGGAAAGAATCATTACTGATACCTATCTTTAAGAAATGAGATAAGTTCCAGTGTGAAAATTATAGAGGAATATCACTACTGTCCACAAGCTATAAGATTCTATCCGCAGTATTACTAAATAGACTAAAACCATATTCAGAAGACATATTAGGTGACTACCAGGCGGGTTTTAAACAAAACAGATCAACAATAATAGATCAGGTATTTATCTTACGACAAATAGCCGAGAAAAATTGGGAATATAAAAGAGATCTCCATAACATTTTTGTGGATTTTAAAAAGGCTTATGATAGTGTCCATAGAATAGTCTATGGAATGCTATGCAGGAATTTGGAATACCAAGGAAGTTAATCAACATGACCAGACTATGCATGGAAGATACTTATAATATAGTAACATATAAAGGCAGGAAATCCGACCCTTTCCAAATAACATCTGGCTTGAAACAGGGTGATGCACTATCGCCGCTACTCTTCAATCTGGCTCTAGAGAAAGTTGTAAGGAAGGTAAAGGAGGAATGTGATATTGGAGGAACATCCAAGCTGCTTGGTTGTGCAGATGATATAGATATTATAGGGCAAAGTGAACAAAAGACATTGGAAATATTGACTCACTTAAAGGAAAAAGCCCAACAGATGGGGCTGGTTATCAACCAAGATAAGACAGAATATATGGTAATTTCAAGAGCAGGAATGGCTAAAAACTCTGGCCACATACAAATAGATAATATGACCATTAAAATAACGGAAACATACAAATACCTGGATACAATCTTCAACTACTCCAACATCATAAGGGAAGAAATACAAACTAGAATCAATTCTGGAAATAGGATATACAATGCACTACAACATCTACTAAAATCAAATGCGCTATCTCGTAACACCAAAATCACAATATACAAAACACTGATCAGACCAGTTGTACTGTATGGCTCTAAAACCTGGAGTACAACTAAAGGAGACGAAGCCTTGTTACAAACCTTTGAGAACAAAGTTTTAAGACGCATCTTTGGACCCATTAGGGATACACAAAGTGGAGAGTGGAAAAGAAGAAGTAACAAAGACATTTATGATCTGTTTAAGTCCCCGCTAATCACTGGTATCATGAAGGCTAATAGATTACAATGGCTGGGGCATATAGAAAGAATGGAAGATAATAGGGAAACAAAACTCGCTTACACTCAGGAAATAAATGACCGTAGACCCAGAGGTAGGCCAAGAAGACGGTGGAGAGATAATATAAAACAGACCTACATGCACTTGGAATCAACGACTGGCAAGAGAAGGTCAGCCAGAGAGACGAATGGAGACGGATTGTATCTGCAGCAGAGAACCTTAATGGCTCGGAACGCTGAAGAAAAAGAATTATGATCTATCATATCGAATGTTTTTCTAAAGTCTATAAACATCGCTCCACATAGAGCATTGTTGTTAATATTTTGATGCCAGTTTTCTATCATGTTTGTTAGGGCCACATGACAAGAATATTTTGGCCGAAATCCTGACTGACTGTTAACTTGATTATGTGGTTGTTTCGGGGTTTGAAATTTAAATATTGAGCACAACCCACTACTGGCAACGCCGATCGCATTCCGGTATGAACCTAAGGCCTATCCACGTCAATATGGAAGCACTATACTCGAGTTTCGCCCTTGTTTGAGCTCTTCAGTAGTGCATATCCCTGACCGGATCCGGAAACAGTCCCGGATCACGCGTGTGAAGCGGGTGTGTAACCACGTGGCACACACTGGACACACCAAATTATCACAACAGAACACCACAACGCTACCCATCGTAGGCTATGACTGTTAACTATTAGTTTGTGGCGAACTACGTGCTCTAGTGTTGTTTTGTGGATGTGCTTTTCTAGCGGTTTGGATAGTGAGGATAATATGGAAAATGGCCTATAATTACTCATGAGACGATCGTCCAGATAACCAGCTTTTAAGTGATGATACACTATGACGATTTTAAAGGCTGATGGGAAGTGACCTTTGGTGAGACATTGATTATATATAAAAGTTAGTGATTCGCAGATCGCCGGTGCAGCATGGCGAAGGATCCGATTACTGATTCCATCTAGTCCTGATGAGTTATTGATTTTTAGGTTACTGAGATGCGTAAATACTTCAGTGGTCGTCATTAGCGGTATGTTGGAGGGAATGTCTCCATAGCATTTGTTTTCACAGAATGATGATAATAAAGATATTTCATGAGGCGCATCTGGTATTGCAGCTTTCAGTTGGTTTATGCCTGAAAGAATCTACTGAATTGATCACATGTAACCTGATTTGGTGGTAATGATTGTGATGATTTGTGTTTGTTTGTCAAGGTATTAATTGCGTTCCATATATCTTTTGTGTTGGTTTTATCTATTATTAAGTTCTTAAAATGGTTTTTCTTTTCCTTTCGAATAACATATTTAACTTTGTTTCTCAATACTACGGTACACAGTTAGATCTCTATTTGTATGTGCCCTGTCCTGGTCTCTCATAAGTTCAACTACCTCCTGTGTGATCCACGGAGGCTTAGTGTGATGTTTAACACGAACTTCCTTAAATCGAACATGCTTATCATGAAGATGGTAAACATAGTCCAGAGATGAGTTGAGCAAATCTGGTAAAAAGACGTCTCGGTTGAAATGTTTGTAATTACTATATTTTATACTTATATGTTTGTGTTTTGGAGTTTTGGTACCTCTTTTCGACCACATGCAACATACTAGGTAGTGATCGTTCATTGCATTAATAGGTACAGTACATTCTGTGATGTTGTTAGCACACCTAGTATAAATATGATCTATAAGTGTTGCAGATAATTTTGTTATTCTAGTGGCTTGTTTGACTAAATGTCGAAAGTTATATGACTCTATTATGTTTTCCCATGTTTTGTTTGATTTGTTAGTGTCTATGTTGAAGTCACCTAGCAGTATTATTTCTCTGGCATTATTAAAGACTACATCCATCATAGTAGTGAATTTTTCATACCAGATATTTCCTGCACTGGGGTTTCGATAAAGATAGACAACTACTAGGGGTATGCGATTTTGAAGCTTAACCTCAAGCCATACACACTCAATCTCGCAGGTTTCAAAATCTAGCCTGCGGTGGGCGGTTAGAAATATAAACTGCAATACCCGTCTCTTGTTTCTGATAGGGATCTCTTCTAATGGTTTAAAACCTCTGATAGCGATGTCATCATCTGATATGTTACCATTTAATCGGCTTTCGTTAACGCCGAACATGTGAAAAAAAAAATTTGGATTAAGTATAAGTGATAGTTCTGGCAGCTTCCCTAATAGATGGCAGATGTTTAAATGCCCGATTATGAGCCCATTATTACTGAGCCAGTGTTCGTACTTATTAGACATTTCAACAATGCGTAATCATAAGTTTAAAAACAAAAAATGAAAAAAGCACACACACAAAGTGAATACAACTTACGTCTCTTATTACAATACACACTCTAAAGTACAGAGAAACAGTAATATCTCTGTCAATATATAAAAATACGTACACAAATCCGTAAGGCAGAGCAGTGAAGACCCCTTCATTCACAGTAAAAACACAATTAAAAGTATTATAAAAGATATACAGCTAAGTACTATCAATTAATATAAAGTCAAAACAAGTCAATGTTTGTAGTTACATATAACCTAATACGTTACTAAATCAAATAGTACCCAAATATGCAGATAAACGTTTTAGGAGAGGCTCTTTCTTGTACCGAGATCTGGTGTAGCTTTGTGCTAAATTGCTAGTAAATACCAGGTTAAGTTGATTGTTGGTACAGCGACATTATAAGTGCTCGACGAAGTGTAGCTGGGCTATAACATGTGAGGTGCAACCATTCTGGGTTACAATTAAATAGGTACTGTTGATGTCTCATGGGTATGTAATGATTACCAACTACAGCCTCTGGTTGGTGGCTAACCGGAGGGTGTAGTGGCACGTCGTTGTTGTTGAGAGTTGGTTCCTTTCTAGGGAGAATAGGAAACATATCTTCATAATTATTACCCTCCTGTGTGAAAGACGACGTATTGTACGGACTTGGTGTGGTGGAAGTGTCCCGTCTGGCTTGGATTTCAGGTGCAGTGGTTATGAGTGGTCTGCGCACTTCTGGCCTATTGGTACTTGATGTGACGGGAGTATGTCGTCTGGCTTGAGTTTCAGGTGGAGTAGCTAAAAGTGTCCGACACGATCCTGTATTGGATGTTTGGTGTGTCCGTTCTGGATATTTGATATTTTTGGCGAGCAAGCTGGTGCCAATGTAGACAAATGTAATTGATCCTTATAAAGACTCTTTTTGGGTGCACCAGTCCGTGAAGTGAATGATGGTGTGTTGTTGATGAACTGTATCTTGTTCTGAGAACAGAACTTCTGCAAAATATTGTTATTTATGTCAGCTAGACGGCGCTGGAGTCCATAACTCGGTGATATGATGGAGGAGAAGAAAATGGACGAGTTAGGAAAAGTGTGGCGCAATCCGTTCAAGAGTACCAGCAGTTGAGACCCTGTGATTTGTTGGTTGTTCATGATGTAATTAATACCAATATGTACGCTTGCCTTTCTAACGTTATGATTTATAGCCAACCAGCTAATCTTGTCTATTAGCCGGCCAACACCAGCCCCAGTCAGTGGGATTATGGAAACAATGTCTTTGTCTGAAGTGGCCATCCGGTTGCTGTATAAATCTTTCATTAAAGAATCGCCTAGTATAATGTGTGTACAGTTAGGTCGTGCTGTCTGTACATGTTGGTTGTCAGCACGTCTCGCCCGTTGTGCCATCCATTTCCGATTATCAGCAGTCTTTATGTCTCCATGTGGTTCTCCCGATGTATCTCGTAGGCATGTGTTGCCCGCTGGCAGCATGTTAAAGCACTGTACATTTTCTGGTGATTTTTCTTTAAGCACTTCGAACCTATTGCTTATTTTGACGTCAATGGGGTAGACTGCTTGTTGTTGTTTATCTTCCTCTGCGCATTGAGGTGTTTGTTGTTGTTTATCTTCCTCTGCGCGTTGAGGTGTTTTCATAGTAGTTATATGTTCTGGGTGGGACTGAGCTTCCCCAAGATTTCCCCAGGATGAAGCGGTTGCTTGGGAATTACATGCTTCTTCGGTTTGGTTGGTAGAGGACACATTCTGTAGGGTTTGAATTGTTTTTCTCAGCAGCAAATTTTCATCTCGCAGGAGTGCGACTTCTGTCTTGAGAGCACTGTAATCACTGCTTATCTTGCTGTTTGCTTCGATGTTAGTTGGAACAGTGACAATGAGAGCCTTTAGTGATTGTTCTAGTTCCTCAATGAGCTGTTTACAGTCGCACGAATGTCCATTGATAGTTAAGATGCTATTGTTATGTGAGGCAGGTACTTCTTCAAAAATATCCACGTTGGGTTCTATGTTGTTTTGGATGCGCTCCATTGGGTATTCAATGGCCAAGAGCACTGGTGGGTTGGCAGGCCTCGTGTTGATGTTGTCATGTACACTCATCGTATGAGTTAATTGACTAACATTGTTAGCTGGTGTGCTGTCTAGAAGAAGAAGAAGAAGCAGAAGAAGAAGAAGAAGAAGAAGAAGAAGAAGAAGAAGAAGAAGAAGGAGAAGAAGAAGAAGAAGAAGAAGAAGAAGAAGAAGAAGAAGAAGAAGAAGAAGAAGAAGAAGAAGAAGGGGGAAGAGGAGGTGGAAGAAGAAGAAGGTGAAGGAACAAAGACATACAGATGATCAAAACGTCTTAAAGATGAACATACGGTGATGGGTAATTCTACTTCTTATTATAGCTCTTATTATTCTTATTATTATTGTTCTGGCGACTACATAAAAGCATGAGCGGGGTAGTCAAGAATAAGAGAATTTCTGACTTCCAATGTGCTGACCTTATCTGGCAGAGGACTGACGAGAACAAAGGCAAAGCCCTATTCGAACGATATCTAGAGCAGAGCAACCAGACAGATATGAGAAGCCGAAATCCTGCCAAGGAGGTCACTTCAGACAGGTGCAAGGCCCAGAACATTTCGGATGAAGACACAGTGAAAGTGAAAGAAATCAGGGCTGTGCTTCGACGATAAAAAAAAACAGCGCTCCAGGGCCAGATGGCATAATATACGACGACATCAGTAGGTGTACTGACAACGAGCTAGAGAATCTAGCAGACATACAACAACAGTATAGGGAGTGCTAGCATCAAGGAGGAGTGGTTACACAGCTATCTGATTCCCTTGCCGAAGCCTGGCAAAGACCACACAAAAATTCAGGGATATCGAGTAATAACCATGCAGAATACAATAGGCAAGCTGCTGGAAAATATCAAGTCAGCTAGAGAGGCAAGGTGTTTTCCCACCTACCCTGGGAGGGCACCGTCCAAAAAGAGAAACCTGGACCAATGCAGCAGTTTTTGCCCATGACGTCTATGAAGGTTTCCATTCAGGCGTTGAAACCTTTGCGGCAGCGATTGATCTTGAGGATGCGTACAACAGAGTACCATTGGATTTTTTAATGCTTCAGCTTCTTGAACTCAAGATAAGTCCTTTCCTCCTGAGTTGGATCGCTGCAGCCCTCTTCCAACGGAAAGTAGTTTTTAGATGTGACAGTTGGACTTCAGAACCAACAATATATCCTGGCCTACCACAGGGATCACCATTATCTCCAGTGTTGTTCAACGCCTACACTGTGAGAATCACCAGCGAGCAGATTACGGGACCAGGGAGGACATTGTCATATGCCGATGATGTTTTAGTGTATCGTCAGGGTAAGGGTAGAGATCAGGCTGCTGCGGAACTACAAACCGAACTCAATCGCATAAGTACTTGGTGTGTTGAAGCTGGGGCAATGGTCAGTCAACCCAACAAAGGCAACAGTGACATGGTTCTCTTTGAATAATCATATTTTCAACACTCCAACACCAACTGTAAAGCTGTGTTCAGAGACTGTGGAAAGAACGCAGGCAATGAACTACCTGGGGATACGTTTTGATCGAAGCCTTGCTTATATCAAGCACATAGACCAGGTGATAACAAAGGCCAAGCGGGGTTTGGCTGCGATGCGGGTGATGACGGCAGCAAATTGTGAGCAGCGTCATCTATGTCTTCTATACGAGGGGCTGGTCATGTCTGTTTTTGAGTATGCGATGGCTATCCTGACTCTCAGCCCTAAGCAGATAGAAAGGATGGAAAGGATACAGAACGAAGCCATGCGTATTATTCTTGGATGTGCAAGAGATACAGCATGCAAGGCGATGCGCTACCTTCTTGATTTTCCAACCATTGAAGACAGAATACAAATTTGCAGAGCACGTGCCTACCTCAGAGTTAACGCAAACATACAAGTTTTGATATTCGAGAATTCCTTAGACGGTGATGCCGTCATATACACAGATGGGTCGGTCGTCCGACATGTGAAAAGCTCATGGGCTTTACGGCGCAGGCCGGAGGGAGAATTGTGAAGGAGGACTCTGGTGCTTTCGCTGAGACCCCAAGTAACCAGACTATGGAAGTCATGGCAGTAAGTAAAGCAATAACATGGCTCGAGACACAGACATTCACTAGGGCATGTTTCCTTAGCGACTCAATGAGTATGCTCAAGAGGATAGAGAGGGGTGGATCCGAAGAGAGTGGTTGCTGTCTCTGGAGCGGTCTCGGCTGGCAAAGATTAGTTTCATCTTCGTGCCAGGGCATGCGGGAGTACAAGGAAATGAGCGGGCTGACGAGCTCGCAGGTAAGGCCACTGTGGAGGGCGGACGTGCTATGGACCAGGCTGACATTCTGAATGCTCTACGAGAAGTAAGACTGTTGCGAGAACCAAACGATGACTGTGAATCTACAACCATGGTCAGACTGCGAGACCTGCAAATTAAAAGTGGTGTTGCCAAACAAGAACACTATGCAGGAAGCCAAAGAAGATTCATTAACGAACACAGAACTGGTGTCGTGAGCCGCTACACGCTGCGGGATTTGCTGAGGAAGAGATCCGAGCACTTGTGGACTGAATGGTTCGATGTGCAGTGAGGATGATCTGTCGACTAACTAACTAACTAACTAACATCATATGGCATTGGGCGTCACGTTTGTCCAGCCTAATGCCTTGTTTTCCTACTCTGTCTGTCGTCTACTAATGGAGTATCGGCCCTCAAACAACTCCCGTCACGCTCTTTGTAGACTTCAGTATGACTGGTCAGATATTGCAGCTAAAGTTTTCGACGGGATGCGGTAGTCAGTCTCTCGCAAACCTTCAGTACACGCCTCTTACGGCATGCATGGTTGGTTACAGTGCTACCATTTCTTACTGCCATTGTGGTCGTATCTTAACATAGGAAAAACTAAAATAATGTATACAGATAAAACTAATATGACGAAAGACATATATGTTAATGAGGAAAAATTGGAGGTGGTTAAAAATTTCGAATATCTTGGGTAAATAGTTACCAACATTGGTGACACAATGAAAGAAATTAAAAGAAGAATATCTATTGCTCTCCAAAAACTAAAACATCTGAATTAATTGTGGAATGGGACAGATAGAATTACAAAAATTAGATTTTTAAGAGCATGCATCTTTCCCATTGCAAGAAACGCCTGTGAGACCTGGACACTTATTAAACAAGCTGAGCAGCGCATAAATGCCTTTGAATATAAATGTTATAGACGAGTTCTAAGAATATCATGGATACAGACGACATGATCTGAATATTTTTCTTCTGCGTTCATCCGGAGTTTTTTTTTTTTTTTTCGGACATGATTGCGTTGTGCCTGTTTACAGCAGAGCTGCGTTCTTGCGCCGTTCCCGGGAGATCTGAATATTAAAACAAAGAAACTTGAAATATTTTGGTCACTTGAAACGTCATGAAAGTTTGGAGATAACAACAATGGAGGGGAATATGCCCGGGAAATCAAATCAAATCAAATCAAATCAAATCAACTTTATTAGGGTCACAAATTGGGCTCGCAGGCCCGTCTTACATTCGGTCCTTCCAATCACTCGTCTTTCGTTCATCAAGAGCATTATACATTTACATAGGAAGAAAAATAAACATTGTGAAATGAATGTTGTAAACATAAACAAGGCAAATTACCATGTTATGAGGCCCATCTCCCACGTACCCATACATCACCCCACCCACACACACACTCACCTACCCACACACACGCACACCAAGGGACACATACATACCCCACCAACCGACACATCCCCCTCCCGCACATCCCCCACCCACACACACTGCCCTCACCTGATCCCCCAACCAAAACCAACTCGCCACCCACAAACATTCCCCCACCAACCCACACATCCCACGCCCATCCACATACACATCCTAACCCATACATCCTCTCCCCAACCACACCTCAAACCACCCATCCCCCAGCCACATCTCCATCGACAACATATTCCCCACCCATGCACACAATCCCCCACCAACCCACACATCGCACATCCACTCACACATCCCCAAACCATACACACACATCCCCACCAACTGACATTTCCCTCCCCTCCCCCCCCCCCACACACATCTCCCTAACCACCCATACATCCCCAATCCACTCACACACACCCCACCACAAACAACACCCAGATGTCTTGGTTGTACAAGACAAACAGCACCCAGATGTCATGGTTGTAAAGGACAAAAGGCACCCACATGTCATGGTTGTACCGAACAAACAGCACCCAGATGTCATGGTTATACCGAACAAACAGCACCCAGATGTCATGGTTGTAACGGACAAACAGCACCCAGATGTCATGGTTATACCGAACAAACAGCGCCCAGATGTCATGGTTGTACCGAACAAACAGCACCCAAATGTCATGTTGTACCGAACAAACAGCACCCAAATGTCATGGTTGTACCGAACAAACAGCACATCTCCATTGACCACATATTTCCCACCCACGCACATAATCCCCCCCTCCCCCCACACACACACATCTCCCTAACCACCCATACATCCCCAATCCACTCACACACACCCCACCACCCACACATACATCCTCCACCCACCCATACATGCATTAACCCAATCCCCCACTACACAATCCCCCACCCGCACATCACATACATCCCCTATCACGCAATAATCCCAACCCACGCACCGCACACACACATATCCCTCACTAACACATCCCACACCCACATACCACCACACATTCAAACCTACACACCACACACATATCCCCCACCACACAATATTCCCACCCACACAGATACCCTTACCCATCCACCCCACATACCCCCACCCACACACCACAAAAATCCCCCATCCACACACACATACCTCACCCACACAATATCCCGAACAAACACACGACACACCTCTCCCCACCCACACACGCATTCCCTACCCGTCCACCAACACACACTCACTCACGCACACATCCTCCACTACGCACCCACACAACCCCACCCACCCCCAACCAAACATCTCTCGATAACAATACCCCTACCCACACTTATCCTCCACCCACTCACGCATCCCACCCCGACACATGCACATCCCTCACCCACCTACACATCCCTAAGCCACTCACACACCCCACCAACACATTCCCAATCCACGCACTCATCTCCTACCCACACACGCCCACATACTTCCCCCACCCACCACACATCCCCTACTCACCCACACATATACTCCACCCATACACACATTCCCCGTACCCATCAGACACATCCCCCACACCACACACTATCCCCCACCCACACACATATCCTCACCCATACCACCACACCCCCACCCACACACCATGCACACATCCCCCACCAACACACCGCAGACATATCTCAAACCCACACACCATACACTTCTCCCCACCCACCCTTGCATCCGCAATCCACCCAACACAATCCCCTACCCACACAACCCCGCCACCCACACATACTTCCTCAAACCACCCACACATCTCCACCCACATAAACACACACACCCCACACCCATCCCATACACATATCCTCCACTCATACACACATCCCCCACACCCATTTCCACACCCCTACTTTCACCCCCACACATCCATCCACACATCCAACCAACACCCACAAATATCACTACCCACAAGAACCCACACACCCCAACCCATCCAAACGCATACCCCCACCCACACATCCCCCACCCACACATATCCCCACACTCACACACATCCTTCACACACACTCACACCTCCTCATATCTAGACACATACAAAATGTCTCACGTTAGCATTGAAACTAGTATGAACAAACTCCCACATTTTACTCACACACATACACTGACAATTGTCATGAGCAGTCTTATAAAAATGTTAAACATGGAGAAAAATGTGTACATAAAAAGTATGTGACGTAAACATAGTGATGCTCCCACACACAGAGATACACACAGAGAAGGCACACACAGACACACACACACACACACACACACACACACACACATTCACTCTCATGCTCACTCATTCTGTCTCTCATTCACACTCACTGACTCTCTCACTCAAACTACAGTAATGTACATAAGTTTATATTATACATGATAAAATCAAATGGTATTTAACTGATAATATGACAGATGAGAATACACAAACATACGGATTCGCGTGTTACATAACATGCGTGTTACATGACATGCATCTGCTCAGCTCTCTCTCTCTCCCTCTCTCTCCCTCTCTCTCTCTCTCTCTCTCTCTCTCTCTCTCTCTCTCTCTCTCTCTGTATTCTTTCATATACACACACTCACACGCATGCGCGCGCTCACACACATACACACTAACACATCAACTCTCACACTGTCTCACTCTCTCACACACAATCCTTCACACACACACTCACTCTCTCAATCACACTCTCTCACACATGCACATACGCATGAACGCATGCACGCACGCACGCACACACTCCCTCACTCACTCTCACACATACACGTACGAATGCATGCACTGACACATTCCCCTACCAGTTCTCGCTCAATCACTCTCTCCACACACACGCACGCACACACACATTCACTCTCTCACTCTCTCTGACACCCACTTTCTCTCTCTCTCTCTCTCTCTCTCTCTCTCTCTCTCTCTCTCTCTCCCACACACACATATATAGTGAACAATTATAGTTAAACAATTATAATGAACGATTATAATTAACAATTATACCAGTAAATGAATTATGGTGGCATATAGTCGGTATGGATTAAGTATTGAAAGAGTTTTCGGTTAAATGTGTAGGGACTCATTGGAGTTTTCAGATCTGGAGGCAGATCATTCCATAAGTGAGCACCAGAATAGGCGAAACATGTTTTGTATAGGTCCAATCTAGGCTTTGAGACATGTAACAAATTTAGGCGCTTGCTGTTCATTGCATTTGATTGAATCAGCGGCAGAAGATACTCTGGGGTATTTTGAGATATAATTTTGTTCACTAATTTGGCTTTGTTGAAAAGGAAGCGCTTTTGAAGTGGTAGAAGTCTTAGATGACTGTACAAATTATTACTTTCAACGTGCTTTATGCCAGAAACCAGACGAATAGCACGGTTTTGTAGAGAACATAGTCGTTTTAAATTAGATTTAGGGCAACCATCCCAAACTGTGGAACAGTAATCGAGATGTGATTGGATATAGCATGTATAGAATATTTTTCGTGTGCTTTCGTCCAGGAAGTGCTGAATTTTAGCAAGTTGGTAAACTTTTTGTGCTATTTTCTTGGTAAGAACGTGAACATGAGAGCTCCAGCTCAAATGGCTGTCAATTAAAAGACTTAGTGTTTTATGTTCATTCACATTAACAATAGGTAACGAGCCCAAGCGGAGTTCGAGCGGTGCTCCAGTTATGGCTAGTATCTGTAGTTTTTGTCTGGTCGTTATTAGAATGGATTTGGTTTTGTCGATGTTAATTTGCATGCCGTTTTCATTGCTCCATCTAGTAAGATTATCGAGTTCCTTTTGTAAATAATTCTCTAATTCACTACGGTTTTCTTGACTAGTATATATAGTACAGTCGTCTGCAAATAGATCACAAGTTGTATTGATATATAAAGGAAGATCATTAATATAAACTGCAAAAAGCAGCGGACCTAGTATTGAGCCCTGAGGCACACCAATATTAAGCTGTGTGGGTCTTGATAGACAGTTATTGAAGGACACGACTTGTTGTCTGTCGGATAGAAATGACGTAATTATGTTCACCATGTTGGTACTTATCTTCATTTGTTTTAGTTTTCTAATTAAAATATCGTGATCTACCATATCAAAAGCTTTTTTAAAGTCTACAAACACCGCTCCACAAATTCTACCGTTGTTGATGTTTAAGTGCCAGTTATCGGTCATTTTTGTTAGAGCACTATGGCAAGAATATTTAGGTCGAAACCTAGATTGACTGTTAATTATTAGATCGTTATTAATTAAATGGTGTAACGTTATTTTATGAATGTGTTTTTCTAGTGGTTTTGATAGCGACGATAGTAAGGAAATAGGTCTATAATTACCCAAAACGCTATTATCGATTGAGCCATTTTTAATTAGCGGAAACACTTTAGCAATTTTAAATGCAGATGGAAAGTAGTTTTTGGCCAGGCACTGGTTATATATGAATGTTAAGGATTCACTAATGACTGGTGCAGCATAACGAAGAATTCTATTACTGATACCATCTAGGCCGTGTGAGTTTGTTGATTTGAGATATTTATAAACGTCTGCAACAGACATTAAAGGAATCTCAGCGGGAATATTTCTGGTGCACTTCTCCTCACAGAATGATGCCAGTGAACTTAAATTACACGACGAGTCTGGTATTGAAGACTTTAGATTCTCTATTTCTGATTGAAAGAACCAACTGAATTCATCGCATGTTATAGAATTTGGTATTGCTGATTCTGTAGGGCGTTTCTTATTGGTTAGCAAGTTAATAGCCTTCCATATATTTGTACTGTTTGAATTATCTACAATCAAATTTTTAAAATGGTCTTTTTTTATCCTACGAATTTCATATTTAACTTTATTCCTTAGTCTGCGGTAATTGATGAAGTCTTTATTTTTGTGTGCTGTGTCTCGCTCTCTCATAATTTCCAGAACTTCACTAGTGACCCATGGGGATTTATGTTGATTTTTGACTCGTACTTCTTTGATTGGCACGTGTTTATCGAATACATTGTAGACTGCCTTCGTCCAGAAAGCTAAAGCATCGTCCGGGTCAGGAAGTTGGTAAACGTGATCAAGGGCTGCTTTTCTTAAGTCTTGCAAAAATAAATCTTGGTTGAATGCTTTAAAATTTCTAAATTTGATACTTACATATTATGTTTAAGAGATTTGAACCCAATTCTTGACCATGTACAACATACAGGGTAGTGGTCACTAACTGTACTAACAGGAACAGAACATTCAATAATATTATCTGGACAAGTAACATATATATGATCAATTATAGTTGAGGATTTGTCAGTAACCCTTGTGGGGCGGTTTATTAGTTGTTTGAAATTGTAAGAAAGAATGATATCGTCCCATGTCTGGTTGGATTTACTAATATCTATGTTGAAGTCACCTGCTGTAAACACTCTATCCATCATTGTAGTGAAGCAGTCATACCAACTGTACCCGGCACAAGGATTCCTATATAGGTATCCAATGAGAAACGGTTGTT
The DNA here is from genome assembly GCA_963921405.1 of Cepaea hortensis. Lineage (NCBI taxonomy): Eukaryota > Metazoa > Mollusca > Gastropoda > Stylommatophora > Helicidae > Cepaea > Cepaea hortensis. The sequence continues at coordinate 99,405,310 of OY992877.1, read as the reverse complement.
GGCGGGCTGGCTTCACCTCTAACCAAACACATTCTATTCCTACTGTCTCGAGATCACTTCTACGGGAACAGTTGAGGGAATTGGAAATGTATACAGCAATACCTGTCTCTAATTTTTGATTTGCATCTTTCCCAATTACTTTAAACCCCTTAAGTGAGATTTCGGAGTCGGTTATTTTGTCATTAAGGCGACTTTCTGTGATTCCAACACATGGAACTGTTTGGACAGTATTACCGAGAGCTCAGGTAATTTGTTGAGCAGATGAAAGATGTTGAGATGGCCTATATATAGACCATTTTTGTTGAGCCACTGATCGTGATTGGCGAACATTACAAACTAAAGGGAAGATGTCGCTTGTGGTATACAAATTGCAGGGATTTTGAAAACTTTATTTAGAAATAGTTAAGGCTGTTAGAGGGAACAGGAAAATGTCTTTGCTGGAGTGACATCATGAATGCTTGGTGCAGGGCTGCAGGATTGTATCGCATTAGCTGCTGAAGTTGACGGGTCCACTCATAGGGTTGTAGATTACCGTCCAGCGAGGGACTGCTATGAGTGTCACTGGAAGTGCCTACATTGGAAGCAGGCATCGGCGGCACAGCACCATTGTTTAACGGTGTCCCCTTTGACATCATAGAGGGAGACTGTTTTACGGGCAAGATAGGAAACAAAGTATCGTAGTTAGCAACATTTGGATTGGAGCTTGGGTTGCTATTCACGATATTGTGTTCCGGCGGTACAGGCAATGGTGGTGTGGGAAGAGAAGGAGTGTTTTCTGAACACAGTAAGATGGCTGTTGCCGGAGGTGAAGTTCGGTTTACTCCTGTAACTGGTGCTGGTTGTTGTGCACGTTCGGGATATTTTATGTTCTTCGCTAGGAAGCTACTTCCTAGCTTGGAACAATGTATTTGATCCCTGTATAGTTTTTTCTTAGGGGCTCCGGACGGTGACATAAAGTAAGGGGTGTTATTTATGAAATTCATGTCATTATTGTTACAAAATTTGTAAAGCGTTAGATTAGCAGCATCGGCAGTACGACGCTGGAACCCGTAACATGGTGGAATGATAGATGAAATAAACAAAGATGATTTTGGAAATCTATTGTGCAACAGCACCTCCAATGTAGCTAGTTGTGAGGTGCTGATTATTTTATTATCCATTATGTCATTAACACCAATATGGACTGTTGCTCTCCTAATTCGGTCATTCACTTGGAATCTTCGCAGTGTAGCGGTCAGCCTGTCAATGTCAGCGCCTGGTACAGGGTAGATTGAAGTTGATTCGCTGTCAGTAGATGATATGCGATCACTATAGATTCCCTTCAGCAGGGAGTCTCCAATGACGACATGTGTTGCACTGTGATCTATGGTTATTTCACGCTGCTGGCGTGTCCGCTTGGACTGTTGTTGCCACTGGTCACTGTCGTCTTTCTTGTGTTCTTGTTTATTATAGCTTGCTTGTGTTGGTTGTTGATATCCAGTAGTGGTAACGACTGAGCTCTGTGATTCCAAGTCTGCTGCTGGAGTCTACACTTAAGGCCTGGAACCTGTTGCTGATATGCACAGATAGATGGTGTGCGTTCTACGGGTTTAGTAGTGGTTTTGTTGCTTGTAAAAACTGTCTGTATGTCATTATGTGACGAACATTCACGGGTAACACACGCATCTACAACACCATGGATACTTTCTGTTTGTGCACTTTTATGGAATGACTGTGCACGCTTTGGTTTCAAGGCATGTATGGATGTTTTAAAAGTCTCCTTCTCTTCTTTAAGGATTCGGATTTCCTCTCGAAGAAGAATGTTTTCCTTTTTAAACTCCGCAATAATATTAGTGGTGTTGCTGGTAATAAAATCTTTTAACCTTGTCTCCAAAGCCTGAATTAGTTAACGACAATCATTGTGGCTCTGTGTTTCGGCCGAAGAAAGCGTCTTTGAAGGTGATGTGCTAGATTGATAAGATTGAGCTGGTGAATTGTGTTGTTTGTCCAGCTGGAAATCAGTGTCTGATTGTTCAATAGACAACGTGATGGATGTTGGCGATGAAGATGATCGATTCAGTCGCTGAGCTGGCGTGCTAACTAACTTTTGTCCCGTCTTGTTTTTGTTTACATTTTCACATCGCTTGTTTACATTCTCACATCGCTTTGACACAGTTGATGATCGTAAGTTGGATGACATGTTGGCAATATAGGCAGCTCGACAAGGCAAGGAGTAAATAAAACTCAGGCCTTTCTGTAGATCGTGCGTGGCGCTTATCTCTTGCTAGTCACACATAGTTAAGTCTCACTTCAAAACCGGGAAGAGAGGAAGGGGAAGGCCAAAGAGAAGAAGGGTGCAGCATGTGGCAGATGATCTCCAGATGTGTGTATCGGAGGCGGGACATCTTGCTTATGACCGAGAAGTTTTCTGGAAGGATGTTATGGGAGCGAGATTCTGCAAAGGACATGCGACTGAATGAATAAATGAATTATGGTTCTGGTACACAGGCTTTCTGCCTTGCGTGTTGCCAATAATTTCCGGTACAGATGTTCCTCAATACCGCGATATCAAATTCCATTTGACTAGTGTCTTTATGACATTGAGGACTGATTATTTCTGATGGAAGCAACCAGCTTTGAGCTTTACTTGCTTTCTTTCAAGACACCTTCATTAATCTTTTCTGTCCCTGTTGTCCTCAAAATTTCTTCAAAACCGAGTTTCTGCAGCTGTTAACTGATTCAGTGTCAAAAGACAATATATATATATATATATCCCCAAATGTGACCTCCCATTGGGACAGAAAGGCGATACGTCGTCATGTTATTTGTTTTTGTTTCGTATATCTTCCACAATTTCAATGCTCAGAGAATATAAATTTGCATTCCCGTACTTGTTCATTTGGTTGTGTACTATTCCTAGTCAATGCCTACTCTTCTTTGTTTGGCACTGAATCAGTGAAGTAATTTCTCACTAATCTGCAAGCCCAAAGCACTGTTTAAAATCTTAAACGCAGATTTAAAACAAAAGTGATTCAATGCACACTTAAGCTTTCGAGATGTGCTGCTATCACGGGATGCAAAAAATAAGCTGGACAGAAAAGAGATACCATGAACAAATTCATAAAGACTGAAGAAAATAGACTATTAAACAGCATGCAGAAAAAAAGCTATATTGGCTTGGTCACATATGACACTTGAATGTCTAGTGCTGAAAATATGAGAGTGCAAGAGGAAGTGGACGTCACAGGAAAAACTAGACCATACAAACATGCAAACACGTTGGGGCATATACTTATGTTAAGCTGAACAGAATTGATGAGAATGTGAGACAGAGGGAGAGGGAGGGAGGAGGAGAATAATAGTTGGACTTCAACACGTTTTCAGACTGATTGACCTAATGATTGAATGAATGAAGAATTGGCAACCTGAACAACACAAAACAACAAGACAATGACTCATACAAGAACCGTTGTAAAGTTTAATATCTGGCATATTATAATACAATAAAAGCTGGTAAGGCGTTAAACATGAACATGTGACAAACACCATTGTGCAGCTTTACCTGTATTCTAACTGGCGCTATGCTTTAGTAGATATTGATACTTGCAGTCTCATAATTCTTTGTCATACCAAGTTGAGGGTTCAAAATCAGATTTTGCTGGTATGATGCATTGGCAATTCAGAAAGCAATGGCAAACTATTTAACATTGGCTAGTAAATCAAAACAGCCAATAAATGCTGGGGCTCATTGCAATGCCATGTAAAGGACCTGCAACTAACTTAACATACATTCGATCCTAAAAAGTGATGAGAGAAAGATGACTCCTTTTACATAATAGGTGATTTCTCAGACAGCAGAAACAAATACATAATGAAAGAATCAACTATATTAAATGTTACACCAAACCACCGTCAGAATTAATTCAAGGACGCTGAGAAATAATTTGTTCATTGTATGCATATTGTCTTCTGTTTCAACTGCCTATTTGTTAATGCTTCACTGCAACGAACCAGCAACATACCCACATATGATGACATCCAGCAGGAGAAAGAAGTGGAGGTGGTCACTGCAGCTCTGAGATGGTTTTCTGAGGCTCCAATAAAACAGGCATTGTCTCTCATGTAATAATCCAGTTCAGATATGTCTGACATGTAAGGCTGACACAGTCATTCAAACCTATTACAACCGAAGAGGCAGTCCAGACCATGCCAGTGTGTTTGAAATAAAAGGGATGGTCTCCACTGGAACTATAAGTATTCAGGTTTCTACATCTTCTGAGGATGATGGAGCACATACCCGAGTGTAACGTCGGTGTGGGGTCAACAGTTCAAATTCTGACCTATATATCTATTATTATAATCAGGTTAGCCTGTTGGAAGGTGAGTGTTAAGTTTCCTAATCATGTCACCCCACTGTTCTCAGCAATTCATTGGTTTTTCTATCTGTCCATGGTAATCTTTGTGACATAAGCCTGGGTCATTGACAGTGAGTTGAGTGACCGGGCATGAGAAAAGTGACATTCTGGGGTCTCCTCCGGTCAAGGACGACGGGGATATATTGATCATCTGAGAGCTCGTCCGATCAAGAACAATATAGACATTGTTGTCATTATGGTTATTTGTGAACTCTTCGCTGAGAGAGGAGTTGTTATCTGGTGACTTCGTTCCATCAAGCTAGCAAACCCTTGACAATTTGGGTTGTGTGGCTTCAAGAGGGTAATGTGAACTCTTTGTGTGTGCGCCAGATAATTCACACAGACAGACGGGATTAAAAACTCAAGCTAGCAGACAGTTCAAGTGAAGTTCACGACAGGTAAATTAACGGTGGTCAGCACACGTAAACAGACGAGGCGGGCGCCAGGAGAATTAACGCAGCACAAATCAACTGGGAGAGTCGATTACAGTGGCGAGGGGTGGTCACTAGGCACAAACACCGAGCACAGGGAAAAGTCTGCGCGGCGAGACGGGCTAGATATCTGCTGTCGGTGATAAAGACAGGACAGGATTGAACCAAAGATTTAAGACAGCGAGCAATTTCGTCGCAACATCCTGTGCGTGGTGAGAATTTGGTGTGTGTGTGCGAAGGCAAGCGCACTGTGTTGTTGCAAGTTGACTGGTCAAGATTTGTCGACGCAGTTAATAGGCCGGGTTGAGAGAGGGTCAGCGCTGTTTACGAGGACAGTGCACAGTACAGGTAAAGTACTGAGGACAGTGAACTCTCGGGAAGGAGAGTTATCATGGATGTGTAGGATACACAGAATTGACATTTGCGGATTCACCGGGAGGGTTGACAAAAGTGGGTGGAAACAGTGCCCCTACCGCCAGAGTTGGGGCGGGTTAGTGGTGTAAAGTGTATTTTCCACTGAAAGTGATAAAGAGAAAGAAGGTTGACCTTAGGAGGCAAGGCTGTTTAACAGTAAGCAGTTACTTAGAAAATTTCCACGAAGTTAAAAGAGCAGCCGTGTCGGGGCTGAGGTTGGGTGGAAAGTGTTTTTATTTATTTTTTGTATGACGGAAAAGTGTCCGGTCATTTTACAGACAGTCAGTGTGGATTATTGTGACAAAGAAGACTGAGGTACTGACTTGAGGTGTCCGGCAAGGTCAAGGTTGGGGACAGTGGAAAGTTACTGGGATTTTCCACAGGATATCTGGATAAACAAGGTTGTTTTGAAAGAAAGCCAGACTTGATGTTTCGTCTTTGTTCAAGCCTTTGTCATCATTATTCTGTTATGAGCAAACAGTTTTAACTTATCGTCATCGCAACCATGGTCGTAATGCTTTGCCAATAAGGATATATATATCCAAGTTTAAAGCGCTGAACATTGGCTGCCATTCTCCTTTTCTTTTTGGTGAATCTTGTCGGGTAACTGAAATCCATAACATTTATGATACAGCAAAGTACCATCTCCGCAACGAAAGTAACAACATATCGAAAGAACACTTTGGATTATTACTGTAGTGCCACCACGTCCAGAGAAAGTACAATAACGTTACGGACTGTGTCGAGACAGAACAGTTTGGATATCACTATCATCTTCAACTTTTGTCGACAGTTGGAACTTGTGATCACAACGTGAATTCAGGAACCACTCAACAAATCAATCAGTCAGTTTGAAATCTAGTGTCGTAGACATTTCCAGCCGATTGTGGGAAACTATTAAAAACAATTAACAACGGAACGAAAAACTTTTGAACTGGGTAAGAAGAACATTATTGTCGGCCAGCCATTTGGACATTTTGTTTGCTCCCATCGTGATATTTATTGTTGTCGATTGTTACGCAATTACGTGTATGTGGTCCAGTGGTTGTCAGGTGTAGGGGATTTTTTGGGTTGTTTCTCGAGAGCCGGGAGGCAGCAAAAAAATTTATTTTCTTTCTGGTGCTTACGATATTTTTGTGAGGAAAACGTTAATGAGTTAGCGTGTCGTGCAGTGGCACTGAAGTCCTAACTAATATCTAGAGACGTGTTGTCTGACGTCAGATTTGTGTATATTTTGATGCTATAAATTATTTTTTTTCTCTTTCTTTCATAATATGTGCATATGATATTTGCTGTGTTCGGATATATATTATTATTGTGATCTTTCGTCGTATCTACTGTCTAGTGGTCTGAGTCAGTTTATATATTACGCGCACTGTGGGTGTCCCTACACAAGCTTGTGGTTGTTACTGTGGTTTATTTCTTTGTGATCACCGTCTTCGTGTACTTGGCTTGTGAGTCTAACGTTTTTATAGAAAACACTTACTGTTATCATCCATTTGTTTGTATATGTATTTATATGTATGTTTAACAATATTTCCAGAAATGTTATACAACTGTTTGTTATAGATATAAGGGAGTATATGTGATATTTCCCCCCTCACTACCTAGTGCTTATAGAGTGACTGGGTGAGTACAGGGTGACATTATTAGCACTACGAATTTACGTACACAGGGAGTGGTAGTGTACTTACTGAAGGCACACAAAGACTAGTAGCAGAGTCTTTACATTTATAATTGGCTGACAGACAGCAACGTGTCCACAAGTACAAGATGCCTACTTTAATGGATTATATTGAAGCAGGTGAAAGAATAGGCCTGAGGGGTAAAGAGTATGCCGAAGCAAAAGAACAAAAACACACGGAAAGAGAGGAGAGGCATAATGAACGCGAGGCAAAGCGTCTACATGAAGAGAAAGAGACACAAGTAAAACTAGCTGAAATGGAAAACAAGCGTCTACAGGAAGAGACGCAAGTAAAACTAGCTGAAATGGAAAACAAGCGTCTACAGGAAGAGAGAGAGACACAAATGGAACTTGAAAAGTTAAAACACACAAATGCGGTGGAAATCGAGAAAGAGAAGATTAAGATGGAAACTGAAATTGAGTTAAAAAAAACTAGAACTATCTTCGAAAGGTCAAAGTGAGGAAAGCAGAAGACCTTCTCAGTCATCACAGAGATTAAAACTGCCATATTTTACAGACCGGGACCAACTTGAAAATTATTTGGCCAGGTTCGAGGCATCAGCCAAAGCGTTAGGTATTCCAGAGAAGGAGTATGCAATGAGACTTGGCGAGTTTCTTACGGGTAAGGCACTAGACACCATGTTCAATTTACCTGTAGAAGAACGAAACAACTACACTATCTTACGTCAACGTTTGCTGACAAAGTTCCAACTCACCGAGCATGGATATAGGACAAAGTTTAGACAGTTAGTGCCAGAGACAAATCAAGATTTCACAGACTTTGTTAACACAGTAAAGAACACATTTAACAAATGGATGGAGCTCGCAGAAGTAGGGAAAGATTTTAATAAATTAGTAGATTTAGTGTTAAGAGACAAGGTAGTATCTGCGTGCAATTCAAACTTAGTGGCTTTCTTTGAGGAACGTAAGCCAAAGGACATAGACACAATGTCTCAGTTAGGGCAAAATTACATGACTGCACATCCTAACGTATCTATTGGGAAACTAATGAGTGAGGAAATAGTCTGTGCAGCGTACACTAAACAGGACCAGAATCCAGTCATCAGACCAAGAGCGAAAAGTGTGGATTCCGCACAGAAAGGTGAGCAGCAAGAACCTCAAGATAAGGGTTTTCGAGGAAACAATGTTGGTAGGGTAGGACGGTACCCATATAGAAGAGGGAATCTTCCAGAGACGTCCAAATTATGCCGGATGTTGGAATTGTGGGAGCTGGAGACACAAGGCAGCAGAGTGTGACGTGCAGCCAGCCAGTGAGCCAACAAGTAACGCAAGGAAGGAGATCACTTGTTTCAAATGTGGAAGGAAGGGGCATTTCAGTCATCAATGTAGGATGAGAGAAACAGAGCACTCAAATGCAGCGCAAGTAATTGAGACGCTGAACAATGAAGATTGTAGTGGGTGCAAACCTCTTTTTGAAAAAGACAGTCAGCCAGTCCTAATATGTGGTCACACAGTTAAAGCAGGATCAGCAGTACATGAAGGAGGAAGTCTGAAGATGCATCATGGGTTTGTTAATGATAGGCCAGCGCTAACAATTAGGGATTCCGGATGTACATCCATCAGGGTGAGAAAGAGTTTAGTGCATCCCTCGGATTATACAGGGAAAAAGATTAGATCCATAACATTTAATGTGACAGTAGAGTTCTACCCAGTAGCCATAATAACAGTAAAATCACCATATATCACTGGAAGAGTGACAGCGTGTGTTTTGGACTCACCAGTGGCTGATTTGATCATAGGAAATGTTATAGGAGTTAAAGATTGTACAGAAGAGGAAGTAGTTTATTGGGACCAAAAATATAGTCTAAGCAGTAATGAGGTAGTTACCACAAGAGAACCTAAATTAGAGAGTATAGCTGAGGTAGAAGAGGCACTTGAAGTAGACACAGGAACTCAGGACAAGGATAGTACAGCTGATCAGATGAGAATGGATCCCAAATATAGTGCTAGTGGCTCCCAGAGACAAGATACTACTCTGAACAAATGTTCCCATGGGTGTAGGAGAGTAGAACATAGGCAGTCAAAGAAAGGTAGATGGTGCTTCGAGAGGAAGAACAATGTTCTCACTCGCAGCTTTTCGGATAGTGGAACTGCACGTGGGCAAGGAGCAGTACCTTTAGCACATAGAGACCGATATACTAGAACAGCTCAGGATAGTGCATGTGCAGGGCACATAGGCATAAGGCGTATGCAGCAGAAAGCAAGGTGCCAGATACATGGGCCAAGATTGAATAAAGAGTTCAGACTAAACAGAGACTCAAGTGTAACGGTGCAATATGCAGATAGGAAAGTTGAGTCAGGTCAAAAGAGTGTTCGCGACATTACTAACCCAGGGCTAGGGATAGCAAACAGATGTTGTAATTGTAGAGGTACCATGAGTCATGGGTACATGAAAGGTAGACACAGCATCGACAGGAATCAGAGGTGGGTTAATGCAAGAACAGAACCACCTGATATAGGGTCGGTACACAAATAGTATTGTGGGGTCGTGAAGTAGTAAGAGACCTGTGGGTACATAAGTATAATGCTTTCCTATGATGTATTATTATTATGTGATGTATTAGTTCATGCATTGATACACAAGATAGAAAGATGGTTGTATTTATGTGTGATGAATATAGGAGTGTACTATGAGCATTTGATGTATTATGTAGTGTGGTAGCTAGAGTAAGGTGCAGCCATACTTAGGGCTACCCAGGCAATATGTCTGAGTCACATGTTTAGTAAGTTTTAGTCTCCCAATATTTGAAAACGAAGTTTTCTTTTAAGAGGGGGGTGATGACATAAGCCTGGGTCATTGACAGTGAGTTGAGTGACCGGGCATGAGAAAAGAATGGGTGAGAGTGGGAGACAGTAAAGTGACTGACCTGGCTATGGGGAAAACAGCCAGTCCTGAGAAATAAAATAGTGAGGGTAGAGAAAATCTCCCAGGGGGGTGGGGGAAGGACAGTTGAGTTTTGTGTGAAGTCAAGGGACTTCAAGACAGTTGATGTGTAGATGCCGAACTGGTCGGTATTCTAAGGAGAAGCAGAGTTAGAGATCTCTGTGTTGTGTTGTTCTCCTAGTTGTGAAGACAGGCCTAAACCAAGAGTGGGTTGGATAGTTGAGCAGTGGCTCCAACCCAATGTGTGGGTTGTATTGTGGGAGATCCAGCCGTGGATAGTAGCTGGATTATCTGTCTTGTGGATTTGATAAGAAGCAGGCCGTGAGAAGACATTGATGTGTGCTGGTTAAATTGTGAGGAGGATATTTATATTCTATGGATTACATTGTTTCTGGATGTATAAACATGTTCCGTTTGTCCGTCTTATTTCTGTAATAAAAGATTATGTGCGCCAACGGAATCTTGTTTAATGCCTGGTGAATATGCACTGCGGGGGTGAGTTATAGTGCAAGACAGTTAGATATCTCCATTGACACACCATGAGTATCGTTACCTAGACAACGACCATCACACGACAATATCATGAACATATCATCGTAAGAACTTCGTGATATTATCATCAAGAACGACGTGTGACACTTTGCATTTTCCTCAGAAACCACATTTCTGCAGCCATCAGATGTTTTTCAGCTTGACTGCCCATTGTCCAAGTTTCACATGCATACAAAAGAACAGGCTCTATGTATCCCCTCAACACTCTTTTTCTCATTTCAATTGACATATTTTTTATTGGTCAGAATGTTTTTCATCTTGCTAAAGGCTACTTTCGCCATGGCGATTCTTGTTCTAGTCTCTTCAAGGCATCTCCCATCAGATGTTATTACTGTTCCGAGATAATTGTACCTATTCACTTGTTGAAGAATATTACCATTTACTTGTATATTACCTTGTGGTATTTCTTTCTTCCTAGTGACGACCATAATCTGTGTCTTTTAACAATTTAATTCTAACCCTAGTTGTTTACTTTGTGCAACAACCGCATCTACTAAATGTTGCAGATCCTGCTCATTGTCTGCAATTAAGACTGTATCATCTGCATATCTAATGTTATTAATGTTTCGTCCTCCAATGCTGATTCCATTTATATCTTCTACATTTCTGAAAATATTTTCACTGTACAGGGAAAAAATATCTGGAGACATTACACATCCCTGTCTAACACCTCTCTTAATAGGTTGATATTGTCCCACTTCATTATCAATCCTTACGGCAGCTTGTTGTTTCCAATATATGTTTTTTATAAGTCTAATGTCTTTCCCATCAATTTGTAGATCTGCAAGCATATCCACCATGTTGACATGTCTAACTCTATCAAAAGCTTTTGTGTAGTCAATAAAGCAAAGATGTATATCCTTGTTTACTTCTATAGCATGTTCAATAACTTTGCAGCATACACACAGCATTTACTGTACCCTTTCCTTCTACAAACCCACATTGTTCTTCCCCTTTTTCAGGTTATAATTTCTTCCTCACTCTTTACATGATAATTCATAGCAAAATCTTTGTGATGTGACTCATTATACTAATTGTTCTATGTTGATCACATTCCAAGGCTCCTGATTTCTTTGGGATTGCAATAAATACAGAATTACGTAATTCAGAAGGTATCTCTCCAGTATCATATAATGTGTTCAGCAGTCTGGTGACTTGGTCTAGTCCACATTCTTCTAAAGCTTTAATCATTTCTGTTGTGATGTTATCTGCACTGGGGGCCTAGTGGCAAACTACTGAACATAAAACTTGCTCAGGAATCAGAAACAGCCAAAAAATGGTGGAGCTTAATCTGACTTGAATGCTCTATCCTGTAAAGGATACACAACTATCTTTTATATCTTCTCAGAGGCATCTCTGGTACATTGTTAACACGTGGGCTCAACCCCAGAATTGTAATGGTTATAATTAAAATTATGCTGCCACTAGTGAGGATAGAATACAGGACAATGATGTTTTTCAGTCAATTCTTAACCTCTACACTTTCCATAGTTCCTAAATTCCAGTAGATATCAAGCTTTGAAAGAAAGTTCTAGTTACATCACACCCCCCAAAAAAAGAATGTGCGTGTGGCTTAAGTAACTAAGTGTGAAATCAATAAAGAAATTTAAAAAATAAACTGGGTGATGAATAAAATGAATCAGAAGATTAACCATAGAAGATAATGAGAAAAAAACAGAATGTAAACAAAATTACCAAATAAAATATACATACAGTACTGCACATCAGGAAATTTAATTGAAAGAGACTCATTTTAAGTATCTTTTTCCTTAATATCAGCTTGCACAAAATTTGTGTATGTTACATTATTTACACAGTTATCTTTAAAATGCTATTATGAAAATTTAAAGCAATGGTCTTGCATAATTTATTGATCACAATTTCATGTTTACCTTTAGCATAAAGCAGTGTCTTATTGTCTTGTTTTATTTCAGCATAATTATAAACTTCTAGTGGCACAGTGACTATGGCAATCTCTTACAAAACAATGTTAGGGTTCGGTTCAAAGCAGTAGCAGAATGTTAGTCAAGGAGCACAGCTTTCAGGGGAGTCACAGAAGTGCAGTTGCTTGCACACTTGCCAGCTAGCATGGTGGTCTTGTGTTTGAATCACCAGAGGCAGATGTTTACAAATTGGCCTGGAGTCCAGGGTTGACCCGGCGGAAAATAAGTACCACGCAATGACCTGGGAAGTAAAGGTGATCAGTGTGACACTGACCACATCACCCATTGAATGCTGATCTATACAAATATGGGGCTAACAACATACATCCAATGCCTCATGGCGTGCAACAGGATCCTTTACTTTGTACTGTACAGTTCTAGGTGTCAACTCTTGTCTTGTAAAAAGGGCCAGTGTTGTTAAATTACCATAAAACGTTAATAATTTTATATGAATAAAATCTACCAAGTAAAGGAGTTAGTCACCTCACTTTGTTATGCAACAAAATAGTATTTGTATATTGGCAGTGTCTGCCAAGAGCTAGCATTACCTTGAACCACACTAAGACTTGACACCATTGGTAAAATCAGAATTAAATATTATTTTTTTTTTTGGGGGGGGTGGGGGGGAGAGGGGGGGGGGGGGGGGGAGCCATTCGCTAGCTTTGAATTAAAGTAGTCCATACACATGCTGTTACATCTAGTGCAATGGACTGATTTGTGCGCTTGGATTAGCTTTCCCTATTACCAGTGTCCCTTACCATCAGGCGAACCCACTCTGACTTCTGAGGACGAGACGTTAACATTTTAGTTCAACTGACCATTGTAGGCGTTAAACCTGCTATCTCAGCATCAGCACACCGGAAGTTTAAGAGCAAGTTCTTTTATCCATTCAGCCATGCTGACTGTTCAACAGAAGATGTAATTACACATGGTTACAGAAGGATTCAGCATGCCTACACTCCAGCATATGCTGAGGGAGACGGAACACACAAAAGCATGTCCGGAGTGCAGTGCTTCTGGCTGGACTTTAGGCGCATGGTGTGCCTTGCCACACCGAGAAGACCCGATCAATCGGAGGCCACATCGATTTACTAAATGTTTAATGCCCTACTGAAAAACTAACATTCAAAGATGCATATTTGCTTTTCAGCTGTGCAGTTAAATGTTGTTTTCACCCGCATGTTGCCACAGGAAATACACATGCTCTCAACATTCTGACTTCTGTTGTTCTATCTCTTCCAGTAGTGATGCTACAATTCAAAAATACAAGTATGCATTTCTTGTTTTTCTTTTTTTTTTCCAAGAAGAGATACCATCCTGGGTGGTTAAAAGAATTAGAACACAAGATCTCATTTTTTTTTCAATATAAATTCTCATACAAAGAAGACAAACTCACTGTTTCTTTCTTGTTTAAGAATTGATTTACATTCACAATTCCCTGAATTACCAAGCTAAAACATAGTTTAACATTTTTAAAAATACAAACAAAATGTTAAATCAATCTCGGTGGTGCAGCTTTTATGTGAACTGTTAGGCCTGGACATAAACAAGGTCAGTTAGTTAGTTAGTCGAGGTTCCAACTTCACGGCAACGGGTCATCCCCATTATGCTCCATTCCCGTGCCAGTATAATATCACACAAATGCACCCCACTGTCCAATGTGAAAAGTGGAATAGACGGGAGTTTCAACAATCCAACAGCCCACACAGGTACACTGTGCATAATGCCGCCGTCAGAATGTCAACACAAAATTCATCCATGAAAACCACAGTTCATCGTCGATGGACTCGGCAGTCACCAGAAAGACCTCATTGACCCGGGTTTTCTCACATGGCTCGGTCTCTTACCGCAGGGTGATCCGCCGAAAGTGTCACACAAAGCACAAACTCCGCAGCTTCAGCGCCGACCCCCAGGAGTCTCCCAAAAAATGCACTCGTGAACCGAAAGGGCAAAACAGTCAATTCAGCAACTGCCGGTAGCCATTGTTTCGAACATGCAGTTCACTGCACAGGACAGATGCAAAAGCATTCCACGCGAATTTCACAGCTTACGGTGTCGCCCACGCACTCATTCAGTAGCAGAGCGATGGAACCATGTACTACCAGTTTAACGTGAGGAAAATGTGATTGCAAACCGTAGCCACAAGCATAAACATGCCACAGGGCTTAGTGGCTCAGCACCTAACCGCCATGCTGGCGACCAGCAGGTCGTGACATTATAGAATAGTGGTGTGACTAGCTCTCTCTCTTCCTTCCCAGAACCCATTTGATGAGGCTGGAATAAACCCTAGCCATACTGGCCAGAAATGAATCCTGTCAGTTAAGAATTGAATCTTAGACCAACATAATGGTAAGTAATCGCCCTAACCACTATGCTATTCATCATCATTTGTCATGAAATGTGTGAGGGCTGTTATGGTTTGCATTCTCACACGATCATCAGTCTTTGATCAGGTCCATGTTATCATTTGTGGTGTTCTAGTCAAGTTTACTGATGCTACTCTTATCGTTGATTCACTCATTATTACAACTATATTGCAGTTCCACCAATTCCATTGTTCTGATTATGCCATGTGGCCAAGTCATTACGTTATTTATCTTTTTTGTCTTCCCCTCACTCTTTTCCCATAAAATTTGCCAGTTTCACTAAGTTTTTGAGTTTATTTCTTTATAATGTGCCTTAAAAATCTTGACAGTCAATGTCCACTTTCTCTAAACGATTTAGTTTTCATTTGTTTCTCATTTCATTTGTTTCTCAAATGGCTGTCTCTTTCGTTTGTTGTTGTTGTGTGTTGTATCGTGATTTACCAGGCAATTATAAACAAGGTAGTCTGCTAATGTATTCTTTGGCCGGTCTTCGTGACCAAAGGCTTGCGAACGCAGTTCGTGAGCCGCTTATGAGACTTTCGAAATGCAGCCGCGACTGATTTGTGCAGCAGACTGTGTCACGTTGCTTATATAACGTGTTGGTATGAAAAGCCGGTTGTTCAGAAAGCAATGGCAAACTATTGAGCGTAAAATGTTGCCTAGTACATCAACAGCAGCTGAAAAATGCTATTGCTTTCCTTCTTCACAATGACCATACAATCGGTGGCCATGGTCTCTTTACAGAGATCCTCTGCCTAATGTTGTGAACTTGAGTCATAACTAGCTACTATCTCTCGACTGCTCTGAAGCTCAACCCACAACTGCTAATTTGGTTTCACATTACCCTTGTTGAGAGGCAAAATGGGTACTCTGTCTTGCCCAAAGGTTCCCTTTGCTATCTTGTTAATTATAGGATTAAAATGAACTGTGACATCATTAATGTATGCATATTTTGGAACTTGTAATGTGTCTTCTTAATTCCGCTTTCAAGGGAAATGTCTAACACCTAGAAATGCAGCTGTCTAGCTCAGAGGTAATTATGTCTTAGAGGTAATTATGTCAGACATCAGCATGCATTTAGCCATGTGTACATGTGGACTGGTGCCACAGGCAGAAAATCACATACTCCAAGACTTCCCAAAATATGATATATCTTGGCAAACTTTTGGCCTAGACAACAGTGGAAGATAAACTCTATGGACCACAGAGTGAACTAAAAACGACAGTTAAATTCACACAAGAGACAGCATTGCAGTTATAGCCACATTTCAAGTAAACAGAAATCAAATCAAATCAACTTTATTTTAAAAGGGTCACAAATTGGGCACACAAGCCCGTCTTACATTCGGCCCTTCCAATCACTCATCTTTCGTTAATTAAGAGCATTATACATTCACATAGGAAGAAAAATAAACATTGTGAAATGAATGTTGCAAACATAAGGCAAATTACCATGTTATGAGGCCCATCTCCCACCAACCCACACACACATACCCAGGGACACATACATAACCCACCAACCAACCCAACCCCCGCCTGCACAACCCCCACCCACACACACTGTCCTCACCTGTTCCCCCAACCCAAAAACACTCGCCACCAACAAACATCTCCCTCCAACCCACACATCCCGCACCCACCCATACATACATCCTAACCCACACATCCTCTCTCCCACCCACACTTAACAGAAGAAGAAGCAGCTTGCATTTACTTTCCCCAAACCAAATCAATCCAAAGTTATGAGCTATTCTACCTGTGGGTAGGTTTTCTTTCCTAGAAATGTTGCCAGGACAGCTGCTTGTGATTTCTACTTGCGTTCAAACTTTCTTGTGATGTAGTCAAGTTTTTTGGAGCTCCTTTCATTCCACACAGTTTTGAATGCAGTGCTATCTCATCAGGCCAGATGTTCCCTTCTTAGCTGGCTGCACTGGGAGAAATCCTGGATAACATGCTCTGCAGTTTGATCACACTACCAACATGAGCAGAGTGGTGAGTCACTCAGACCAAGCCTGTACATATACTGTGATTTAAAACTCATGGAGTTTTTAACATGCAATTTGCATACGGAAATTCCTGTTTTTCATCCTTATTTCAGAAGGCTAGACATATGACCACTCTACTCAAGAGATGAAGGAGATGTGCGGTATTATAAAAAAACTCAATGGCTCTTGTAAACATTTCCAGCTTATATGGGAAATAGAATCCGGTAACTTCTGATCCTAACAGGGACACTATAATCTCTCAGCCATGCCACCCCTTGAAGAGGTACGACCATAATTTCAGTTATTTCACAATTTTTAATAGTTTTCTTGTGATATCTGAAAAATGTTGATGAGTTAACTGCTTATCTGTAATTTTTTCACAATTTTCAGTAGTTTTCTTGTGATATCTGAAAAATGTTGATGAGTTAACTGCTTATCTGTAATTTTTTCACAATTTTCAGTAATTTTCTTGTGCTATCTGAAAAATGTTGATGAGTTACTGCTTATCTATAATCTTTTCAATTTTCAGTAGTTTTCTTGTGATATATGAAAAATGTTGAGTTATTGCTTATCTGTAATTGTTTCTCCAACTGCATCAAGTATGGCTGTTATGACCCTAATTAGTTGTAACAGTACTCAGCACATAATTAGTGTAAAAAGCTGTAATTAATGCTTACTTGAAACTAATTTACGCATGAACACAGTAAAGACAGTTGAAGTGTGAGCCACAACTTGAGAGTTGTGGAAAGTCAGGGATGAAAGCTTAGCTTAAAATTAAGTGTTATTTAATGACAAGATCACTTTATGTCGTAGTTACCATTGTAGCAAAATGTAAGATCACTGAAGAGTTAGCCTCAATGGGGCTACCCATAAGTCCAAGCCTCTGTATGTTGCAGAGTAGATTAGTTTGTGAACAGGTGCAGTGTAATAGAAGTATAGCTGATTGTAGATAGTCTCTGACTAGTCTGTGATTAATAACAAGGTTGAATATAGACAGTGTAGAATCCTGTTTTCAAATGAAGTAGTTTCTAGTATTATCCCGTCACCCATGTTGTGGTCATTTGTGTAGTTAACAACTGTTATTGATTACTATTAGTGGTGATACAGATATCAACTAAACAAGTAAACACCCACAAAAAGGTTTCTTACAGCAAAATCACATTAGTGGCTTACAGGGTAACAACTTAATAACTTAAATTGCAGTTACCAGAATGGTCATTTACTCTCTCTTTATGTGTACGTGAGTGTGTGTGTGTGTGTGAGAGAGAGAGAGAGAGAGAGAGAGAGAGAGAGAGAGAGAGAGAGAGAGAGAGAGAGAGAGAGAGAGAGAGAGAGAGAGAGAGAGAGAGAGAGAGAGAGAGAGCATGTGGTATAGTGATTGGAGCCTTTGTTGCTTGCCAAGATAGTGGTTCAAGTTAAATCCCTAGCAAAGCAGGATTATTTATCCCTATTAGCATGGCAGCTCTGACTGAGGTCAACCCAGCCTCATAACAATGGATACTGGCCAATTTTCATAACTGACATCTTAGGTTGTGGACTAAAATGTGTGAAAGTCTAACACTTCCCACTCCAACGGCAGTATGTGATATGTGATTACCTTTTACATACAGTCTGAATTTTAAAACTTATGTTTTGTGGCAGTCTTCATAAGTCACTAAATGCATTTAGTTTCCATAACTATCATTTTCATTACTGTTAGATCCATGTTATTCGTCCATCATGAATAAGAAGACTAAGACTTTGTGGCATTCTTCATAATTCACCAAATGCATTTCTATTTTCCATAACTATCATTCTCACTACTATTAGATTATTTGTCCATCATGAATAATGAAGACGAAGACTACTCATCATCCAATGAGATTTAATGATGTGACTGATGAGGCCGACTTGAGCCTGTAATGTTTTAGTAGTGTAGACAGTTGATGGTGGTCACATTAATGGAGGATGAGGTTTGTCATACAAACAGATTGGCACCATTTTCATGTGCTTCCCATGAAGTAAGCATCCAGTGAATGTTACACGTGCTGACAAATGTGTGTTGTGCCCTCACAACATGAACTTTACCCCTGCTCCCTGCAAGTTACTCTATTATCTACAACTCTAGCTTCCGGCTCCCTCAAGAATCAACAATGAAGATAATTATTATCATCCTAAATTATAATTTAGACTATATTCAAACAGACTCGATTCAAAACTGTCTATATACTTTTAAAATGCAGTAACAATGAACACACTCTTGCTTTTTCTAATACTTTTCCAAAAAGTTCTGAGATTCACAAATCAATTACAAACCAACCATATCAAAATATTTCCTTCAGATATACTTCTTGGCTTGTCTATTATGATATATGTACAATTGTGCAGGTCAATCTTATGAATAAAACATTAAAATTACCTGAGGGGCACTAATTTTTTTTGCAATTTTTAGTATAAAAAATGAAGCTACTTGTGTCATAACTTCTTTTACAATAATTTTTGTTTTATTTTTCCTGAGTTATCGTTTAAGGTCATCGTCTGGAGATCTTGCTGACTGATGTTTTTTCATCACTTGTCCTTCGTCGTTTATGATTTCGAACTGGTTCCGATAGACTGTCAAAGAAAACAATACACACTACTGTTAAACTATCAGCCACAAGATTGTAACTTTTGGTAGTAGGTTTTGACCTAAGTATAAATAAAAAGCATGCACAAATTCCAGCTATGAATACAAATGGATACCATATTCATATTTTGAAACACACAGACACAAAACTGTTTGAATCACGTTGGTGTGTTTAATAATCATTTTGGTAAATGACACTGAAAAGATACAAAACTTATAAATATGAATTACAACACTTAATGCAGCCATAATCATGTTGAGAAACGGCTATGCTTGGTCAGTCAACTAATCTAATTACAATTATAAACCCACTGTGCTGCTATGTAACTGAAAGTAAATGATTCACTCTTAAAGGATGTGAAGATCTTCCTATATCTGGTGCAGCACTATATGCACCTGCATTGCTGTGTTTGACGCAGTTTTATCGCTCTTGGGGGTTAAAGGTGAAAGGATCTACTTGATTGCACTAGGTTTGAACATGTGGCCCAGTCTGTCTCCAGAGAACGGCAAGTCTT
This sequence comes from Cepaea hortensis, assembly GCA_963921405.1. Taxonomy (NCBI): domain Eukaryota; kingdom Metazoa; phylum Mollusca; class Gastropoda; order Stylommatophora; family Helicidae; genus Cepaea; species Cepaea hortensis. The sequence goes on along the minus strand of OY992877.1, from coordinate 99,385,516 downwards.
CAGTCGAGAACATCGTACAAAGTATCAACTCTGTAGCTCCAAGATGATCTCCAGAGGCCTCAAGAAAAATTGAACTCATCTGAACGACAACCCGAAGATGAACTCACAACCTTCAGAGAGCTAGACTGACAACTTGACCATGTCACCAGGGAAATCACCTACATGTATAGTTAAAATTCTTATATTTTTTTTTTTTCAAAATACACTGATGTTATGCATGGTTATAATGGAAACATATGTCCCTACAAACATCCCATCAGAGAAAAAGTATCACATTGACAGGAAATACTTCTAGGATACTAGGATCTCCAGTAGAGAAAGGATACAAAAAAGACATAAAAAATATGATTAGTATAACATCCTGCTTTGAGAGTTAATTTTTAAATATTTCAGTGCGCCAAAATGTGGAGCGAACACGTGACCGTTTGGCCCACAGGCAGGTGCCTAGCCACTACACTACTATGGCTCCCACCATATACATCCTAAGAGTTAAATTTATTATTACATACAAGAATTTAAAAAACGGTATTCAGTCTACACATCACTGCATAACCAGATAAACATCATAAGAAGTAAATATTACAAATGAGAACTAAAAATATATCACTGAATAACTTAATAAACATCCTAAGAGGTAAGTAAATATTACAAACGAGAACTGAAAATACATCACCGAATAACCAGATAATAATACATTTTTTTGGGTGTGCATATCCTTTTACAGGACATTGCAGGCAACACCAGCAATTTTCAGCTGCTGTTGATGTCTTGGCAGGTTTTATGTTCAGTAGTTTGCCATTGCTTTCTTAACGACCGGCTCACATACCCTTCGTAAGTAACCAACGCGACGCGATCTGCTGCCAAATCTCACGCAGCTGTGTTTCGTAAGAGAGGATATGGGATTGTGAACAACATACTTAACCTCTACGCCAGGGACACCGGCAGATAATCATACTATAAGGTAAATATTAGAAATGAGAACTAAAAACTACTCAGTCTACAATCATGAATAACATTTACCTTGCTTTGAGTGCAATGAAATCTGCAGGATAAAACTCTGAAGGCTCTGGGGGAGGTTCTTCTGTAAGATATGCTGGTATGAATTCAGGTTTCAAACAATGTATGTCTGCTTCTAGAAGTTTCTGTAGGTCTTCCTAAAATCAATGTTAAAATGCATGTGAATTTATCATAAGAAATTGTATATAAATTGATCTACCAATTAATATAAGACTGAGAATTTACAAAAATAAAACAGTACATTGAGAGATATTGACAACCGCACACAGACATTGAGAGAGGAAGATAAAAAGGGGAAAGAAACAGTGAGGAAATACAAAAGCATGCAGAGAAAGTGAGACATAGAGGAAAGTAAAAGAGTAAAAGAGTGAAAGTAGAGAATAAGAGAGAAAGGCAAAAGAAAGCAAAAAGAATGAGAGGCAGAGAAAGGACAGAGATGAAGAGAAAGAGAAACAAAGATAGAAATAGACAAACATAACAAACAAATTGAGAGAAACAGTGAGGGAAAGAAATATACAGAATTATAGAAACAGAAAGATGTGTTCCCATGTGCACATGAATACAAACCAAACATATACATACACAGACAGATGTAGGTACATGCATGCATATACAGATAACAACAGAAACTGGTATATTATATATGCACACCACAAAAATACACATAAGCACACAAACACAGCACTTGCTGGAAAACAGATGCAGACAGCAAACTTCTGTTTCACTTACTTGAGAAACTTTCACTTTGGCCAGTTCTACAAAGGCATGAGTTCCTTGTACATTGTCTGGAAAGGGGGATCTGTTTAAAATGAGAAAATAACATCGTCAGTGATAGTGTCACAGATGATTTAAAAAACTGCTGTTTCTCTAGGCCAAACGGTGTGCTACTGTTATTAATAAATCAGTTTACTGTGATTGTAATGTGCAAAATGCTTGAAAAATGTACTAAGACACCCCCCCCCCCCCCCCCACATACACAAAACTAAAAACAAAAAACAACTATATCACCATGCTCTAGATCAGTGGTTCTCAACCGGTGGGGAATTCCCCCCCCCCCCCCAGGGGGGAATTTGAGGGTTTCCAGGGGGGGAATGAAGACATTGTCAAATTGGCTTCAGGACCACACAAAACATGATCGGGATATTAAGCGTCCTCGTGACGTTAAATACCCCGATTATGTCAAGATCGCGTTAATACAAGAACCGATTACTTGATATTGTTTTCCCTCCATAATATACTGTTCTTTTCCTTCTACCTAGCCTCTATGATTTAGGTTGCCGTATTTTATCAGAGATTTTTTTTGCGGTAACTTACATTTTTTTGTTATTGCTTCTCCATTTTAATGAGGTTTAGAGTACTCATCATGTTAAATTTCCCGATTATTTCAAGATCGCATTAAAACAGAAACTGATTACCGAGATCCCTCCATTGTTTACGAATCTACACTTCTCAGCTTTTCAAATTATTATTTTTGCGGAGGTAAGGAGACTGTCTTTTTAAGATGCAAGTTGACTCATGGATATATATATATATATATATATATATATATATATATATATATATATATATATATATATATATATATATATATATATATATATATATATTTATTTATATATATATATGTACTTTTATATGGATGTGAAGCTTGGACAATGAGCAGCCAGGCTGAAAAACATCTGATGGCTGTAGAAATGTGGTTTCTGAGGAAAATGCAAAGAATACCATGGACAGCCAGAAAGACCAATGAACAAGTCCTTCAAGAAACAAATGAAGATCGTAAACTGATCAGAGACATTAGACGTAGACAGTCACAATTTTTTGGGCATGTTATGAGAAGAAATGATTTGGAGAACTTGGTGACAACTGGTAAGATCGAGGGGAACAGACCAAGGGGAAGACCTAGAAACAAGTATCTGGATGGCTTGGCCTTGTGGCATGGTCGAGACAAAAACACGGAACTGATCCACGACTCTGTTGATCGAGTGAGATGGCAGAACATGACCGCCCACGCTTACCGGCATGGCACATGATGGATGGATGGATATATATATATATATATATATATATATATATATATATATATATATATATATATATATATATATATATTGCATATCCTATTTACAGGGCATTGCAGTCAACACCAGCATTTTACAGCTGCTGTTGATGTCTTGGCAAGTTTTATGTTCAGTGCTATTGCTTTCTGAACGTCCGGCTCACATACGTTTCCATAAGAAACTGATGCAACGCGATCCGCTGGCGAATCTCGCGCAGCTGCGTTTCGTACCTGGGTATACGGGATTACGAACAGCGTCCTTAACTCCTTCATCAGGGAGACTGGCATATATATATATATATATATATATATATATATATATATATATATATATATATCACCGTCTCCGTGGCCTAAAGGCTTGCCAGCGGTGACTGGTTTAACAGCAGACCACATTGTGCTGGGGTTTTAGCGTGTTGGTATTGGAGCCGGTCGTTCAGAAATCAAAGACAAACTACTGAACGTAAAACTTGCCCAGACATCAACAACAGCAGTAAAATGCTGGTGTTGACAATGATGTACTGTAAATAGGATATACAATATAATTGTGTGTGTGTGTGTGTACGTATATATGTGCGTGTGGGTGTGTATACACGTCTGTGGGTGTTTATGTGTGTTGATCTTGACTTTATCGTTTTATATTTATAGAATCTGAAGCCCATGATGAGTGTCAAGAAACGAAAGTATGACATGTCTTATTTGAATTATGGATTCACAAATATTGTCATCAACGGAGAAGAACGACCTCAGTGTGTTACTTGTAGTAAAAGTTTGTCAAATGATTCTATGAAACCGACACAGCTGAGGAATCATTTGTTGAATGTTCATCCTCAATACAAGGACAAGGACAAAACCTATTTTAAACGTCTTGGGAATGCTGTCAAAAGGATGAGACAGGATTTAACAGGGGTATTCCAAGAAACAAACCAAAAGGTTACTGAAGCTTCATATGTCGTAGCACTGGAGATAGCGAAGCAGAAAAAAACCACATACAATCGGGGAATCTTTGATCAAACCTTGTTGTCTCAAGATGGTGGAAATTGTGTTGGGAAATGAATCAGAGAAAAAACTTGCAGCGGTTTCACTATCAAACGACACTGTTCAAAGGAGGATCAGCGATATGGCAGATGACATCAAGGATCAAGTTGTGCAAGAGATCAAGTCTGCAGCATTTGGGCTCTATTCAATTCAAATTGATGAATCGACTGATGTGGCATCATGTTCTCAGTTGATAGTGTTTGCAAGGTATGTGCATTCAAGATCATTTAAAGAAGAACTTTTTTGTTCTCCTCTTGAAACAACTACCATAGCCTCTGATATTTTGGAAAAGGTTTCATCTTTCCTTGAATCAGAAAATCTTTTATGGGATAATATGTGTGGGTGCTGTACAGATGGAGCACCAGCTATGTTGGGGACCAAAGAAACGTGCCCCAAAAGTGAAAGGCATTCATTGCATGATCCATCGTCAAGCACTGGCCTCCAAAACACTTCCAGCTCCTTTGGGGAAGGTTTTGGATCAAACCGTTCAGATAGTGAATTTTATCAAAGGAGGAGCTCTCAACTCACGGCTTTTTAAGCAGTTATGCGTTGACATGGATGCAGGCCACCATTTGCTTCTTTTCCACACAAATGTTTGATGGCTGTCAAGAGGAAATGTAACTGCGCGAGTATATGAGCTGAGAGACGAGCTCAAATTATTTTTTGAAGTTCAGGGTAAGATGGACTTTTTCGCCTGGCTGGATGATGAGGAATGGATCATGCGCCTTGCCTATTTAGTTGATATTTTTGAGCAGTTGAATAAACTCAATCTTCAGATGCAAGGAAGGAATACAAATATCATACAATTTGTGGATGCCTTGAGAGCTTTTATGAGCAAGCTGGAAAACTGGAAAAGAAAGATCAATATGACAAATGTTGCAATTTTTGAGAAGCTTTCATCCGTTCTCGTTGTTGATGGTAAAGACCAAGTACTTCCACAATTTGCAAAAAATGAAATTGTGCAGCATTTGACAGCGCTAGAAAATGAATTTGAGCGATATTTTCCTGAACTTAGTGATGATGAGCTGGATTTGGTGCAAAACCCATTCAAATTATCAGTTGAAAAAGTTTCTGATGATTGTCAAGATGAATTTCTGGAGCTGAAAAATGATTCGGGGGCAAGGAATGTGTTCAGTGAGAAACCAATCATGGAATTTTGGCCTTTAATGTGCGGTTCATACCCAAAAGTGGCAGAAAAAGCAATCCGTGCATTGCTTCCATTTGCGTCAACATATCTTTGTGAGTCAGGCTTTTCAGCTCTGCTAGAAATTAAAACGAAACGACGCAACAGATTAGATGTTGAAAACGATCTCCGTTGTGCCCTTTCAAGCACTCCTCCGCGTATTTCAGAATTGCTGCGGGAAAAACAATCACAGTGTTCTTATTGATTACAATTTTCATTTAAATTACGAATCTACAATATCCAGGTTTTGTAATGAGCGTTTTGTTTGATGAAGAACAATTTTCTGGCATCCTGGTGTCGTATATTAAGCTACAATTCTTTGACGTTTTAACAGTTTGTTTATTGTAGTATGATTAATGTGGTGTTTTAATAAAATATTGCGAATGTAAAAATGCTTCTATTTAAGTTTTAATATCCATCAGCATATTCATTTGCTATTAACTGTAGAAAACTACACTATAAAATGTATCTTTACATGTGAAGGTTATGTACAACTATGGAAGAAAATAAGTATTTTCACTATTATAGGCATGTTTTTGGAAAGTTGGAGGGGGGAGGGGGGGGGGGGGGATGACGTTCTGAAAATATGGTGAAGGGGGGAACGGGCCAAAAAAGGTTGAGAACCACTGCTCTAGATCATTAACTGAACTGTTAATCTAACTAAACATGTAAATTATAATTGAATTAAAAGTAAAAGACATCAGTAAAGAACCCTTGTAACCCATTTTTGTATAGACTGGTACCTGGTGGGTGATGTGGTCAGTATCACACAGGCAGTCTTGACATCTCAACATTTCCAGGTAATTGTACAGACTGGCACCTGGTGGGTGATGTGGTCAGTATCACACTGGCAGTCTTGACATCTCAACATTTCCTGGTACTTGTATAGACTGGCACCTGGTGGGTGATGTGGTCAGTATCACACTGGCAGTCTTGACATCTCAACATTTCCTGGTACTTGTACAGACTGGCACCTGGTGGGTGATGTGGTTGGTATCACACGGGCAGTCTTGACATCTCAACATTTCCTGATACTTGTACAGACTGGCACCTGGTGGGTGATGTGGTCGGTATCACACGGGCAGTTTTGACATCTCAACATTTCCTGATACTTGTACAGACTGGCACCAGGTGGGTGATGTGGTCAGTATCACACTGGCAGTCTTGACATCTCAACATTTCCAGGTAATTGTACAGACTGGCACCTGGTGGGTGATGTGGTCAGTATCACACTGGCAGTCTTGACATCTCAACATTTCCTGGTACTTGTACAGACTGGCACCTGGTGGGTGATGTGGTCAGTATCACACTGGCAGTCTTGGCATCTCAACATTTCCTGATACTTGTACAGACTGGCACCTGGTGGGTGATGTGGTCAGTATCACACTGGCAGTCTTGACATCTCAACATTTCCAGGTACTTGTATAGACTGGCACCTGGTGGGTGATGTGGTCAGTATCACACTGGCAGTCTTGACATCTCAACATTTCCTGATACTTGTACAGACTGGCACCTGGTGGGTGATGTGGTCGGTATCACACGGGCAGTCTTGACATCTCAACATTTCCTGATACTTGTACAGACTGGCACCTGGTGGGTGATGTGGTCGGTATCACACGGGCAGTCTTGACATCTCAACATTTCCAGGTACTTGTACAGACTGGCACCTGGTGGGTGATGTGGTCAGTATCACACTGGCAGTCTTGACATCTCAACATTTCCAGGTACTTGTACAGACTGGCACCTGGTGGGTGATGTGGTCAGTATTACACTGGCAGTCTTGGCATCTCAACATTTCCAGGTACTTGTACAGACTGGCACCTGGTGGGTGATGTGGTCAGTATCACACTGGCAGTCTTGGCATCTCAACATTTCCTGGTACTTGTACAGACTGGCACCTGGTGGGTGATCTGGTCAGTATCACACTGGCAGTCTTGACATCTCAACATTTCCTGATACTTGTACAGACTGGCACCTGGTGGGTGAAGTGGTCAGTATCACACTGGCAGTCTTGACATCTCAACATTTCCTGGTACTTATACAGACTGGCACCTGGTGGGTGATGTGGTCAGTATCACACGGGCAGTCTTGACATCTCAACATTTCCAGGTACTTGTACAGACTGGCACCTGGTGGGTGATGTGGTCAGTATCACACGGGCAGTCTTGACATCTCAACATTTCCAGGTACTTGTACAGACTGGCACCTGGTGAGTGATGTGGTCAGTATCACACTGGCAGTCTTGACATCTCAACATTTCCAGGTACTTGTACAGACTGGCACCTGGTGGGTGATGTGGTCAGTATCACACTGGCAGTCTTGACATCTCAACATTTCCTGGTACTTGTACAGACTGGCACCTGGTGAGTGATGTGGTCAGTATCACACTGGCAGTCTTGACATCTCAACATTTCCAGGTACTTGTACAGACTGGCACCTGGTGAGTGATATGGTCAGTATCACACTGGCAGTCTTGACATCTCAACATTTCCTGGTACTTGTACAGACTGGCACCTGGTGAGTGATGTGGTCAGTATCACACTGGCAGTCTTGACATCTCAACATTTCCTGGTACCACTTTAGGCCTGGTCAGCCTGGGACACTGGGTCACTGTAAACATTCCACCCTGATGCAGATTCAATCCCTTGTTCACTGGGCCGGCATGTGAACAATCTAGCCACTACACTACCATGGCTCCCATAGCTGAAATACCCCCAAACACACAAAATGGTCTCACACAAATGAATTTAATAGTGAATATAAGTTAAGTTAGTTGTCTATCCTTTACGGGATGTTGCAGTCAACACCATCATTTTTTGCTATTGTGAACTCTTGGCAAGTTTATGCTCAGTAGTTTGCCATTGCTTTCTGAACGACTGGCACCCATACCATTTCATAAAAAAACCATTGCAATGCGGTCTTGCTGCCAAATTGTGTACAGCTGTTTCGAACGTGAGTATGAGGGATTACAAACTGCATACGTAATGCCCTCACCACGGATCTGAGTGAATATAAGACTAACATGAAATAAAACACATTTCCCCCTATTCCTGGCTATGACTAAAGGTAAACAAATTTATAAGAAAACTGTACGCACTTTATAATTGATACTTTTGCTCCTCCAGCTTCAAGCAGACGCTGAAAGTTTTCTTCTCTGTTTTTATCCAGACACAGTAAAACTTTCCAACCATCATAAGCTCCTTCACATGATGGATTGATCTGAAATAGCACAAGAAGAGGTCTATGAAATGCTTGTTAAGAAAGAGAAAGATATTATACATTCCCACGATGAAGCCCACACACATGATAACAATATGGTAACTAGCAGGAGTGCTTGCTTGCATGCGTTCACTGGCTATGAACTCCAGCGTGAAGTCCTGTATGTCAGATGGTGACATCCTGTTGTCCAACATCAGTGTGATGTCATACCGGACTGAGGTTTGCGTGAGTATCTGTTGTCCCATGTCTGGCTTATTGGTGTGCAGACTGGTGGTTCCTCGCCGTGCAGGAGTGATCATGATTATCATCATCATCAAGTGTCATGCCAGTTGGCATAGGCGTTCATATCTCTCCGCAGATCTCGATCTTTGGTGTTCTGGATCAACTCTGCTGCTGATATTCCTCCATGCCAACGTCTCAAACCATCCAACATCATTTCTCTTGGTCTGCCTCTACTGCCTTAAAGCTGCTGACTCCCTTATCAAGCCTTATCGCTATATTCCGCTGCTTAATATATCTGAATCAACAGTAAGTCAATTTCACGGCTCAACTGATCAACAGCAAATAATCATAAATAAACTGGAGCCGAACAGGTAATGAATAATAAGTGAATTCTCTCACTGAAGATCAGAAATCGCAGCTGCTTTATTTTCACAGCTGACAAGTTACAGTCACAATGTCGATGTCTTCTCTAAAGAGCCTGGAATGTCAGGCCGGCAATAGAAGTAACTAACTTCTAATATGTTAACATACTAACCACATTTCTTTTCAGTCTTGAGTCACTTTCATTCTTCTGTTGCTCTGTCCATCATTTTCTGACGCTGTTCGATCAATCTGTCTAGGTTTTTCAGTCAACGGCGACATTCGATAAGATCATCGTTGCTTTGTCCTTTCCCTATTCGGGTCATCCATCAACTGATCTTCTATCCAGCCACTGTTAGCCACCGCTTCATCCTTATAACAATCACTTTGCCATTTCCAATCTTAAAACACAGATTGTCCTTGTAAACTCCATCGAAAAGACCCCTCTGTTGTTCACTGACGTCAGAGTGACGATTCCCCGTTTATTACTCATCTCCTAGATATCCGTAAGCTTTTGGGCTTCAGGATTCTCTACATATTATTAATGACGTCAACCGCGGATACCTGCATTATGGTATCTACCTCTCTTCCCCTCGATCTTTCCAGTTGCCACGATGTTCTCCAATACCTCTCTTCTCATATCATGAAGAAAGCTGTTTGTCTCTGTCTTATTGTTGTATATAATGTTCTAGTTTCATTAGCCTCATTCAGTCAATCGTGGTTAGTAACTCTGGCAGTCCAAGGAATTCGCAACATTCGTCTTAGGAATCATATTTCTGTTGCTTCCAAGTTCTTCCTAATTTGTTCATTTACATTCCAAGATTCACAGTAAAACAGGTTCTATACAGCACTTCGCCGGTCTCTCTGGCCGAGGGGTTACATCACTTTCTCTGTAATCCCGTTTATCATGCAGAGTCTCGTAGCGGGCGAGAACTGGGAGCGGTTCGACCCCCGCTGGTGACTTGCGGAATAACTGAGCCGGCCGCTCAGAAAGCAATGGCAAACTACTGAGCGTAATCTTGCCAAGAAATCAACAGACAGCTGAAAGATGCTGGTGTTGACAGTGATGTCCTGTAAAAGGATATGCGAACTAAAAAAAAAAAATATAGCACTTCAGCACTCTCTTTCTTACATTCAGTGACAGTGACCTATTGCATAAGATACAGGGTGTATTTTTAATGACTGTGCAGTGTTTGAAAATATAGCCGGTCCAAGTTTTGTATTTACATATAATGTTGCATGAACTTTACAGAGAGTGATTACAAAACTTAAACCGGCAATATTTTCAAACACTGCACAGTCATTAAAAATACATCATATACTTTTCATTTTCTGAAATGCAGCTTTTGCTTGCCCTATTCTGTTCTTAATCTCAGTAATCATGCATCTTCAAATTCCATGATTTCAACCACACATGTGTTGTCATATAGCAAATGACAGTAGCATAGAATTAATTTGATGAGTTAGCACATCAAGAGATATTAATAGAATGTCACAAACGTCGCACGTGGTGGCACTCATAATAAACATAGTAAACGTCATTGTAAGACGTAGCCTGACAACGTAACGGGAAGTTAAGGACTTGTGAGCCGGCTGACACAGATGGAGGATGTCCTTCACCAGCACTCACATGAGGATGCTGCATGTTAGAGCTCCACATCTTACATGATCAGGCATCAGACAGTGATGGAATTAACAGGTGAAGAAATCAACCACTTCGGGCATCGTCAGGTCGCCCAAGGGTCCGAATAACTGACGGAGGCTGACAAGGCATTAATAAACCGGTCGTAGCTTCAGACACGGGAGTGAGCTAGTGTGAACGCATCTTGCACAAGGTAACGGTAGATCAACTTAGGCAGTCCAGACTTTAGCCAGGTAGGCAGTGCATGTTGTGGGAATGATGAAGGAATGTTAGACGGGTGTGAGGGCCTGAAGGCATAAGCATCATCAACATAAGAATGCTTCATTCATGTCCTGCCAATGGTGAATAGATCATTGTTCATCACTGCACCGGAGCTTATTCAAGTTCTTTTGAGTGTCTAATGGTTGTCTCGTTATCTTCGTATGTAAGCAGTCACATAGATACTTAGTGTACAGCTCACCAATGAATAGTACAACGAGCTAGAGCGTAGAGACAGTTGCTACCATACTACAGCTGTGCTCTATGACATGGGAGCGTCGCCCGAAGAGATTTGAACCAGTGGGTCGTCCACAGTGGAGCGTGCGATTGAGTCAAGGACAACGGTTACAAACACAAATACAACATTTTAGGAATACTCTACAGACACACAGTCATTCGACTCCATCTTTATTTGAGTGGATCATGCCTCTTGAAATGTCAGTTGCAGTCCGGTTGTTAAGTTGGGGCTGAATGAATATCAAATTGTTTGGTATCATGAAGACAAGCTTGAGTAACATTATAACGGTCACATACTCAGTATAAGGATTTGAGTACAGACATCTGTGTTTGTGAGGATAATGCCGGTCTAAGAAGCTGGGGACCAGTTGGCAAATCCTCGTTTTTCATCTTGTGTCATCAGTTGTCAATTGTTATCCGTTGGTACTCAGAAATGACAGTGTGATCTCATCAGGTTACGTATCGCTTTAGGCAGAGAACTTCATGCTCTCATTGTTTGATCCTGATTCTCACACCAGAGAATTCATTGTTGTCTACGTTTGATCCTGATCCTCACACCAGAGAAACCCCGGTTCTCAACGCTTGATCCTAACTCTCGAATGTGATTTCAAATTTCTTCATCAACTATTATATGAAGTCATTGTATCAGATAGAGAGACAAGTGTTGCTCTACCAATGGAGCGACGTTGCTGCAGTTTTGTCTAAAGAGTCGCAGATCGATTATCCGAAAATCTGCAGATCCATTGTCTGAAAATCTGCAGGTCCATTGTCTAAAGTTTTACCGGTCCAACGATATTCAAGACTGCATATATGTCACCTGTGCTGGCTGTTACTGTTATATCTTCTTCTTCTTCTTCGTTCATCCGGAGTTTTTTTTCCGGATGTGATTGCGTTGTGCCTGTTTACAGCAGAGCTGCGTTCTTGCGCCGTTAGGCCGACACATCCGACTTCTGCGGGCATTTGTTGACCGGGTTAACCTTCCCGGGGGTTTCTTAGGACGTTAGACTCTCACTGTTGTGGTGTTATCTCCCATCCTAGCTGGCCCATATAGAACAGCCAAAGACATCCTGGTCAGCCCTCAAGGGAAGGCAGGGGCAGACCATGGGCATTCCCCGCCATCCAAGGAGGCTTCCATACTTGCAGAGCCAACACACAGCGCTCTGGTACTGGGCTCACCCAAGGAATCGTCACGTCCTGCACATGGCTGCTTAGCCTCACTTCCGTATATTGGGCCTTCCGTTCACTATAGGCTGTTCTTCCGGAAACCAGAAGAATGCAGTGTGCAGATGACATCCACACAGTGAGCTTTCGATTTGGACTTTCCGCACAATGGATTTGCTATCCGAGCAATATTCCATTTCGTGCCACTAGGACACTTTTTCCACCTTTTTTGAAAGTCCACACAGTGAGCTTTTGATTCGGACTTTCCACATAATGGATTTGCTATCCAAGCAATATTCCATTTCGTGCCACTAGGACACTTTTTCCACCTTTTTTGAAAGCCCACACAGTGAGCTTTTGATTCGGACTTTCCACGTAATGGATCTCCTATCCAGCAATATTCCATTTCATGCCTCTGGGAGGCTTTTGTAACCGACATACCTGTGGTATGAAGTGTGGCAGTCTGAATACTTCTTCATACACCTTTAAATGTCAACCTGTATGTAGTTAAAGTAAGCTACGGTCAACTTGAGCTTGTTGATATCTCCATAGAGCTTGTCCTCAAATGAAGCAGGTGTGGGCCAAAATATCTTTCTCTGTTCTGCATATATTGGGCAATCCTGAAGCAAATGTTTTGCTGTCATTTTTCCAGTTCGACAATTACATTCATCGGTATCTCCTATCTTTAGTTTATTGAACAAGTGGTATTTCAGCCTGTTATGTCCTGTGCGGAGTCTGAAGATTGCTACTTGTTCTCTTCTGTCGAGTTTGTAATATGTATCATCCTTCTGGTGGCCTGGATGCTCTGATTCCCATTTGGTTCTATAGGTGCTTTTTATCAACCTCTTTGCCTCATTATAGGTTATGTCTATGTCAGGCTGTGGTAGTCGTCCGCCCTCTTTTGCCAGTCTGTCAGCCTCTTCATGTCCAGGTATACTGCAATGTGATGGGATCCACTGTATTACAACTTTTTTGGATTTCTGGCATAGACCATGGAGTGCTGCTCTTAGGTCAGCTATTTCTGTGCTGTTATTGCTCTTCAGTATTGAGACAGCTGACTTTGCATCTGTGAAGATAGCTATTTGCTTCTCTTTATTTTCCTCCATCAAGAGCATTTCTGCTGCAGTTTTCAGAGCCTCTACCTCCGCTTTGAAGTTACTTGAAAACTTTCCAGTTGCCACTGAATGTGTTTTTTTCACTCCATTTTTTAAATTTAGGAGAATTCCTCCTCCTCCATTCTCTATTGAATTTTTGGCTGATCCATCTGTATATGCATGGGTCCAATTGCTGCTTGGGTAATGTTCTTTTATGTAGTTTAGGGTTATTTCTCTTCTTTCGGTTTCATGCTGAGTGTTCTTTTTCTCAATACCAGGAATGTTTTCTATCATCTCAGGCAGTTGCTGCTGTCTCCAAGCTGGGAACTTGTCTGCATTGTAAATAGGTTTGACTGTTGATATGTTAAGTATGGGATCTGCCCTAATCTTTTGTTTTGCAGTTTCTACAAAGTTGCTACGCTTCAGTCGTCCCTTTCCAAAACCACTAAACCTTTTATACATAGGGTGGTCTGTCAATCTTCTAAATTTTTCTACTTGTTGCTGGGCTCTGCTATCTCTTCTATCCTGCATTGGTTGTAAACAAGTGATCTTTTCAAGTTCATTAATAGGCGTTGTCTTCAGGCTTCCAGTTATGATTCGCATTCCTTGTTTTGGACTCTACTTATTTTGTTAAAGTTTGACTTAGCTGCTGTTGCCCAAGCTGCAATGCCATATTCCAGTACTGGCCTCACCCGTCCAGTATATAACTTCTTGAGAACTTTCTCATCTGCTCCCCACGTTGTACCAGCAAGCTTTTTCATGATTGCCATTCTTTGCCTTGCTCTTGTTCGATTTTTCTCAACCTGTGTTTTCCATGTCAGGCGACGATCAAAGGTGACTCCGAGATAGTTAGGATTTTCTTCATGGCGCAATATTTTTCCATTCAATACCAGCTTAGGTTGTTGAGTTTTATTTGAGAGGGAGAACACTGTGCATGTTGTTTTCTCCTCACTTATCTTCACTAGCCATGATTTTGACCAGTCCTCTAGTGCTAATAAGGCTTGCTGTATTCTGCTGTTAGCTGTACTAATATATTCTTCAGATGTCCATATGGCTAGGTCATCTGCAAAAGATGATGTGTGTACTGTGGCTGGAAAATTTTCTGTGATGTCGTTTATATATGCTAGGAATAATGTTGGTGAAAGAACTCCTCCTTGGGGGACACCTTGCTCCAACAGCATCATTTTGCTGGTTTCTTCTTCTTCTTCGTTCACCCGAATTTTTTTTTTCCGGACGTGATTGCGTTGTGCCTGTTTACAGCAGAGCTGCGTTCTTGCGCCGTTAGGCAGACACATCCGACTTCTGCGGGCATTTTTTGACCGGGTTAACCGTCCCGGGGGGTTTCTTAGGACGTTAGACTCTCACTGTTGTGGTGTTATCTCCCATCCCAGCTGGCCCATATAGAACAGCCAAAGGCATCCTGGTCGGCCCTCAAGGGAAGGCAGGGGCAGACCATGGGCATTCCCCGCCATCCAAGGAGGCTTCCATAATTGCAGAGCCATCACACAGCGCTCTGGTACTGGGCTCACCCAAGGAATCGTCACGTCCTGCACATGGCTGCTTAGCCTCACTTCCGTATATTGGGCCTTCCATTCACCATAGGCTGTTCTTCCAGAAGCCAGAAGAATACAGTTTGCAGATGACATCCACACAGTGAGCTTTCGATTCGGACTTTCCACGTAATGGATTTGCTATCCAAGCAATATTCCATTTTGTGCCACTAGGACGCTTTTTCCACCTTTTATGAAGCCCACAGTGAGCTTTCGATTCGGACTTTCCACGTAATGGATTTGCTATCCAAGCAATATTCCAATTCATGCCTCTGGGAGGCTTGTGTAACCGACATGCCTGTGGTATGAAGTGCGGCAGTCTAAATACTTCTTCATGTACATTTAAATGTCAACCTGAATACAGTTAAAGTAAGCTGGAGTCGACTTGAGCTTGTTGATATCTCCATAAAGCTTGTCCTCAAATGAAGCAGGTGTGGGCCAAAATATCTTTCTCTGTTCTGCATATATTGGGCACTCTTGCAGCAAATGTTTAGCTGTCATTTTACCAGTTCCACAATTACATTCATCTGTATCTCCTATCTTTAGTTTGTTGAACAAGTGGTATTTCAGCCTGTTATGTCCTGTGCGGAGTCTGAAGATTGCTACTTGTTCTCTTCGGTCGAGTTTGTAATATGCATCATCCTTCTGGTGGCCTGGATGCTCTGATTCCCATTTGGTTCTATAAGTGCTTTTTATCAACCTCTTTGCCTCATTATAGGTTATGTCTATGTCAGGCTGTGGTAGTCGACCGCCCTCTTTTGCCAGTCTGTCAGCCTCTTCATTTCCAGGTATACTGCAATGTGATGGGATCCACTGTATTACAACTTTTTTGGATTTCTGGCATAGACCATGGAGTGCTGCTCTTAGGTCAGCTAGTTCTGTGCTGTTTTTGCTCTTCAGTATTGAGACAGCTGACTTTGCATCTGTAAAGATAGCTATTTGCGTCTCTTTATTTTCCTCCATCAAGAGCATTTCTGCTGCAGTTTTCAGAGCCTCTACCTCCGCTTTGAAGTTACTTGAAAACTTTCCAGTTGCCACTGAATGTGTTTTTTTGACTCCATTTTTTAAATTTAGGAGAATTCCTCCTCCTCCATTCTCTATTGAATTTTTGGCTGATCCATCTGTATATGCATGGGTCCAATTGCTGCTTGGGTAATGTTCTTTTATGTAGTTTAGGGTTATTTCTCTTCTTTCAATTTCATGCTGAGTGTTCTTTTTCTCAATACCAGGAATGTTTTCTATCATCTCAGGCAGTTGCTGCTGTCTCCAAGCTGGGAACTTTGCATTGTAAATGGGTTTGACTGTTGATGTGTTAAGTATGGGATCTGCCCTAATCTTTCGTTTTGCAGTTTCTACAAAGTTGCTACGCTTCAGTCTTCCCTTTCCAAAACCACTAAACCTTTTATACATAGGGTGGTCTGTCAATCTTCTAAATTTTTCAGCTTGTTGCTGGGCTCTGCTATCTCTTCTATCCTGCATTGGTTGTAAACAAGTTATCTTTTCTAATTCATTAATAGGCGTTGTCTTCAGGCTTCCAGTTATGATTCGCATTCCTTGATTTTGGACTCTACTTATTTTGTTAAAGTTTGACTTAGCTGCTGTTGCCCAAGCTGCAATGCCATATTCCAGTACTGGCCTCACCCGTCCAGTATATAACTTCTTGAGAACTTTCTCATCTGCACCCCACGTTGTACCAGCAAGCTTTTTCATGATTGCCATTCTTTGCCTTGCTCTTGTTAGATTTTTCTCAACCTGTGTCTTCCATGTCAGGCGACGATCAAAGGTGACTCCTAGATAGTTAGGATTTTCTTCATGGCGCAATATTTTTCCATTCAATACCAGCTTAGGTTGCTGAGTTTTAGTTGAGAGGGAGAACACTGTGCATGTTGTTTTCTCCTCACTTATCTTCACTAGCCATGATTTTGACCAGTCCTCTAGCGCTAATAGGGCTTGCTGTATTCTGCTGTTAGCTGTACTAATATATTCTTCAGATGTCCATATGGCCAGGTCATCTGCAAAGGATGATGTGTGTACTCTGGCTGGAAAATTTTCCGTGATCTCGTTTATATATGTTAGGAATAATGTTGGTGAAAGAACTCCTCCTTGGGGGACACCTTGCTCCAACAGCATCATTTTGCTGGTTTGTCCTTGTACTTTTGTCCTGGCAGTTCTGTTCTCAAGGTAGTGGCTGATCCATTTGTACATTTTCCCACAAACATGCATTTTTTGCAGTTTTACTTTCAGTCCTTCCTTCCATACTTTATCAAATGCTTTTTCTAAATCTATCCAGACCGCTAGTGTGTACTTTTTCTCTTGGAAGGCATCCTCTATTTCCTGAGCTATATAGGTTATTTGATCTTCAGTGGATCTGTACTTTCTGAATCCTGCTTGGTGTGGTGTTAAGAGTTTGTTTTCTTCCAGATGCCATGTTAGCCTGCCATTGATAATGCGTTCCATTAATTTTCCTACACAGCTAAGTAGACTGATAGGTCGATAGCCATTTGGTTCTTCCAGGTCTTTTCCTTTCTTTGGGATTGGTATTAGTATAGCTTCCTTCCATGTCTGTGGGACTATTCCCCTCTTCCAGCTGTAATTTAGGACTGCTAGTAGTTTCTTTTTTGCCTTAGTGCCTAGTCCTATTAGCATTTCATTTGTGATTCCATCCTTTCCTGGTGATTTCTTCTTTTTTAGGGTATTCATTGCCTGTTCCATTTCTTCCATTGTTAGATTTGCCATTATATATTCTGCTGCTGTCTCTGTATTTCTATGATGTATCTGTTTGTCTTTGATTGCTTTCTTCTGTTCGGTTGTAATATCAATGTGGTTTGCATTTGCATAGTGTTCCATTAGTGCATTTGCAGCCTTTTTTCCTGTAAGCAAGGCATTTCCTTGTTTAATTGTCATTTGTTTGTTGCTAGGTCCTTCATTGTTCATGGCTTTCACTAGTTTCCATAGTTTGTTTCCATCCCTGTCAAAATTCAGGTTTTCTGTTTTTTCCCTCCAACAATCTCTTGTTGTTTGATTTACTGTTCTTTTATATTTTGCTGAGATGGCTTTGAGAGAGATGTTCGCTTCAATTGTTTGTTCTCTCTCTGCTGTCTTCCTGGCATCTTCAACTTTGTCCTCCAAACTTTGTAGTTCTTCAGTCCAGTATGGTTTGTAATTTTTCCTCGCTCCTCTTGGAATGGACTCAGTGGCTGCCTGTATTATCGCTCTGTTTAGACTCTCCACCATTTGCTTTATGTTGCCATATCGTGTATTTATGTTTTCACAATATTTGTCTGTTAGTATGGCAAATCTGTCCCAATCTGCTCGTTTGTAATTCCAGCGGGGCAAGGGCTTTTGCTCCTGTGGAACATACTCCATATTCATTACAAGCTTGATTGGTCTGTGGTCACTACCTGCTAATTGGTCCAGCACATGGCGATCGATTTTGTGGAGGATGTCTCCTGTGCAGAAAGCTAAGTCTGGAGTAGAAGTGGTAAGCCATCTTCTGGAGTAGAAGCTCGGTGTGTCATCCGCTTTGTTGAGTAGATGGAGATTTGAGTCTATTTCCCAGTCCTCCAATTCATCTCCTCTTTTGTCAGTATCTGGGTATCCCCATCTTTCTGAACGGCTATTAAAGTCTCCGACAATAATGCAGTTTGTGTCAGTTATTTTCATGTTTGAGAGTGTAAGGTCCTTATCTGCTGGGCTATACAGATTGTAGATTCTTATTTTCACGTCCTTTATCATTATATCAACACCTATAATTTCCGTTTGGTTGTCAGAGATCACAGATGCTTCGCTGCAAGGTATTGTATTTCGTGTTAGTATTAGATCTCCTCCTTTGTGTCCTTCGCGGTCGAAACGTGTGGCCTGATATCCTCTGACTGAGAATTTGTGATTGGCGTTGAGGTGTGTCTCTTGAATGCATGCCACATCTATTCTATCTTTATGAAGACGCTGTGTTAGGGAGTCTTTCTTCTTGTAAACTCCTTCGGCATTCCACTGTAGTATGTTGAGTGTCCGGGGTATTTGGTCAATAGCTCTTAACCTACTCCTCTGTGCCTTGACTCCACAGCACAGGGGAAGGTGACCACCAGTAGTCATGGGTGGACCCCCTCGAGGCAGGGGGCCCGGCACTATCGCCGCCTGATGGGACTTCACGGGATTAGCACCATAACGATTAATTTTGATTTGTGACATCATGAATTAAGTTACGTTGCACTGCTTTGTCAAGCCTGTGGCTCAGTACATCCGATTTCGACAAGCATTTATTCGGGATGCTTTCCCTAGCCTTTGACTGTCCCCAGTCTACCTACAAGGCAGCAGGTTTTACGTTGCACTGCTTTGTCAAGCCTGTGGCTCAGTACATCCGATTTCGACAAGCATTTATTCGGGATGCTTTCCCTAGCCTTTGACTGTCCCCAGTCTACCTACAAGGCAGCAGGTTTTACGTTGCACTGCTTTGTCAAGCCTGTGGCTCAGTACATCCGATTTCGACAAGCATTTATTCGGGATGCTTTCCCTAGCCTTTGACTGTGATCTAGCCCAGTCTACCTACAAGGCAGCAGGTTTATGTGTCTCTTCGTCTGGTCCCTCTCCCTTGACCTGTCCGACATGGGTGGCCCTACCAGTAGCTGTGCTACTGTCGGCATAGCTCTTGGGGTCATTGGGACGCACAAGCCCCTCTACCTCGTCACGGTGGACACACAGCAGAGGGGTTACTGTTATATGAATCCAGCGGCACCTCTCTTTTGTGACATCTTACATTTTGTCCACGGAATACCAGTATTGAGTACTTTTCAAGCTCATTGTGCTGAGCGGGAAATCTTACACTTGTCAACGCCTCTTGGGAGTGAAACAACGCAAGTGGGTCCTTTGTGGTAATACAACAAAAACGTCAGGAGATCATATGGAGTCGGCTGAAGATCTCTATTTATCAACGCCTCATTGCGGCTGAATCAACGCAATCTGTTCCTGTTTGAAATTACAGATACCTCAGGAAGTCAGAATTGTCCGTTTGAACAACGATTGACAGATTGGTTTACGACAAATTGATCTACGTTATAGCTACACTTAATAGCAAATGACACCGTCATTAACTACGTCGATTACATGGGTTAATGACAGGCAACCTGCCTTGGGTGTCAATTTCGTTGTGGTAATTTTCTAAGAAATCCTTTATAACAGTCGCCACTACATAGAAAGATTTCTTTTATATCAGTGTCGGACTCAAATACGAATAGGATTGTCTGACAAATCTGTGGAGTCTGACAGTGGAAAAATTTGCTGATGCTTGAGCTGAGTATTATATTTGTTTGTGGGTTTTCAGTTAATTAGTTACTGTCAAAATACTGTGATTTTGCACACATTTTTATCCTTTCTTTATTTGCTCTTATCTTTTGTGACGCCATAGGCGCGTTACACAATATTGTGCTATTTTGCGCTGTACATTCTTATTTTAGGTGCGCATTATTTATTTGTTGATATAATAATAGTGTCGTGCTTTGCTAATTTCATTTATTTAAAGAACTCTGTCTATACTTTGTTTGATAGGTTATAAGTCTTATTTATTATAAAAACTATTTGTCATTTTTCATTCTTAATTTCTCTATTTGTAATTTATTAGGTATTTCTCTCTATTCTCTTGAACTTTATTTGTTGATTTCGATATTTATAAGCTCTGTCTCTTTTGTGCTAAACTTCTTTCTGCAGTTCTTACTTGTGACTATTATTGAATATTGGTGAAACATAACAACATGTCGTCTTTGCAGGACTTTATTGCGATTGGGAAAGATGCAGGTTTGACAGGACCAGATCTTATAGCGTGGTCAGAGAAACAATTTGCAATTTTTCAGGCCCATGAAAGGGATGAAAGGGCCACGGTGAGACAGTTGGAGAAAGATCGACTAGAGGAACAAGAGAAACAAAGATTATTTGAGAGAAAAAAGATGGCTGCGGAGAACGACAGAATTGCAGCTCAATTGGTCGCTGATAAGGAAAGGATGGCATTACAAATTGCGGCAGATAAAGAAAAGTTGGATAGAGAGGCACAGTTAAGAGAAAAAGAGATGGCTTTTAACCTTGAGAAGTTGAATACAGAAAAACTTCTGAAGGAAAAAGAGTTAGAAAGTAATTTTAAAATGAAACAATATGAGAAGGACAGGGATGAAAAGAGTGCTAAAAATAAGATAGAAGCACATTCCACGGATGCTATAAAGAAATATAATGGAATAGTAAAGACATATTCAAACTCTGATTCCAATTCTGCTTATTTGACTAATTTTGAGCTCATCTTGAGACACTATGGGGTTGTGGAATCCGAATGGGCTGTGTTGCTACACAGACACTTGAGTGGTGAGCCTTTACAGGTTGTAGAACTAATTCCAGAGGAGTTACGTAGTAGAACGGAGCACTTATGGATTACACCTGTGTGCCATGATGTTGCTCAGTCGACTAAATTAAACTTACAACACAATGTTTCATTTCATGCACTTAAATGGTTTTTTCATGCTATAATTAGAGGCTATCAAGAATATTTTCTCTATCTCATTTTACTGTTAATCTTTCCACTTGCTACAATATGTTTTTCATTTATAAAATGTAGTCATCAAAGAAGTTTCAGGTTCATACAAACAACTCAAGAACTCCTACATTATTGACTCAAATTAAAACAGTAGTTAGATTCACATTCATACAAACAACTCAGACTTCCAAATTATTGACTGCAATTAAAGGAGTGGTTAGTTTCAGGTACAAACTCAACACTTCCACATTACTGACTCCAATTAAAGCAGTGGCTAGTTTCAGGTACAAACAACTCAGACTTCCACATTATTGACTCCAATTAAAGCAGTGGCTAGTTTCAGGTACAAACAACTCAGACTTCCACATTATTGACTCCAATTAAAGCAGTGGTTAGTTTCAGGTACAAACAACTCAAGACATCCTCATTAATGACTCCAAAAATAGCAGTAGTGAGATTTAGACTTATACAAACAAATTAAACTTCTCCATTAATTCCTCCAATACAGGCAGTAGTTAGTTTCAGGTTCATACAAACTCAAGACTTCCACATTAATGACTTAATTAAAGCAGTTTTTTTTTTCCAGGGCCATACAAGCAACTCAACTATCAAGGAGGCAAGCGGTGCTTTTGCTGTGACAACAAGTAGCCTCCAATGTAAACAATGGATGTAACCAATGTCTTGAATTTGGTTAAGCATGCAAAAGTATTCACACGTTGCAGAGTGACTCAAAGAATTGCTAGACAAACAGATGACTTTAAGGATACTTGGGAATCTGCTGCCTTGTCCAGAGTGAGGGGGAACGGAGTGAAGTGGGGAGCCACTAGACATGAACATTTTGTCAAGAGCACAAGACATCTGATTAACCAACACAGAACTTCTGAGACCAGTTATATACGCTGGCGGAGATGTTAGGGAGATTGAAGCACCTATGGACCTGTCTGTAGGGTGATGATGACGAACCTAACTATTCACTAACTCAGACTCCCACATCAATGACTCCAATAAAATAAGTAGTTTCAGGTTCATACACTTCACACCCTATAACTGAATGGAATTATTTTTCTTTACGGTTAATGAAACTTAGCATTTGATGAAACTGTTCAAATGCTTCCAGTAAAGATACCTCAAACATAAATTATTATGTATACTTAAAGGTGAACTACTTTATGAAGCAGAAACACTTTCTATTACCTTCTTGATGGCTGCAATTTTCTGCCTCCACTTGCAGGCAGCAGATGCTAATTTGCAAGCTTGGGGTGTCATATTCTGCATCAGGGGCTGGGTAAAACTACTTCCCCATTCATGTGGTTCCTCCTGTAAAGTGTTAAAATAAAGTAAAAAATTTAGTATTAAATTAAGTTCATCTATCTCCTGCAGCTATCTTCCCACTTGTATCATTGCCCATCACTTGCTCATATGCCTTTGAGTTTTTCCTCCAGTATGATTGTTGACGGACTGAATTCAGAAAACCAAAGCCCGAGATCCTTGAAGAGTCATGAACGTCAATGCCATCCGACATGGCATTTAATGATGATGATTGTTAAAGTTTGGTATGTCTTTTAGTGTGCCCAAAATATATAACTTGTTTGTTTTTAAATTTTTTTCATCAGTTCTCTGTTCCCTTCCAGCTTCTTTAATAAATCTATCCACAGCTGGTTTTGCTTTATGAAATACGACCTATTCTTCTATATATTCCCATTTCTAGGTTTTCAATGTGATGTTCTAATTGCTTGTTTAATGTCAATATTTCTGCACATACGGTAGTGCTGAATATATATATATCTGATCTTTCCAGTCGGCATGACGTTCTTCATTGCCTCTCTTCTCATCACATGACCAAAGAACACAGTTTGTCTCTTTCTTATAAAAGTTGTGAATAATGTTCTACTTTCATTAGCTTCTGCCAGGCAATTGCTGTTAGTTACTCTAGCAGCATAAGGTATTCCCAACTTTCATCTCAGGCACCACATCTCCGATACTTCCAAGCTCTTCCTAATTTGTTCGTTCATATTCCAAGAAACACTACCATACGGCAGATCAGGTTTAATATAACATTTCCATATTCTCATTCATACATTCAATGAAAGTGATTTATAACATAAGATACTTGTAATCTTATGAAATGCAGTTTTTGCTTGGCCTATTCTGCTTTTAGTCTGTTATGCATCTTCCGTGTGATGACACATGTTTTAAATTTGATGTTCTCATTGCTTGTTTAATGGCCACACTTCTGCACCATTTGGTATACAAACATATTTAAATCATAAATATCATAACATCCACCAGATTACCTTGCAAAGACATGGAACACATCATCAGGGCCTGATATTCACATGTATTCATGATGGGATAACTTTTGCTGATCGTTTTGTTTTGCCCTGGTTATATACCCCCTTTACTGTTGCTGATAACGTCAGTATAGATTTGAAAACCATGGAAATAATGAATAACTCATAATCTTTAACAGCAAATGAAGACTCAGGCAAGCAGTCAAACACCAAACCCTCACATCCTTTAAGAGTTAAATTAGGTAAGCTGTTATTCAGTAAGTAGATTCTGAAAGTTATTATTCAGTAAGTGGATTCTGAAAGCTATTATTAAGTAAATGGATTCTGGAAGCTATTATTAAGTAAATGGGTTCTGAAAGATATTATTCAGTAACTGGATTCTGAAAAATCAAACAAACCATTTGCTGAGCAAGACTAAGAAGAAGATGGCGGGACAATGTGCAGTTATTACTTTTGAAGACAGAGGACCAAGGAAGATCATGAGATGTACAGGGAAATGGAAACACTGTGCCTGCAGCAAAATATCTTGAAGACTTACGAGGCTAAAAACATAAGAAACAGCATGAAGATTTAATTATCAGTTTAAATTCTTATTTCTTTATTACAACATTTGAAAAGCATAATAAACTGTATTTTCTCTCTTTCATTTAAAAGAAATTCTACTGCCTATATATTTATAATTGCAGCTTTTCTCATGCTACTTAAGTTCCACTTGATGATGAATGGTTTGTTTCAGCTGTGTGTCCTGTTTTTGTGTGTGATAATTTTCTTTAGTATAGTTGATATTACTTATATTATCGCTTTACATGTCGCTGTCTTTAATTTTAATTTTCCTTCTTCCCTTTTTGGTTTGTTTACCTGCCATTTCATTTCCATATATTATTCTTATAAATTATATTTTCTTTGAGAATGTCCTTACTTATTTCTCATATCTTGACT
The DNA here is from genome assembly GCA_963921405.1 of Cepaea hortensis. Taxonomy (NCBI): domain Eukaryota; kingdom Metazoa; phylum Mollusca; class Gastropoda; order Stylommatophora; family Helicidae; genus Cepaea; species Cepaea hortensis. The sequence continues at coordinate 99,360,735 of OY992877.1, read as the reverse complement.
AATGATGCCTGCCATGTGACTTAAGAGTAGGACAAGATTCAGGTAATCCATATTGCTCAAAAGTAAGTTATTTTGCAGTCAACTAAACTGTAATGACTAAAACGTAATTTTTTTAAAAACTGAGTTTGTTTATAGCCAGAGTCAAATTGTGCTGGATTTTAGTTCTAAACAATCATAACATAATAGTCAAACATAAATCACCTTGACAAACTTGCCTTCCTTACGGCATGCTTCAAAGTAAGACTGATGCAGAACCCATTTGCCAGATGCTATGCAGGATAAATATTTTTCATTTCTAGTTGGCAAACCTGAGGATTAAACAGATATTGTGGTCAACATACTGAAAACTCAAATAAGTTAACACAGCCATATCTTAAATATATTTTGCACATACACTGCTAAGATCATTCAGGAAAGAAAAAACATATGATGATCCCTAATATCGAGGAAGAAGATTTGTGTAGGCACATCAGCGCCTATCCACTCTACAAGTAACATGATGATGAAGATGATGTCAGATCAGTTATCTTCCCACTGAAGGCCGACTATTTTTATCTTCAGTGGTCTCTTGTGATGGCATGGAGGAATATTATCAGCAGAGTTGATCCAGAACACCAAAGACCGAGATCTGTGGAGAGCCATAAATGCCTACACCAGCTGGCAGGGCACTTGATGATGATGATGGTCTCTTGTCACAACAGTATGGTATTTAATATTCTCTTTCCAGTCCATCTCTTGATTTATCTTCAGTGGTTTCTTGTCAAGATTGGGGGGCTGAGTGGTCTCAAGGTATGGTGTCTGCCTCGAGTGCTGGAGGTCCTGGGTTCAGGCCCCGGTGAGGACCGGGATTTATTTAAAAAATCCACATGGACTTCCAGTAATAAAATTTTCCCACGGTCTCCCGTGTGTATTGTGCACGTAAAAGATCCCTTGGCAGTTGGAAATCGAAAAAGAATAGCCTAAAGGCGCTGCCCGGGCAAAATTTCGAGTTAAAAATCTACCCAAAGTATTTCAGGATCCTCACCAATGCAACGGAGTTCGTGCATTGAACTGAGTTTCTCCAGACTCAGGTTTGAGTTAGGAGGGAAATGGAGCACTTATGGGTTAAACCGTGTGCCGTGATGTTGATCCAATGACTAGACTAAACTATAGTACTGTCTAACATTCTCTTTCCAGTCCATCTCTTGATGTTATCCTCCAGTGTAAATTAATACAATATAATGAGTTATCTAAGGATATATTTCACTGTTTAAATTGGTTCAATACTTACTCACAACAAGATGAGTACATATTGGATCAAAGTGCTGTTTCTCAACTGTCTTTCCTCCAAGTTCTTCAACAAGAGCTGAATAGTCGAGTCTTTCCTAAATTGCAAACATAGTTATAAAAAAACCAATTAATTTTTTATCCTCTAGGGCAGCTGTTTTACAAAAGCAAATGTTTTAAATCTCTGATTATTAAATTATCAGATAGGCTATTTTTATGATGTTTATTATCGTATTAAAATCAACACCTGCGAGATGAGATGCCTGAGGAGAGCTGCCAACTTAACAATTCGAGACTGAGTAAGAAATGCTGTTATCAGACAGACAGTGGGATCAACACCTTGTGCCACATTTATTGAAAGACAGAAGATCAAGTGGTTTGGAATGTTGTTAGAATGCAACACCAGCAATTACCATCACTGGCCTTACATCAAAGATCATCTGCGACGAGACCAAGAGAACGTCCAAGAAGAAAATGGATTGACGACATCAAAGACATTGTACAATCACATGGAATGACACTATCAAGTCCTGCCCACCGGGCGCGGGAGCGCAAATTATTCCTCTCCATGATGCTTGACGGCAGAAGTGGAAGATGATGATGATGACGACGATGCTTATCGTAAAAAATAGAGAACTTAGAATAATTTTTGGCCTGGTCTAAGAAAAATAGCAGGTAGAAACAGATAACTAAAGTAATACAGGGAGGCCCCAGTTAACGTCGGGGATACGTTCTTGGTAAACATGACTTTAAGTGAAACGACGTATAGCGAAACACTATTTCCCAGAGAATTTAATGAAATACAAGTGTATTATATAATGTTTATTTTGATGGTTGTTGATACTTATTGGCTAAATAGAGGTGGGTTGGAGGGCGAGTGGTAGAGTTATTGGGATGTAGAGGCATTAAATTCTGCCTCTTCATCTGAGGATGAAACTGTAACCTCTTCCTGCCTCTTTTCCTTGGTTCGTCTCTGCTTTGACAAATAAATTGTCCAGTGTCTGCTGCACAGCTTTTTTCCTTTTCTCTAAGTAACAGTTGATGGCGCTTGTTACTGCCGTCAACACTTCAGAGCTCCGTTCTCTGTCCGGGTCAACTTCATTTATTATGTTCATTGCAACATCAATCAATTGAAAGAATTGTGACAAACGTTCTGCTGTCAATATTCGAGGTGGGAGTGGGATGGGGGGTAGTGGTGTTGCAACAGGGTGCTCCTCTTCCTGCTGAGCTCTCTGCAGGTCGAGTTGCATTAGGTCCTCATTAGACAATGCTTCTCCATGTGATGCAAGCAATTCATCAATGTCAGCTTCCTCCATCAATTCAAAGCCAGCTTTAGTGGGTTAGTTAGTGATCTGTCATTGAATAGCATAAACGTCGTCAAATTCACAAAAGTCGTGCACACATTCTGTCCACAGTTTTCACCATATAGCATTCATGCATGCTGGCGTTGCCTCACTCTATGAATCCACAATGTTCTCAATAGCCTTGAGGATGTTGTAATCGCGCATGAATCCCTTAATAGTAGGCTTGCCTTTACCGTCCGCAGCCTTGATGAGCTGTGAGAAGGTGTGACGCAAATAATAACTTTATGAAAGTTGCAATCATAGCTTGGTCCATTGGCTGGATCAATGACATCGTGTGTGGTGGCATGAACACGAACTTGATGTTCTCGGACAAGTCATCCAGATTGACTGGTGATGACATTATGGCGGAACGTAGTGACGTAAAGTGAAGTTACGTCCCCTATGTGATGACGTTATAGCGAAACAACGCAAACTGAAGCCTTCCTGTACATTAATAGTAATATATTGAAATATTTTTGCTCTTAGACAACCTATAGAAAAATCAATCGAATTCAATGAAACACTCTACTTAGCCTTTGTCGACCAAGAAAAGGCATTCGATAGAGTAGATAGAAACAAGCTGTGGGAAATCCTTAAACAATATGGAGTGAGTACACATCTAACAAACCTATGTAGAAGTTTATACAACAACAGTGAATGCATAGTGAGAGCAACTGGAGGACACTCAGAACCCTTCGCCATAAGATCTGGAGTACGACAAGGTTGTGTTCTGTCCCCTCTCTTGTTCATAACATATATAGACAACATATGTCAAGAAACCAGCCAAGCAGAGACAGCAAGAATACCTAATGACGAGAACACAGAAGAACCATCTGCAAATCTAACCATTAGAGAACTCCTGTTTGCGGACGACCAAGCACTAATAGCAAAATCAGAAGCTGAATTACAAGACCACATGAATAGTCTAAACAAAATGTGTAGGGAACATAACATGAAAATTAGCACAAGCAAAACAGAGGTAATGACTATAACTAAAGAAGAACAAACAACAACAATTCACCTAAACGAACATCCCTTGAAACAAGTAAAGAGTTTCAAGTACCTAGGAAGTATAATATCATCAAATGGCAGATCAGAAGACGAGATCGAAAATAGGTGTAATAAGACAATCAACTCATTGAACAAATAGCACCAATACTAAAGAACAAACATGTATCAAAAACTACTAAAAAAGCACTTTACAACACAATCTTCCTACCAACTCTATGCTATCAATGCCAAACCTGGACAATGACAGAAAAAGAGAAATCACAACAACAGAAATGAGGTTCCTGAGAAGAATACTCAATGTATCAAGAAGAGATAAGATCAGAAATGATGAAATCAGGACTAAAGTGGGGGTTAAAGCAGCACTAGATTTTATTAGAAAGCAGCAAGTCAAATAGTTTGGCCATGCAAGTAGGTTACCAGTCAACAGCATGCCACAACAAGCAATGATGTACAGACCAGATGGAATCAGAGGAAGAGGCCGACCACGTAAATGTTGGACGGAGGGAATAGCAGAGTCTATGGGAATATCGATATATGAAGCCCATAATCGGGCACTCTCACGATGTTTATACTTCACCTCGACACCGCAAGGTACAAGAGGAACATGATGAGATGAAATGAGATATATTAATGCCATGCATTCAAAACATTATTAAGATGCTTTAGTAATATGATGACCAAATGAATGCCAAGAGCGAGAGACATGGACAACTCATGTACAGAATATCTAAGGCACAAGATACAGGATAATTCACAAAGACAATGGAAGACAGTATGGAGTTAGATCTGAAGATCATTGTTAGAATCATGATAGAAAAGGATGAAAACAAAAACTGTGTTTACAGCAAAAAAGTCTTGCAGGCCCATAAAACTGATAAAGAGAATGTTTATGAACTCAAAAATAATACAATATTTCAACCATAAAAGAAACTGTTAATGATTCTCAGACATTACGTATATACAAGAACTATTCAATGTAAACAGAAGTAATGGTTATTACAAAGTAGAATTGTGTATGCAAATGCAACATCAAAGTGAATGGAACCAATGTGAAACAAGCCAACGTATTTGCGAATTTGGTACTTTAATATTAGGGGCGTTCATTTGAAACCCTTTCTAATGGCTTTATTACAAAAGCATGAAAGAAACATTAACAGGTGTGATAGAATTTAAAAAAGCATTCATTTTGAATGAATTATGCAACATAGATTTGTCAGACGTCGCCGTAGGCATTCGGGCAAGAATTCCATTGCTTAGGTAGGTGGTGAATGCCGTCCGCAAAAAAAGGATTGTGGTTGTTCACTGAACCAAGTGTTTACCGCGTTCATTACGTCTGCATCTGTGTGAAATCGCTGCCCCCTGAGTGTTTTTTTTAGAGGTTCGAACAAATGAAAATCACATGGTGACAAATCAGGACTATAGGCTGGATGTTGCAGAATTTTCTACTTCTTCCTTGCTAATGCTTCCTGCACAATCTTTGCGACATGCGGACGAGCATTAACGTGCAACAAAATCACAACGGGAAAGGTGGAGTTTAATAGAGGCAGGGGGAGACCAAGAGAAAAGATGCTAGATAGTATGACATCATGGCAAGGATACCAAAAATGATTGGCAGTACATGAGACATAGGGCTGTGACAGACATGATCACCAACGGCACATGGCATGGACTATAAGATCCAATATATAATTAACTTATAATCCAAACACTTATAAAAATTTGTGTATTTATGATTCCATTAGAGGTGAAATTCTTTAAGGTGATCATTAAGTATATTTAAAAATGAACAGATGAAACTACTCTAACATACAGTACAATCATAAAGTTGTTGTAAGTCTTCTAATACTGACTGACTGGCACCTTGCTGTCTTATCAGATAGTTTGTAAAATGAGTTATACCTCTCCAAAGCACACAGCCTGAGCTGAATTGTAGAGACCATCTGTTAATCTTGCAGCACGATCCCTCTCTCAGCCTGCCTAGTCTTTTCCAGAGAAAAGTTACACCAATACATCTAGAACAAGACAAGCTGCAGAAGCTGTCACAATAGCAAATCAATACTCTAATTGTCTGCATGTTGGAGCTTCCATCCTAGACCAGTTGCCGATCAAGGCTTAGGGCCTGATCTGCCCTGCCATGACATTTAGTCTTCAGGTTGCATTTCCTCGTAACTGGGTAAGACTTGTTTCCACCCTTCTTGTGCTCCTCCGCTCGAAACCATGGGCACAATGTGAGGTGTCGGGTTTGGTGAGCCTTCTAATCATAAATTAATAAATGAAACAAAGTAAGCACTAGATTTACCCACCTGGTCCTTTAATCCAGAAACCAGAAAAATTCTGGTCCTTTTGACACTGGCACTCATCCTGCTTTCACTACTCTCTTCACTGATCAACTCTATAGGCTGTGGTGACAACACTGTACTGGAGGGTTTTGCAATTGGGAATGCTGAGAAAACAAATATACACATGCTCTTGATTTGATATACTAAAAATATGTACGTACTTATCAGTACAAGTGTTATTAAACACAAGGTTGTGATCTAAATTGTGTCTGCTTATTTGGCAGCAGACCGCATTACATTGGTTTTTTACAAATTTTTTTTACAAAATAGTATGGGTGCCAGTTGTTCGGAAAACAATGGTAAACTACTGAACATAAACTTGCCAAGAAATCACGAACAGCCAAAAAATGATGTGTTTGACTGCAACGTCCTGTAAAGGATATGCAACAAACTTTTATGTCTAGTCTTCTCTTTCTGCAGCTTTTCATCTCTCCATAGAGTATAAACCTTAAATCAACTTAACACCAAATCCTTTGTGGACGACTATAATTGTGCAGCTAAAGTACACTATGGGATGTGGTAGCCTATCTCAGACCAACCTTCCTTAGTCAGCTCTTGTAACATGCATGGTCAGTTACATTGTTACTATTCACTGATCCTTTTATGGGCCCCAGTAACACATGGACTGGGTATGTCTAGTAGTTATGAATACATTAATACAAATATGAGATCTTTGTGTCCCTATGTCCAGAAGCTTTTGTAATTATACACTTAATGTCTTAACATATTCATATTCAAATTTATGTGTGCTTATAAATAAAGAATAGCTTTATTATTAATGAACATTTGACAGCTAAACCACTGTGTGCTGACTTATAGTTAAAGTATCAATACAGAATGAAATATAAACGTAAAAATACTTCAACATTTACCCTTTAATTCACTTTTTAAAATAATATGCTATATGTAAGCACAGTGGCTAGCATACTTGCCTGGTAGGCACATGTTCAAATCCTTTGAGTCATTGATTCTTTTGTAATTTAATTGGGCTACCAGGTCAACCCAACCTAAAATGGGTATCACAAAAGTTCCTGGGAAGTAATGGCAATCAGTGCCACATCACCTGCCACATCACCTATTGCAAGCCGATTGATCGAAACATATGAGCCTATTCCCAAAAACCCTTACAATGTGAAAAGGCATCCTTTACTTGACTTTTACAAACAGGAATAGGCACGCAGCAGCATGTGCTGGACCACACAAACAAACTCTCAAACTTTCAAATACATCCGCTAACACACATGTAACCAGCACTAACACCAATCATCATCTATCCCCTTCAGCTACACACAACTGCTCACCTAATGAGGGAGGTTCTGGTGTCGGGGATCTGTCATTTGCAAAGTTCTTGGTTCCAGATTTAACCTAAACAATAAAGACATGTTTTAATTAGTGTCATCTACTACTTGTCTTTTTAATGTGTAATAAGGTAAGTTAATCCTATGTCAGACACAGGTATAGACATCATGTACTAGGTTCATTGAATATGTAAGGTAAAGTGAATCTAATGTCAGACACGGGTATAGTCCTCATCATATACTAGGTCACTGCATATGTAAGATAAAGTGAATCTAATGTCAGACACAGGTATAGGCTTCATCATATACCAGGTCACTGAATATGTAAGGTAAAGTGAATCTAATGTCAGACACAGGTATAGGCTTCATCATATACCAGGTCACTGAATATGTAAGGTAAAGTGAATCTAATGTCAGACACGCGTATAGGCTTCATCATATACCAGGTCACTGAAAATGTAAGGTAAAGTGAATCTAATGTCAGACACGGGTATAGGCCTCATCATATACCAGGTCACTGAATATGTAAGGTAAAGTGAATCTAATGTCAGACACGCGTATAGGCTTCATCATATACCAGGTCACTGAATATGTAAGGTAAAGTGAATCTAATGTCAGACACGGGTATAGGCCTCATCATATACCAGGTCACTGAATATGTAAGGTAAAGTGAATCTAATGTCAGACACGGTTATAGGCTTCATCATATACCAGGTCACTGAATATGTAAGGTAAAGTGAATCTAATGTCAGACACGGGTATAGTCCTCATCATATACGAGGTCATTGCCTTTCTTTCCCACTAAACTGTGAAAATGTTGTAGTATACTTGACAAGGCTGGGACTCTGATGACAGCAGAGCTGTGGAAGTAAGAAACAATTAAATCCTGCTGCAGCTGAAATTTGAAGGTACTAACCACAACACTGCCACAGCTTCAATTTGTAGTATTTGACAGATCTGACACACACTGCACACATCACATTTTACTGGATATGTGATGAATAAGGCTGGGTTTTTAATAAATAAAATCCCAGCCTGTACACAACATGGTGACTGCTTTGGGCAAGCAGCCTTTACTCCATAACCCGTAAATTCTCTCACAGTACACACACATCAGATAGAAGAACAGACTGGGTATATCAACAGCAGTTCAGTCAGACACACAGGGTATGTTTGTAAGAGGCTGTTTCTGTGGAACTGTGATTATGGATAGTCTATCTCGATATTACTGGTTCTACTTTCTGCCAGGGGAACTCAAAGTGGACAAGCTGTTTGCCTCACACTGTGAGAGTCAAGGGTTTGTTTTTGGACTCCATCATTCGGTTAATGAGTAACATTTTTGGAGGCCTCTGTGGGTCGTCAATGGAGCTATGGTCTGTGCTCTGTGCAACACTTTTGGCAGGCCACTGTGGAAAAAAGACCAAGCCATGTTGGATAGAACCTGGTGCAATGAAACCGATTCTCTTGCCTTTAGCTTTCTGTCAATGCCACACTGTAGTTGAACTCCAGCAGTATCTATGGCTTTATTATTAACTGTCTGCTGCATAATCATGCAAAAAAAGATGACCTATTGATGGCAATGCCTCAATATTCTTTGAAAATGATTATACTTTCAAAGAAAAAGACCTATGTTTATATCAGAGAAAATAATAACAACAAACAGTGATATTAACATAGAAGGTAAAGTCAAAGAAGGTTACATGGATGAATATCAACAGAATTAATCCAAAACACCAATGACTTCAGCATTGTTCAGACATAAACACCTAAGCCATTTGGCAAGGCAAATAATGACGGTATTCTCTTTTTACAGCAAAGAAACCTGAATAATGCAATTTAAATTCAATTAACCCTTTAGCGGGTGAAACGTCCATTTCCGTCCTTATCCTTAAATGGGCAAACTGCCCCAACGCGCCCGTGACTATTATGCATTGTAAAAGCGTGATCTCTCTGCTTTTCGATACTTCCGATGGCTACTTTCGCTTTCGCCAATAGCTTGACAACGTGGCCGCCATTTGCAAGCACGTACTATGAATTTAAACGGATTTTTAAACTAGTTTTCGGGGTTTTTACGCTTAGTTTTTCAAAATGGATTTCGGCGATTCTTCAAGTGATAGCGGAGATTTCTCTGGGTTCAATTTAAGTGACACTGAAGGGCACGAAGTTGACTATTAATCGCAGCTAAATATCAGTGATCAGCATTACTTTGCATTAGCAGTCGTGAGTCGGACTTTACAGAAAGCGATTATGATTCTGAAAATGTGTTTGTAAATTGCCGTATAGATGACTGACAATCACAAACAATATGCTGTATTTCGCAAATATTTGTGTTCATGTATTTGTGATGTTTTTACTAACGTAACCCGAAATTTTACAGAACCTGAAAAAAATCTTGCCCGTTCAGGGCTAAAAAAACAGACAAGCGTCTGCCCGGTAAAGGGTTAACTGACCAGCTTTTATCTGCTAATGTAACAAAATGGCACTTCATATTTCATCAAAATCAAAACTATTCAATAACTAAAAAGGTAGTCCCATAGTGGATACTGCCACTGGGGTGAGATGTGTCAGGCCTTCACAAATTCTATCTAGGCTATATATGATGTGAGATGGCCAGTTCCCTTCTTCACCTCATCTCCTGCTCAGAAATTTCCAAAATATTCTGAAAAAAGTCTACCACCAATTTTTATGAGCCTCATAATAGTCCAGCTCTGCTGAAGATTGAACCTGAACCACTGTCAGGGCAGGCAAGCGCACTAATAAAGATGCCACAGTGGCTATTTTATAACAACTAAGACGTATAATTCACATTAATTTAATAAGTTAAACATTAATAAGGAAGTACCCTGGAAACATTTGTTTTTTCTTGTTCAAAAGATTCATCTCCAGGAAGATGCATTGCTGCTAACACTTCCTCTGTGCACTGACTTGGTTCTTGAATCCGTTCCATTTTATGTGCATGTTGTTCTTTTAAAATGCTGTCAAGAGTTAAAAAATGTAACATTCATTAAAATACTGTGCCAACTCATTTCAATTAAGAGAGACAAAGAAAAACAAAAACTAGTTTACAAAACGTCATAAACAGTGTTCTTTCTATAGTTTCTGGCGTTATTTATCACTCTTCTTCTATCCTAAAATGTAGAACAAAATAAACAATAATAATATAAAATGAAATAAAATATAAAAATAATAATATACAATTTGAGTAAAAGTTTTGAGAACATTTTGTGGCCACATACAGATGTGAGTTATTGACCATTTCACAATCAGTAAAGAAGAGAAGTGGGGCGTTTGAACTTAAATGTTACAGAAAAATTCTTAGAATACCATGATCAAGAAGTAAACAATTACTACTATTCTACGAGATCCGAACATCAAAGGAAAAGACTGATAAACAGCATCATATCCCAGAAACTGAAAGACTTTGGCCATGTAAAGCCTGACAGTGGTTTAGACAGAACAGTAATTGAAGGCATCATTCCTATAAGACAGCAGGGGTCAACCAGGACAAAGATGGACACAGGATATTATAGACACCTAGGGCATGAACGTGATGGAAACTGGCAAAAGATCAAGTTAGTTAGTTAGTTAGTTATCAGTTGGGGTATCTTCGTTGCACTCCGGACATGTCCATAGGTGCTCAGATCCTCCCCCCTGTGGCCAGCACTGAGAGGACTCACATCTAGCAGGCACATTGGAACATTGTACCTCCAAGGCACGCATGCACTCCACTCACATGAGGACACTGCACAATACATCGCAACTACTTACACGAGCAGGCATCGGACGAGGTGTCATGGATCAGGTTTAGCTTCTGACACCCGAGTGGGATAGTGTAAATGCTTCTAGCATCGGGTAAGATAGCATGAAGGTAACCGAGACAGTTAGGACTGTAGCCGGGTCGACAGTGTGCATTGTGAGACTGATGAGGCAATGTTTGACGGGTGTGAGTGCCTGAAGGCATCAGCATCGTAGACATGTGAGTACTTCATTGATGTTTTGCCAACAGTCAATATACTGTTGATTGTCACTGCACCAGAGTTTACTTGAGTCCTTTTCACTGTGATGGTTGTCGTGTTGTTGTCGTCTGATGTGGGCACGAACCCACACACTCAGTGTATAGCTTACTCCTAGATCATACAACGAGCAAGAGCGCAGTTGAGCTGATCTGATGGCCGCGCTACAGTGACCTAGCGGCCGCTAGAAACTTCTAAGAAACTGAACGCTAGAAATTGTAACAAGCTATGTGGAGGGTCCCAAATAACTATGTAACAATATTTCAAAATTAGTCTATAGCCCTGGCTGGGATAGGTCTTTGCTTGCCAACCCTCCGCCGTTCCCCGGACTCACTGTCACTCTATCTTTCGACCTCGGGTCCTATTCCCTGACGTGTCTTTCTGGCTGATCCATATATATAACACAGTGATCGTTGGAGTAAACTAAAACGTGATTTATTAAATTAATAAAGAACAGCACAGGAAAACATCAAGGCAGTTAAAACAGATAGTTCTAAACAGACACAACAAGGATAAAGTTCAGGCACAGAGCCTCAGGTAGCTATCGTCACAGACCCAGCTTCATACACTGTCTGATCTGTCCACATACAGCTCACCGCGTGTGCAAGAATCTCCTTCCTTCCAGGTAATTGGTTGTACGTACAACAGGCTTCTGTAGAATCAAAGCCACTGGTTTTTGAGGACCTCTATTCATAGTCAATTGAGTTAATTTGGCACAAGGTTTTCACTGATTGGGAAATGAATTATGGTTTCCAATAATGGGAATTGTTCATGGAGGTATAATGGATAGGTGCCTTTCACTGTCCTGTACAAAATGGGTATGCAGGATAATCATGCGTAGGCCCAGCCAAGAAACCAACTGCTCTCGAGCCTATGTCGCTGAAAGGACTTGAGATGCGCCATTACCGCAAATTGTCATTTTGCCCAAGACCAACCTTGCCTCTCTCTCAGAGTTAGTCACACCAATACCTTGACCTGGCTTCATCAGACGTATTTGGCTTTAGCATAGAAGCCCTGTGGATACTGTCCGATTTAGTCCCGTCCAACAGAAGAGGACCCTTTTCATTCCTCCAGTAGGAGACGGCACTTGACTTGTAAAATTCTTTAAAATTTCAATACATTGTGCCGACAACCGATAAGGTTTTCAATGTACATTCATGGCCCAAGAAATTATGCTAGTACATATTTGGTGCAAGGCGCGCCATCGGGTTTTCCCCAAGACAGGCCAGACTTCCAATCATTCTATTAAGAAGATCGGGTTGTAGAGGTAACCCAGAGAACTATCCTTCAGGGGAATTGATCGGACAAGAGAACTGAGATTTCCCGAAAGCCATTTCCCCCTGTTTTCCCAAAATCAAAGAATGCATAAGGACATGGGCCACTGGCGTTTCGCTACATAGGCCCCCTCTTAAGAAAGTCGAACCCTACGAACTATCTACTGCCAGTGGTTCTGTTCGAATGACCCCACCCTCACATTCAACCATAGGATGCCGTGATAGAAAATCCGCTCCCACATTCTCCCTTCCGGGGATGTATTCGACCGTGAACTGATACGGTTGTAGGAGCAATGACCATCTCATTAACCTCGCGTTCAGTTTCTTAGAAGTTGCCAAGAACGTCAGAGGTTGATGGTCGGACTGCACTTTGAACGGTACTCCATACCGTATTCTATGCTAAAGCCAAATACGTCTGATGAAGATCAAGTCTTTCTAGTGAGCGGTGATGGCAGTGACATTCTGCAAAGGACCTGCTACATGATGAACAATCGGTTTGTCATCTTAATCATCTGTAATCTCATCTAATGAATAAATCTTATCAAACATCTTAATCATCACTATTTTGAAGAGCCTACCCATGAAGTCAACAGATTGAATCTGCTAAGTTTTCTATAGCTTGTACTGGAAATATCTCTCTTTGCCTGAAGTAAAATTCAGAAAAATCTGAATTCAAAGTTCATTTCATTTTTACTACTATGGCAGACATTATTGTGTACATCTGTTTCTATCACTCTATTCAAAGAAAAACATTAATCAATATAAGCTTTCTGTTATTAGTTTAAAATGTAATTCTCCATAGCCAACAAAAGTATGCTTATGTATAATATATATTAAGTTCAGATTAGAATATCAATATCTCTGCATCAAATGTCTTTGTTCTGTTTGATTTATCAGATAGCTCCATACTGCTTACATTAAACTGAAAGTTGTTCCTGAGATGACATCATTCTGTGCTCTAAGATAAAGCCAATTATTTGTCAGCATGACTCTTCTGGTATTTTGCTGTACAATTTATACTTGTGAAATACTGTTTTCCAATGTTTATCCACAATACCTTTTATATTCTACATCTGTTCATAATAGTGATGATCATTTTTATCATTATGTGCCACGCTGAGTGGTACAGGTAATCATGTTCATCCACAAACACAATCTCTATATGCTGCTGATAAGTATGACCGCTGTCTTTTGCACCACAGTCAACCTATCCAGCTTTTTCTTCCTATGTCGATCTCTATCTTAAACAAACTTGATCTACTTGGTTGTCGCAACCATTTCCAGACTCTCTAGTCTCATAATGTGACCATAAAATAATGAGAGACGGAGGAGGAAAAGAAGAAGCAATATAAACATAAAATCAGCAACAAACTATACTTACTTTTCAGCTGGATCTTCCCAGAAGACCTTTTCACTAAGGGGTGGCTCAGGGACAACTACAACTTCTGTGATTGCTCCCTCATTTTTAGGCTCTGACAAAACAATTGCAACAACAAAATTAAATATCTTTATTCCCAAAGAAATTGTGCCTAAGTGTCAAGCTGTTACTATAGCATGCTTAGAAAATGACAAATAAGTAAAATTCGTTACACAGTGTCCCAAAAGTAGTGCATTGGAAATTTTAAATGTGTTGTTAGAATTAAAATCAATGAATAGATTACAGTGAATGTTTAAAATGGTCATCACTGTTATCAAGGAGTGTGAGTTCCCTGTTTTTTTAAAAATTAATCCCTTCCGCATTCTTTGGGCAAAGCATGAAAGGGGTAAAGTTGGAGTATGATGTAACAATGGGAAAGTTGAAGGGGAAGAGAGGCAGGGAAAGATCAAGCGAGAAGATACTAGACAAACTGACATGGCCTGGAGAAATATATGTATCATAAATTATTGGCAGTACATGAGACAGGAGGTTGTGGAAAGACATCATGACCAATGCCACATGGCATGGACTAGAGAAGAGTTCCAAAGCAACTATGCTATAAGTATCAATCTGACATGGTTACAGAATGACAAATCACTAAGACTTATACAGGGCGTCCCAAAAGTAGCACACTGGAAATACTAAATATAACTATTGTTAGAATAAAAAAATGATTAAATTGCACTGAATGTTTGAATTGGTCACCACTGTTTTCAAAGCTCCTGTTGGCATCTGAAATTCCTGTTTCTTAATTAATCACTTCCACATGAGTCCTGATTTACATGATACTCTTAAGGCTCTTTGATGAACCTGATTTTGGACACATGTAGTAGGATAGTTCACTACATCTAACAGCTCTTTGATGAATCTGATTTTGGATACATGCAACAGGACAGTTCCCTACATCTAAAAGCTCTTTGATGAATCTGATTTTGGATACATGCAACAGGACAGTTCCCTACATCTAAAAGCTACCTGATTTGCAAGTTTTGCAGTTACTAGTCCTTAACATATATTTAAGCAATCTGATATGACAACAAGGTATATTCTACAGGAATGTCCTTTGTGCAAACCTCACAGAACACACTTCAGCAACTGAAGACAAAGAAACACTGTATGAAGACAAGTAAAAATAAGTACGTAAAGTAGAAGTTTATGTCTAAAACCTGTCTGAAGTCTGTGAAGGAACACAAGAAGATCATTAAAAAGGCAGTCATTTACAACAAACCTGTCATTGCTTCTGTAGCTTTGTCCTACAGTAGAAAAATATTAATTCCATACTGCCAGTGGGGTATGAACATTAGGCCTTCACAAATTTTGAGACTTGACATATGAGGTGGGGTGACCACCTCTTGGCAGACAATAGACATATGAGGTGGGGTGACCACATCTTGGCAGACAATTGACATATGAGGTGGGGTGACCACATCTTTGCAGACAATTGACATATGAGGTGGGGTGACCATGTCTTGGCAGACAATTGACATATGAGGTGGGGTGACCACATCTTGGCAGACAATTGACATATGAGGTGGGGTGACCACCTCTTGACAGACAATTGACATATGAGGTGGGGTGACCATGTCTTGGCAGACAATTGACATATGAGGTGGGGTGACCATGTCTTGGCAGACAATTGACATATGAGGTGGGGTGACCATGTCTTGGCAGACAATTGACATGAGATGGGGTGACCACCTCTTGGCAGACAATTGACATATGAGGTGGGGTGACCATGTCTTGGCAGACAATTGACATATGAAGTGGGGTGACCACCTCTTGGCAGACAATTGACATATGAGGTGGGGTGACCATGTCTTGGCAGACAATTGACATATGAGGTGGGGTGGCCGCCTCTTGGCAGACAATTGACATATGAGGTAGGGTGACCATGTCTTGGCAGACAATTGACATATGAGGTGGGGTGACCACATCTTGGCAGACAATTGACATATGAGGTGGGGTGACCACATCTTGGCAGACAATTGACATATGAGGTGGGGTGACCACCTCTTGACAGACAATTGACATATTAGGTGGGGTGACCATGTCTTGGAAGACAATTGACATATGAGGTGGGGTGACCATGTCTTGGCAGACAATTGACATATGAGGTGGGGTGACCATGTCTTGGCAGACAATTGACATGAGATGGGGTGACCACCTCTTGGCAGACAATTGATGTATGAGGTGGGGTGACCATGTCTTAATTGACATATGAGGTGGGGTGACCATGTCTTGGCAGACAATTGACATATGAGGTGGGGTGACCACCTCTTGGCAGACAATTGACATATGAGGTGGGGTGACCACCTCTTGGCAGATAATTGACATATGAGGTGGGGTGACCATGTCTTGGCAGACAATTGACATATGAGGTGGGGTGACCATGTCTTGGCAGACAATTGACATATGAAGTGGGGTGACCACCTCTTGGCAGACAATTGACATATGAGGTGGGGTGACCATGTCTTGGCAGACAATTGACATATGAGGTGGGGTGACCATGTCTTGGCAGACAATTGACATATGAGGTGGGGTGACCATGTCTTGGCAGACAATTGACATATGAGGTGGGGTGACCACCTCTTGGCAGACAATTGACATATGAGGTGGGGTAACCATGTCTTGGCAGACAATTGACATATGAGGTGGGGTGACCATGTCTTGGCAGACAATTGACATGAGATGGGGTGACCACCTCTTGGCAGACAATTGACATATGAGGTGGGGTGACCACATCTTGGCAGACAATTGACATATGAGGTGGGTGACTACGTCTTGGCAGACGATGTATGAGGTGGTGTGACCACCTCTTGGCAGACAATTGACGTACGAGGTGGGTGACCACGTCTTGGCAGACAATTTACATTTGACATGTGGTGACCCCGTCTTGGCAGACAACTGATATATGAGGCGGGGTGGCCAGATAACTTCCTCATCACTTTTTCTTCCCAGACAATTCCCAGAAAACTCTGATACCCATTTTTATGAGGCTAGGTTGACGCCCCGAGTCATACTGGTCAGAGAAAAATCCTGTTGGAAATTGAACCTAGAGCATGTCTTGACAGAACTAACCACTATTCTACAATATCATGACTAAAATTAAATATTCATGATTTGTATTCAAACCTTTACTGGCATCTCCGGTATTTCCAGTCCGCGGAAGGCTCTCTTGTGAAGTATTACCATTAGATGTGTTTAACTGACCACTCCCTGAAATTGAAACACACGTACCTTGCATAAATCAATTTTCCATACATGCTAGTTTAGTCAATAAAGTGACTTCATTTACAATACCATTGGGGCAAATAAGAGATATGGTACTAGGCCCACATTTCAGGCAGCTGACCAGCATACAAGAGGTCAGAAAAACTCTGGCTGCCTTTACCAGCAAAATCTCTAGAGCAGTGGTTCTCAACCTTTTTTGGTCCGTTCCCCCCATCACCGTATTTTCAGAACGTCATTTCCCCCCCCCCTTCATATTTCCTATCTAAAAATCCCCCACCCCTATACAGTATATGTAAAAATGTAAGGTAAATTTAATAGCACATACTAAAACAAGTCTAGACATCCACATAAAACATGATTTGTGGGTCTACTTACTTTATAAAATGAATTTTAGAAGGATGAGACGTACTTAACTGTAAAGTATGAACGGAAAAACAATATCAAGTAATCGGTTCTTGTATTAATGCGATCTTGAAATGGTCTTCATCCCCCCCCCTGGAAACCCTAAAATTCCCCCCTGGGGGGGAATTCCCCACCGGTTGAGAACCACTGCCCTAGACCTCATTTTTATTTTCAGATTTAATCCCCAGACCACTGCGTTTATCTAAAAACCCAGTGCACTAACCACTGTACAAGAATGACTCTCAATTGCTACATAAAACATGTAAAAGAAAATTGGGGGGGGGGGGGGGTGTTAACACTATTAGCTAACTGACCAGCATCCAAACATGTTAAAAATACTCATAAAGCAAACTATGTAGCACCATCAAGCTTGCAGCCCAGCGCATCCAATTTTAACAGGCATTTCTGGCAGGTTTGCCCTCCCCAGCCTTCAGCATACCTGGAAGGTAACAAGTTTCTCTCTGTCAGTCTTCCACCACCATCGTAGAAAGATACTCTTCTGTAATAGTTCGGTGGAGCCACAGAAGTGGAAGGTTATACAGTTCAATAAACCTGCCCATGTTAATGGTCTGAGTGTTCCCAGGGCACTTAATGGAAAGCAAAGGATAGTAACCTATCATGCATGTTGTAAGAGGCAACTATGGAGGGTTGGCTCAGGGCTGGCTACCCTATCCCATAGAAAGCACTAGTTGCAAACTCCAACTAATGATGAACAAGTTTAAAGATATAGCATGGCTTGGCATGAGTACACTGTGAGCCTAGACTCCAAAGGAAGACAAAAGGTAAAAGAGAGAAGAAGACACTTAAGTTAACTATCCATTAACATACTCTGAGCCAACAATCTTATCATACACTAATAAATTAGTTTCGTTCAGTTTGGTTTATAAAGAGAGGATCACTCTAATTGCACTTGGATATCTCCATAAATGCTCCAGTTTTCTTTCATAGATCACACCATGAGAATCTCACAACCTGGGTAAATTCCACAGTTCTGCAAAGATACTTATCCACCATGAGAATCTCACAACCTGGGTAAATTCCACAGCTCTGCAAAGATACTTATCAGTTAAGACGCTTAATAACCAAACACATTTAATTCTTATAATTTTTCTATAACCATGCACCAAATCACCAAGCATTTGCTGATCATATTTCACATAACAGCAACAGTTAGGACAGCCTGGTGTGAGTTGGTTAAGTTAGTTAGTTGACAAATCATCCCCATTGTACTAGGGGAAGTCAATAAGTAAGTCTCAAATGGCTGTAGAAAAATAACTAAATATGATAACAACTTGAAACCAGTTTATTTTTATACATACATTGTCCCTTTATTTCTCAACATAATTTCCACCAACATTGATGCACTTATCCCAAAGTTTTATCAGTCCTCCCAAACCGGCTGCATAGAACTGCGTGCTCTGTTTTCTAAACCACGTTTTCACTTCACAGTCAACTTCGGTGTCATTCGCGAAATGTCTCCCACCAAGGTGGGTTTTCAGTGGACCAAAAAGGTGGAAATCGCTAGGGGCTAAGTCGGGGCTGTAAAGTGGATGTTCCAGAGCTTCCCACCTTAGTTGGTTAATTTTCTCCTGAGTTAATCGAGCCGTATGTGGTGTGGCATTGTCATGAAGAAGCAACACTCCTCTAGTCAGCAGTCCTGGACGTTTCCTTCAAATTGCATCATGAAGCATTGATAGAACTTCACAGTATGATTCAGAATTCACATTGTCACCTTTCTTCTTGAAATTCATCTCCTCCACTCGCTGCACGGATGCTTCTGTTGCAATCTCAACAGGATGACAAGATCGGATTGCATGAACAATTTTAGAGTGCCCTTGAGAAAATATTTCTACCCAGCTATGTACCGCTTTACGGGACAAACATTTGTCAGCATAAACAGGAAGCATTTCCTCATGGAATGTCCTTTGCAGGCAGTCCTTTTGCCCACAAAAAACGCACAACAGCATGTTGCTCTTTGGTTGTACACTCCATAATTACAGTCGCCATTTTGTTTATGCGCTGCGCATGCGCATACACATGAGACACCAGCGCCAGGAGGAGGAGGAGGAGGAGGAGGAGGAGGAGGAGGAGGAGGAGGAGGAGGAGGAGGAGGAGGAGGAGGAGACAGCAATGATACATTTGTATTTTGGCAGACACAACTTATCACACACCATTTCTCCAAGTTTGCTTTCCCTCATTAACACACTATAACATTCTATTGCAGAATACACAATAAAACAAATGAAAACATTTACAATGAGCATAATTAGAGCCTACAGATGACTTACATCTACTTGTTACTTTTGTCTTCTTTGTCAAAGATCTCAGAGGTCTGAAATAAGTAAGATGATAATGGATTATAAACAAAAGAATGTTTTAAGGTTTTTAAATCAGCCAACATGAGAGTTATGGTGTTTACTCAAGAGAAATGACCATATGGGGAGGAGGAATGGCTTGTGGGGGGGGGGGGGGGGGGGGGGGGGGAAGAGAAGGAGAAGGTAGGATTGTTCATTCAAGCTTATAATTAGCTCATCTACATACATGTATGTGTATGTGTGTGGAGTTGTAGGTAGACAAAGAGCCAAACGCATGGTCAGACATGCATGCAGGCAACCCCCCCCCCCCCCCCCACAAACACACACACAAACATGTGCACAATTAAACCTGTTAAATATCAAATGCAGTAATGTTTTTAGCAAGAGGCAGGAAGTTGGGAAAATCATTTTTTTTTAAACCATAAATGCATCTGTTGAGTATGTTAAGGTGAATAAAATAGAGGCCGGTGTGAAGCTTTATTCAGTCATATATTGAGAAATAAACAACATAATTTATACATACCTAAGCAACACATACTGGCATGAAAAATCAAATCCACGTCAGGAAATTCCTCTAACTTCATAACTGTTTATTAGTGTGGCATACAAGTGTTTATTTCAGGAGAATGACAGATGTGTGCAACAAACATGTAAATTGATAAGATGCCATGAGGTCAGATTAAAAAATGAACATGAGTATATATACATATAAAATAAAGACAACAGTTTTTTGTTCTTAGATTCCTGTAAGGACCTTGGTATTGCGGTGGCTAGCATGCTTGCCTGCCAATCTGGTGGTCATGTGTTCAAATTCCATTTCTTCTTCTTCTTCTGCGTTCGTCCGAAATGTTATTTTAGACTAACTGCGTTGTGCCTGTTTACAGCAGAGCTGCGATATTTGCACCTTTCGGCCGACACATCCGACTTCTCCGGGTATTTGTTGGCCAGGTTACCTTCCTGGGAAATTCCATTTGAGACAGGCAATTTGTTTTTTCATTGTCCTGGGCTCCCATGTCAACCCAGCCTCAAATGGGTACCAGGCAACTTCCAGGGACCCACCCACTGGGTAGCAATGGGACTGAAAATATGGAACTAGCACCATATTCCCCACGTGTCTTAAGATGTCAATAGAGGTCCTTTATCTTTTTTTAACTGTAGATTTACCTTGAGGCTTTTGCAACATTTCCTAGAGTTCTGCTAAGTTTCTTTGATTTCATTATATTTACCTTGAGGCTTCTGCAATATTTCCTAGAGATTTGCTAAGTTTCTGTGATTTCTTTATACTTACCTCGAGGTTTCTGCAACAATATTTCCTATAGTTGTGCTAAGTTTCTGTGATTTCTTTATACTTACCTCGAGGTTTCTGCAACAATATTTTCTATAGTTGTGCTAAGTTTCTGTGATTTCTTTATACTTACCTCGAGGTTTCTGCAACAATATTTCATAGAGTTGTGCTAAGTTTCTGTGATTTCTTTATACTTACCTCGAGACTTCTGTAACAATATTTTCTAGAGTTTTGCTAAGCGCTTCTTTGATTTCTTTATTCTTGCCTCTGCCTGGAAGTTCCTATTCAAGACATAAATAACGCAATATTAGACATTTATATATGATTCAAGCTAATTCCAGAAATGATATGACAGAAAATGTTCAAATGATGTAAAATTCTTATGTTAATATTCTCCAAACAAATCCTTTCCTTTAAGAAATGCAGTTATAATATTTTTGGATTAAATAATATTTTTGGATAAATAATGTTAATGGGTAAGTGATAGAAATAATTAAAGCAAACATAAATATAAATGAGTATGCACACTCTCTCTCTCACATACATGCACATAATCTGCATATGTGTATAAAGTAACCCTATCTATGTGTCATATGAAGAAGGTATACTGGGTGATATGGTTAAAAACAAAAAGATTGTTGCATATCCTTTTCACGATGTCAGTCAACCCTAGCATTGTATGACTGTTTGTGATTTCTTGGTAAATTACGTTCAGTAGTTTGCCATTGCTTTCTGAATGAACAGAACTAATACTATTGTATGAAAACCAATGCAAGACTGTCTGCTGTCAAATCGCCTGCAGCTGTGTTTTGAACGCAGTATGTGGGATTATGAATTACTTTTGTAACCCATCGCCACACAGGCAGTGGTGATATGGTATTCAACCTAATAAAACTTGCAGACTGGCATGGGTGATCATGATTAGTGATTTCGAGCAGAGTGTATTTATTTGTGCATTGAAGTTTGTTCATGTCACGATGCAAGGTTGTCAAGAATTTTCTCTCGCTATATTTCTTTCCATAAATCTTTGCAGGTTTTTTTTCTTCTTGTCATAGTAATGCCCAGACTGGTGAATGCCTGTCACTTATGTTTTCAATAAGCTGACTTTACGTCTTAACTTCATTCTACAGATAGCTCAGTCAGTTTGACTTCATGAGAAGCCTCCAGTAGTCATTTATTGGCGCCAAGTCTACCCCCCAGAGATGCACTATGTCTGAAAACAATCCTGAGATTACCAAGAATTTAATCCCAGACTGCATCAACAACTGCACTAGCAAGATTTGCTCCCCCGATGTGTCTCCACCTTGTTGCGGTGGGGGAGCTTGTGTGTCCCTCTGACCCATTTGCTTGCCGATGGATAAAAACTACATATCGGACAGCTTATGGGATAGGGGCCAGACTAAGACAGACACAACCTGCTGCTCTGGGGGTTAGACTGAGGTGATTAAATTGAATTTAGTCTCAGACTGCATCAACAAGTGCACTAGCAAGACTCCAGTCTGCAAATATACAAACCTGATCTGTGGTGTTTCCACACAACTTTTGGATTAAATTGGATTACATTTTGATTAAATTGAATTTAGTCTCAGACTGCATTAACAACTGCACTACCAAGACTTCAGTCTGCAAATAAACAAACTTGATCTGTGGTGTTTCCACACAATTTTTGGATTAAATTGGATTACATTTGGATTAAATTGAATTTAGTCTCAGACTGCATCAACAACTGCACTTGCAAGAATCCAGTCTGCAATTAAACAATCCTGATTGTGGTGTTTCCACACAATTTTAGACAGCATAATAATTCAAGTCTGATAAGACAGTGCATACATGTCAAAATGCACACTGGCTCAGGATGTTTTCATTATTTTACTATTTTCTTGTCATTTGTTCTCATGATATCTTTCTGTCATACATAATTATAGAAAATACCATTAATTCAGTTCTACATCCAATTTCCTAAAATCTATTATGCTATATGATAAAATTCCTAGCACAGCTGAGAACAATAATTCATCTTCTAGCACTATAATATGCATACACATCCCCCACCCGCTCACATGTTTTGGTAGCCTTCCGTTGAGGAAAATGCAGCACGTGGAAAGAAGGAAACAGTTACAGCATAAACCAAGCAAGGTGAAACTTGGTGTATCAAATACTACTGTACAAAATAGTAATAACGAATATACTCACCTCATCAGAAACATTTTCATCCTCAGAGCAGTCTTCTCCAGAAGTTTGTGCTGGTTGAGAAATGTCTTTTCTGCAAATAGTTATATATTGGTTGAGAATCTAATAACTATACTTTTACATTTGGTTGCCTCCACATAAAAATCCATATCTCAGTAACCAACTGAGGGACAATGATGAGATTTAGCATATAACCTTATCATCATGTCCACCCAACAAAAAACATTTTTGTTCTGGAGATTGTACAGCAGATTTCAATGTTTGTTTATATGCGGTATATAATTTACGGGTCAGAGATTAAGTCCATAATTTTAAATGTATTACACCATCAGCCAGAAAATCAGCGTTCAATGTTGAATATTCTCCATGGTTCACGAGATTGGCCTTATGGCAAGAACCCTGCGCTGTTTAAACTGGGAGTGTTCAGAGATGTCGTCAATGTGGGCTCTTTCATGAAACCTGATTATTATTATTTTTTTTTTAAATCTTACCACTTATCACTAACATTGAATGTGTGAATATTATTCAATGGGATTGAATGTGAAATTGTGTACACTTCAAAGCATCGCTATGAAGTTGTACACATATTTTTGTGAAGAAGCTGATCGCAGGAAACTGTTTTATACTATTACAAATTCCGAAAAAAGAACAGCGCATGCACTGGGTTTGGGTAAACGGTCATTTCGTTGATGGGTGCAAGAATCTGGAATTAAACCACCACGCAATAACCAAACGGTAGGTAGAAAGGTTATTGTAGACATCTTTGACAAGTATGTCAAAGGCGAGCTATTATAAAAATGCTTTTAAAAAGTCGCTTAAAAGTCGACAGGGTTGACTTCATTGCACCGGGTTCTATCCCATATGGCTCGGTCTCTTTTTGCAGCGCGGAAAGCCTCGCACAAAGCATGAACTCCGCAGCTCTAGCAACGAATCACAGGAGTCTCCAAAAAATTTAACTCGTGAACCAAAGGACGAGGGTCAGAATCGAACCCACAACCTTTGGAGCCTGAGTCAAACGGCTTGACCACTTCGCCGCAGAGACTCCTAAAATTATAAAAATTTTGGATTTTATATCCAGGATTATCCAGCATTATAAAAATACTGGATGCCAAAGAAACAGTCACTGTAAGAAAACTTAGGGGATTGGTTGAGAAAGAACAATAACATAGAGCTATCCAAAACAACTTTGTGGAAAATTATAAGGACATTTGGCTTCACTTTTAGAAAGTACAAGGGAGGTAGAAATATCTTTTGCGAGCAACTGCATTTAGGAGCCGTGAGAAGCAGATACCTACGTGAAATAAGGGAAATGCGCAAAGAAAATTATGGCAGAGTGTATTTGGATGAAACGTGGCTCAATGCGCACCACACAAGTGATAAGGAATGGCAATCAGTGGATGGATAGATAAAGCGGTATGTGCCCAGTAGTATAGGACAGCTTTTGGTCATGGCCTATGCTGGTAATACGCATAATGGCTTACTACAGAATGCTGGACTTGTGTTCGTATCAAAGCATACAGACAATAGGATTATCATAATAAGATGAATGGTAATGTATTTAGAGATTGGCTCGAGAATACAGTGCTTCCATCCCTAGACAGACCGTCGTATCCAATTGTGGACAATGCATGATATCAATGTTGTTGCCCAAGAAGACAAAATACCTACAGCAAGATATGGCTCCGAATGGAAAACATACCATTTCCAGAAACTATTTCTAGCTAGAATTGTTGTCCCTTGTAAAAAAGACACCAAAAAGCAAGAAATATGAAATAGACAAGTTGATAGAAGAGCATCGTCATGGGTGCTTGAGACTTCCGCCGTACCATTCTCATTTTAACCCTATAGAACTTGTGTGGGCTAAAATTAAAGGATATGTGGCAGCTGACAATACTATATTCAAATTGTCTGACGTCAAGATACTAACCCAGTCAGCGCTATTAAATATTAATAAAAGTTAGTGGAAAAAATGTGACGACCATGTGTTGAAAGAGGAGGATGACTACTGGAAAAAGGATGGATTGAATTTTAGGCAACTGAGAGCAGTCATCAACCTACTGGAATCGTGTGACACAGATTAAGGTCAGGGCAGATCGCAGACATTAATCCACATGCACACCTACTGGGATATTTTTGCTCCAACTATTCAGAAGAATAATTGCAGGCCCTTAACATGACAGCATCGGTACAAACAATACAACTTGTCAATAGCAACAGTTTGTATTCCACAGTGATGAATTTTCAATTCCGTAAGCCCTCAAAGGTGACGAATAACTGGCATTGAAATAAAAAGCTCTAGACGCATTGAATACCAACCGAAGAGTAATATTGTGGAGTGATCTGACATATTGTGGCATAACAAGAAACGTGAGAAGAAACACGTTGTCAAATGAGGGGACAACACACGAACATACGAATAGTTCTATAAACTTCAATGAAAAGAGGACCAACATCTTGACCGTTATGAAGGAAGCCCACTACTGAGACATTCACAGCTATATTCGTCACGCAAAACAGGTAATCATGTTTCGTCTCAGCAGAGTAGACATTGCACCCACTCCCATACGAATCCGGATACGCCTTGTGTTGTCATCTGAATTGGCGGGGCATTCATTACTGTAAAACAAGTTTGTTAGCGAGAAATCACTAGTTTTTCACCAAAACATCAAAGAAATATCGCCGCTGTCCATGATTTAAGTTGCTTTTGGACCTATCAAAGACATATTCCTTGGGTGGGGGTAAATATAAGATAACAGAAAAAATTTCATAACGATGCAACAGTTTTCAAAATAATTGATCGTGAATGGCGGCATTCATTTCTGGACAGACTATAGATCTTGATAGTGTTGTTTTCTATAATGTTGTTGTTGCCATCCTTACACTGCTGAGTTCGCTATTCTTGGAAGCACAATGCCAGCCTCATTGCTTGTGATTGTAAGTGAGTGTGTGTGTATGCGAAGGAGTGTTTATTTGTGCTATTGAGTGGGCGCATAACTGTGAGTTTGTGTAAAAGATAAATGTATGCAGGTATGTATTTATGTGGTTATTGCCATAACCTAAACCAGGCTATGAAAGGAGAGACACAGTTTGCACAACATGAGTTGAAGAAGATTGGGAAAATGTGCAAGACGTTTTTGGTGCAAGCGCGAAAGCGACACAAAAACGTCACTTAGAGAGGAGTGAGACTTGGGCTGCCGTCCTGTTCGGACGCAGCATGTCTTTAAGCATGGCTAACATTCCGTTATGCCGCTTTTGTTAATCCAGTGTGTGTGTTCTCAAGTTTCTGTAGAGCGATTGAATGTGGTCGACATGTGAGTAATTGAGTCGACATATTAAAGTCAATTTGTGAGAGGAAAGTCGTTGTGGAGTTTGTTCCAGTGGCTGTTTTTTGGTCTTCAGAACTCAAAGGTATTCATATTATTATTCATATTATGTCAAACCCTGGACGCATCGATAGCCTTTACAACATCACTTCGTGACAAATGGGGATTCGTACCGGTAGTAATAACTATTAACTGAACTCGAGATTTATTTTCAATTTATGACATTGTTGCAGTAATCTAACGAATCGAGCCATATACTTGAGAAGGCCAAGGTCGTCATCATAAAAGATCGATTACGTCGGTATATATAATTGATTTTGGTGATGTAGTCTCGAACCAAATAGCCAATTCTGAGCAGTACACAAAACATCCGGAAAGTATCTTATGATTTTGATTCAAGAAACTGTTCAACTAATATTTAATCGCAGTTTGTTTGATGGATCAAGTAAGGAAAATTAACAAATGTCATATTCAGTAACGGAGGAAATGATGTACAAACATTCATACAATAATGAAAACTCAACTGACAAAAATTTGCTTGAATAAACAACAAATTGACAGTATTATTTACGCAAGTTCTCAACATGCAATTATATTGATCTACATAAATATTTCAGGTTTCAAACGACACGAATATAATAACAGTATCTAGCATGTCGTCAAGACTTATTCTGAAGATACAACAATATATTTATTCAAAATTTGAAAGTTAAACTCAGATCACGATACCATTTGTCATTTGATCATATCCAGGTACAATTTGTCTTCAAAGATACAGGAAAATATAGTTCAACGTGAATTAATTCGACATATAAACTGTTGTAGTCATAGTGTGTTAAAGTGAAGGAAAGCGTACACGGACAGTAAATTATTACTCTTCAAGATGTATGTGTGATAGAAGAACATGAAACAAGTTTGGACCAAGATGTTGTTCGACGGTATTCGAAAATCTCGACTGTGATCTACGGTATTACTGGTTCATCAGTTGAATCCGTACCGCTTGTTCTCATCGACTTCACATGCTGACCTGGTGTAACAGGCACTTTGAAGGAGACAGCTACCGATTATCTGATAGGAACTCGTAAAAAGATGCTAATAACACGGCATCGAACTATTTGATTCACACGTCAGATTCCGTATACGTCAGTTCACATTTTTTGTCTCAAATACTTGAATGAAGGTGCCAACATGTCTGTTGTTACACACAAGAGTACGTCAGGAAAATAAAAAGACAAATAGTTGTCAGAGGAATTACATTTATACGCAGTTCTCCAGGAACGTTCGAAAGAAATTTCTTGAAGAACAACAACACAAGACTGTAAATTTACATTTAAACAGTCGAAATTCTCTGAACTTTGAAAATTGAATTAAGCATTGAATTCCTGGAAACGATAGTTTGGATGAAGTCAAATTGATACGTGAACATTGAGAAGTAAACACTTGGAAGAAAGCAAGTGAATCTTATTTTAAAATTACGAACCAAAATTCTCAGAACATTCAAATATTCAAATTTTGAGAAATTTCTTGAAAGAAGACGATTACATCGAAATTCGAGTTTCATAACAGGATGAACAATTTTTACATCAAACTTGAGAAACAGAACTTTTGGAAACGTACACTAAACGTCATTAAGAAAACAAATTACATCTGAAAATATATACTTCACTTGAAACATTGTGAATACAACCAACACTGACTAGTCTACATTCAATCGAGATTAAGCTAAAATCAAGGCCGAGATACTCAATTATTCGTTATCAAATTACGAAATTATTTGGCTACATTATCAAATCTGAGAAATATCAGTGCATGTTTCAACTTTAAGGATATTTGCTCACATTTTACTGCTTGGGAGGAATGGTTCAAAGACATCGAATCAACAAATCCGCATCTACATCTATTATGTCGATACCAGAAGAAATTTCGATCATTATCGTGTTCAGGAGAGACAGTAACTTGTCGGGCAAGGTCAATTAATTCCCCATATTCAAGTTACCGAAATTAATTGAAGTGATTTTACACGCAAGGACAATACTTACGTAATAGAGAACATTAACGCACACTTACACGAGGACGTATTATTCTCAAATTGCTGAAGATGTCGTTACATTGGAGGAACGCAACTCTGTCAATCGGGACCGAACACTAACTTCTTACGTCAGCATACGAGCTACACTGTAGCTATTACACATCCATACACGGATTGATTAACACTGATTATATTGGCGTGATACCAGTTATTCACGCGGGACTATACACGTGACTCATTCAAGGATTCTTTGGTGGACACCGGCCACTTCAGGACCACCAACATCAGACACTTGTCATTTAGCCTTTACAATCTATTAAATCTATTACAGGCTATTAAATCTCAGGCTTCATCGTTATACCCAAGCCAATCATGTTTCACAGAGATTGGTCACGGACCGTTCGGGTTTGAGTACAAGTTGATTGTACTCTCGTCACAGCCAGGAGCAATCTACTTGGGTTATACAGTTCCTTCCGTTGACCAACATAAAGGATATAATTTGTCGACCTCATTATATCTACGTTCACGAGAACCAGAATCAGGCCAGTAAATTATTCAATCATGAAATTTACTTCAATCGTTATACAGTGGAATATTCGTTTTGGAGAATAAGCGATACATACAGGAATAACGATACATTTATCACTAATGGATTATAAACATACACGAATCTTGTTTAAAAAACTGTATTATAAAAATGTGAAGGACATTTAAAGACGTCTAATACACCTGATGAAAATAAAGGATAGTTTAATTTACATCGTCATAAATAAAAGAATGCCATGTTAGTCTCACGTGAATCCAGCACGTGATTAAGGGTGTTCATGAGTTCAATGATAGTAAATTGGGTGAATGATGTTAATTTGTTTTCGTCGTTGGTGATGGTCTATTAACCTGTTGTATTTATGCAAAATTTTAGTATATAGATCCTTACATATTTTTATTTTTTTAGACACTATTCATGTGGTCTGGTAATTCAGCTTTTGATTTTGCTATTATTGCTGGATCAGCCGCAAATGTTTGCCATTTGTTTTATCAAGGGTAATCACAGGAATAGGTAGAGAGGGTACAGAGAGAACCACACATAATGTGAGGGTGCAGTGCGGTGTGCTGGGATAGAAGCAACTCCCCTGCGCAGATATAACAGTACACTAGAATTGTACCAAGATATGCGTTACATCTCTAGACGAATATGGAGGTGTACTGTGGACTAACCAACGTCATTAGACTAAGAGGTTTGGGGAAACTCTCTTTGATCTGATGCGCTAAGGCAGTCTATATGATACCGAGATATAACCGTTGGAGAGTTAAAGATGATTTTATGGATACCGAGTCATATAATTATATAAAAATCAGCATCTTACTAGCACCAATGGACAGATGAAAGCATTATGAGGTAGCTTCTCTGCATACATGTGTGAGCATTGGGCAATGGTACCATATTACAACAGTTGATTAAAGGAAAAGATTTATCCTGCTGGAGAAAGAAATGAAAAGCATAAGATTTATCCTTAAAGGAGCAAAATGAATAGTTACAGATCGGTGTTTACACAGAGAGAACTATTGTGCTATTATAACATTGCTGATCTAATGATTTGTATTGTTATTTGACTATGGTATTATTAGATGGTTAATAATAATTATTATGTGAATAGGTTAGTAAATAGATAATGAATATAAATAATTTCTATAAGATAATAGTTAGAAAATATGAAAAGACGGATGTCAACATATGTTATTATGATGGTGAAATTATACTGGAGGTTACTACATTTGTCTGACACAAATGTAGAGCCAAAATGTTGATTTCGGGATATCCACTGTTCACATGTCATTACAATATATATGTATACATATGTGCATGAGCTTGAGAATATTAGTTAAGTAGGACAGACAGACGGCACCACTTCTCCTTCCTTTCAGGGTAGAACAAACAGAATAAACTAACAAAATGTTTTCAACATTTTGAAAATTAGAGGGGGTGAGTGCCATAACCTAAACCAGGCTATGAAAGGAGAGACACAGTTTGCACAACATGATTTGAAGAAGATTGGGAAAATGTGCAAGACGTTTTTGGTGCAAGCGCGAAAGCGACACAAAAACGTCACTTAGAGAGGAGTGAGACTTGGGCTGCCGTCCTGTTCGGACGCAGCATGTCTTTAAGCATGGCTAACATTCCGTTATGCCGCTTTTGTTAATCCAGTGTGTGTGTTCTCAAGTTTCTGTAGAGCGATTGAATGTGGTCGACATGTGAGTAATTGAGTCGACACATTAAAGTCAATTTGTGAGAGGAAAGTCGTTGTGGAGTTTGTTCCAGTGGCTGTTTTTTGGTCTTCAGAACTCAAAGGTATTCATATTATTATTCATATTATGTCAAACCCTGGACGCATCGATAGCCTTTACAACATCACTTCGTGACAGTTATGCAGAGTGTGTGTGTGTGTGTGTGTGTGTGTGTGTGTGTGTCTCTCTCTCTCTGTCTTGGCTGCTTGCCTGTCTCTTAACAAGGTAATATGCATTATGTTCACAACTTTAATTTGACACTGTTTTTAATTTTCCTATGTGAAAGTAACAAACACAATAGATAACTGATGTATGAAAGATGAGTGATTGAAAGGACTGAATATAAGACGGGCCTGCTTGCCCAATTTGTGACCTTTGAAAATAAAGTTTGTACTTTCATTCGTTCTCATAAAGGTATTCAGTTGCTTTAGCTGGTTAAGGGAACCACACAGTGAAGTGATGAATGCTTGAGACTACTGTAGTAGGTTTTCCAGGTGTTTTTATTTAGTTACAGACGATATGATTTAATTAACGCACTAAATAACAATCATGGTAAACAACCTTTAATGCTATTGACAGATGCAAAATCAGTACTCGAGGCCCTCCTGTCTGGGAAATTGCCAGTACTACGGACTACTTTGTAAACTTTGCAGTCAGTGTAAGGTTACCATACAGTGGATACC
This sequence comes from Cepaea hortensis, assembly GCA_963921405.1. Lineage (NCBI taxonomy): Eukaryota > Metazoa > Mollusca > Gastropoda > Stylommatophora > Helicidae > Cepaea > Cepaea hortensis. The sequence continues at coordinate 99,329,033 of OY992877.1, read as the reverse complement.
ATCTCACTGTGGAGTACCTGGAAACGAAAGAGCTGATAGATTAGCTAAGGAAGAAACAAAAGAACAACCTGAAGTGCCCGTTACATACCACCAAAAGAAAAGAATTATCAAATCAGTCAAAAAGCCATCAAAACCTTCTCAAGATGACTACAACATTATGGACAGACCAGAACAAGTTATTATTCTGCGCCTCAGAATAGGACATAATAGATTACGCAACCACATGTATACAAAATTCAAGATTGGTGAATCAGCCATGTGCACATGTGGATTGGTGCCGCAGACAGCAGATCACATACTCCAAGACTGCCCAATGTGGCCTTGAGAAGCAACAGTGGACGATAAACTCTATGGACCACTGAGTGAACTGGAAAAGACGTTAAATTCATACAAGAGAAAACATTGCAGTTATAGATAAATTTCAAGCGAACGAAAGAAGAAGAGGAAGAATTAACACTAATTTCACACACATGAAACAAAGACATCTGTCATTAAAAACATAAAACACATTAGATTTTTCTTCAAACAACACCAGTAATGGAATACATCTTTGTTTCCATTGCTGCATCTACACTATTTCTGGTGTCGTTAGGACGACGACTTTATTCAAATCCTGCGCCAAACAGGCCAAGGCCGACAAATGGGACGAGTTCTGCAGGAAGGTGTGCTCCGAGCAATCTCTTACGACATTCTGGCGCCTCCACAAGAGCATGAACGGTGCTGCACAACGTAGGGGTATTCCAGACTTTCAAGGCACAGACCTCGCATGGAAAAAGTCGAATGCGGATAAAGGTAAGGCCCTTCTTGCACGCTACATAGAACAGACTGACCAGAAAGACGAGCCAGCCAGACAGAGGACCACAACAACACTCTCTCAGTTGTGCGAGGGGGTCGGGACAGACGAAGAATGGACAATCACAGTTGACATATTGCGTGCGATGCTCAAGAAATCACCTAACACCGCCCCAGGCCCAGACGGCATCCAATATGGTGACTTAATGGTGATATCAGATGATGACATGGAAGAACTGGCCAGAGAATTCAACACCAGTATCCAGAGGGGTCAGGTCAAAGAAGAATGGCTACACAGCTACTTGCTGCCGCTGCCAAAACCGAACAAAGACCACTCCAAGATAAGCGGCTACAGAATCATTACGATGCAGAATACTGTTGGCAAGCTACTGGAGAAAATTGTAGCACACAGACTTGCGTGGGACTTGGAACAGCTCGGCTGCTTCCCGCCCACACTTGGAGGATACAGACGCAACAAAGAGTCATGGCTGAATGCGGCGGTCTTTGCTCAAGATGTTTACGAAGGATTTCAGGTCAGAGAAGAGACATGTGCGGCCGCCATAGACTTAGAGGACACATATAACAGAGTATCTTTCGAGCACTTGATGCAAACCCTCCTCAGACTGAAAGTGCACCCTCACCTTGTACGATGGATAGCTGCAGTTCTACTCCAAAGGAAGGTGGTGCTAAGATGCGGGAGTTGGTCTTCTGAGCCGATAACGATATGTCCAGGATTGCCGCAGGGTTCGCCACTGTCACCAGTACTATTCAACGTGTATACGGTGCCGATCACTGAACAACAGTTGGATAGGAGGGGTAGGACTCTATCATTCGTTGACGACATCCTCGTGTATCGACAGGGTCGAGATAGACAGGCGGTTGCCAACTATATGCAGGGCGAACTAGATCGAATTTCCTCATGGTGTGCTGATGCCGATGCCCTTGTCAACCCTGCAAAGGCAACGGTTACATGGTTCTCACTAAACAACCATATTGTGAAAACAGACCTGCCGGCAGTAAGAATGGATGGGAGCATTCTGAGTAGAACCCAGTCAATGACATATCTTGGCGTGAGGCTTGATCGTAGCCTGTCCTTCAGAGATCATGTCGATTATGTCATAACGAAGGCTCGAAAAGGTTTGGCAGCAATGAGAGTCATGGCGACTGCCAATATCGAGCAAAGACTGCTATTACTTCTGTTCCAAGGACTTGTGCTTTCACGCATCGAGTATGCCCTGGCCATCCTCACTGTCAGCCCTACACAGATTGGAAGACTTGAAAAGGTACAAAACGAAGCCATGCGCATCATTTTGGGCTGCACGAGAGACACCAGCTGTGTAGCAATGAGATACCTCCTTGACTTCCCGACAATGGAACACAGGATCAAGATCTGGAGACCTTGTGCATACTTAAAAATAAGTGCAGATGAGCAGCACCCTCTGCATGACGCTGTATTCAGAGAAAAGGGTGACAGGCTAAAGAGGGGCAAATCATGGATGGGTCGGGCGGAAGATGTCGTCGGACAGGTCTGCAGTCTTACCAGTATCAACCCCGGCAAGGAATGGGTGCCGGTGCCTCCAGCTTTTAAGTGTACCTTCTCCTGCATTATCACACTCGACAGACGGTGCAGAGAGCAGAACCCTGCCGCTGTCAATGCAGAGGTTAACGCGCTCATCTATGATCACTCAGATAGCCCCGAAGTCCTCATCTATACAGATGGATCTGTTGTAAAGCAGCAGAGAAGTGTGTGGGCATTTACAGCCCGTTCAGCGGGCCGAACCGTTCAAGAATCCAGTGGTGCCCACTCTATGACCACGAGCAGCATGACGATGGAGGTGATGGCAGTTACACAGGCTTTCATATGGCTGGAATCACAGCATTATACCAACGTGTGTGTACTAAGTGATTCAATGAGCATGATTCAGAAGGTCGAAGCTGGATCTGTACGTAGACAGTGGACTGAGTCGCTGCGGAAGTCTGTTGTCCGCAAAGTCACCTTCATCTTCGTCCCGGGACATGCGGGAGTCGAGGGAAATGAATGAGCTGATAAATTGGCTGGCTCTGCACCCCCTGTAGATGGCCAGCCCATGGATCGTGCTGATGTTATTAACGCCCTTAAAGATATGGCGAGAACAGAGGATTTTGACGCCAGTGATTCCACATCGCTTTCCAGGATGAAAGACCTGGGAGTAAGAATCGGCACAGCCAGACGCGAGAGGTACATCGGGAAAACATAGCGCCTCGTCAACCAACACAGAACTGGCACTATTAGCCACCAGACATTGATGCATATGCTGGGGGGAGGATCTGAGCACCTATGGACATGTCCGGAGTGCAACGAAGATACCCCAACTGATAACTAACTAACTAACTAACTAACTATTTCTGGTGTGTGCTGGAATTTTTTTTTCAGGCCGAAGAATAAAGGCTGCATGCCCAAGCAGTTGCTATTTAGTGAACAGGCTAGGATGCTTGCTTGCTTGCGTTCGCTGACTGTGAACTCCAGCGTGAAGTCCTGTATGTCGGTCGAAGACATCCTGCTATCCAACATCAGTGTGATGTCATACCGGTCCTGAGGTTTGTGTGAATATCCGTTGTCTCATGTCCGGCTTATTGGTGTACAGACTGGTGGCTCCTCGCCGTGCAGGTAGATACTCTCCGATTTCGGAAGAATCAGCGATCCTACTACGTTAGCCAGGATGCACGACTAGGTCTTGACCAGTATAAAACCTGGCCCTGGTGCCTTTGAAACACCTCTGCGTCCCAGTGAACAGGCTAGAATGCTGAGTTCAGTTGAGTCAAGAACCGACATCACAGCACATTTCCCATACATTCTCCGTCCCCATCTTCAACAACAAGCGAAGAGTCCCAATGCTGATGGTACCTGTTGAAATCTGATTATGTGTAGGCTAGGATATATTAATGTATGATCAACATTAAATATCAAGTGAACAAACAGGCTGAATACACACCACCACCACCACTTCTGAACAAAGAGATCCCGCACTGGCCAGATGGCCACATTACACATAATAATACAGCAGGGCATTGAACTCAAGTTATGACCTTATGCTGGATGTGTGGACTATGAAGAGACCTCTGAAAAGCATTGATTGGGAACTTATGAGGAACTATATATCCCGCAGAAAATCATTAACATCACAAAGGACAACCTATATAGTCATGAAATGCAGAGTTCTTTGTGAAGGAGCACCAACAGATACATTTGAAATAAGAACAGAAGTGATACCTTCTGTCACCTTTATTTTTCTTACTGACCGGATAATGAAGATAACGACAACTACCACCAGAAATGGAATTCAATGGGCTCTGTAGCTTGATGACTTGCTCTCGTTTCTGACACACAAATCAGATTCTGGATAACACTAAACAAACTTGTTGGAAGGTCACAACAATTAGGTCTAAAAATGTATAGGGGAAAAAACAGAGGAGACGATGACTAGTCAGGCTCCGGCAAATCAAGAGGTGAGGAAAAGATGCTGGAGATGGATAGGATACATTGAGAATACATGATGATAGTGTAACTAAAGTCCTTCTCTGGAACCCATAGGACAAATGACATAGAGGGAGAATTGAAAACACAAAGAGAAGAAAATAAGAGACAGGGATGAATAATATGGGGAGAATATGAGAGAGATACAGGAGATGGCAAAACACAGGATGGCTTGGTATGAGCTGACTGAGGGCATATGCTTCAATACAGGATAACAGGTATGGCAAAAATAAAAGGAAGAATACTGAGGATTGAACCCAGATCTTCTATGTCAGTAGTTGAGTACAATAACCACTACACCCCCATTATTTATTGCCAAAAGATAATAGGAAAACAAAACCTTTCATTTTGTCTATTATAAAAAGCTCAACGTTAAAACAGAATCTGATTTTCACACACTCCAGATATCTTGTTCATAACATACTCCTTTTATTTAAGCAAAGAAAAATGAAATAAACAAATTTCTATAACAAGAAACAAAAATTACTACACCAAACAAAAAGCATATTAATTAAACGTGAATACCTTGCATCATTATGGTCAGTTGGTGAAGTGGTTTCATCAGTATTTGCTACTTTGGAGTTTATTTCACTATCCTTTCCAGCAACTTTTTGTGGATTTAAAACAGGCATCTTTCTGTTTGGTGTCTTGCCAACTGCTGCCACAGATTTTGCAGAAGCTTCAAGCTGACCGCGGCTTCTCAGTGCAGCTCTGGAGCTTCTTGATGGTGTCAGCTTACTTGATGGGGTCATTGCCTGTACAAGTTGATAGATAATATAATGTAATGCAAAGTAACATAACGAAGCACAACAAATATAACTGTTTAAACAGGTTAAAAAGAAATATACTGTTAAAGGGCTACTACATTCAAAATGTTATCTAGTTTTTTTCTTCTATCTGCTAACCTCACCCCTTCTGTGGGTTATTGGGTACCAGAATGGTTGCATTTGTGGTCAAGATCTTCCATGAATCCCTAACTTCACTAATGCATGTAAATGAGGCAATGATACAGCCTGTTCATTCTTTAATATTTTATTTAGCTGCAATATAATACAATAATGTGCAAAGCACAATCATGACTGAAGAACTGTGTATCAAGAAAGACATTTTCTGATAATCAATGAATATAAACCATCTTCTTCTTCTTCTTCAGCGTTCCGAGCCATTGAGGTTCTTTGCTGCAAATACAATCTGTCTCCATTCGTCTCTCTGGTGGACCTTCTCTTGCCAGTCATTGATTCCAAGTGCTTGTAGGTCTGTATGTATATTATCTCTCCACCGCCTTCTTGGTCTACCTCGGGGTCTACAGTCATTTATTTCCTGAGTGTAAGCGAGTTTTGTTTCCCTATTATCTTCCATTCTTTCTATATGCCCCAGCCATTGTAGTCTATTAGCCTTCATGATACCAGTGATTAGCGGAGACTTAAACAGATCATAAATGTCTTTGTTACTTCTTCTTTTCCACTCTCCACTTTGTGTATCCCTAATGGGTCCAAAGATGCGTCTTAAAATTTTGTTCTCAAAGGTTTGTAACAAGGCTTCGTCTCCTTTCGTTGTACTCCAGGTTTCAGAGCCATACAGCACAACTGGTCTGATCAGTGTTTTGTATATTGTGATTTTGGTGTTACGAGATAGCGCCTTTGATTTTAATAGATGTTGTAGTGCATAGTATATCTTATTTCCAGAGTTGATTCTAGTTTGTATTTCTTCCCTTATGATGTTGGAGCAGTTGAAGATTGTACCCAGGTATTTGTATGTTTCCGTTCTTTTAATGGTCATATTATCTATTTGTATGTGGCCAGAGTTTTTAGCCATTCCGTCTCTTGAAATTACCATATATTCTGTCTTATCTTGGTTGATAACCAGCCCCATCTGTTGGGCTTTTTCCTTTAAGTGAGTCAATATTTCTAATGTCTTTTGTTCACTTTGCCCTATAATATCTATATCATCTGCATAACCAAGCAGCTTGGATGTTCCTCCAATATCACATTCCTCCTTTACCTTCCTTACAACTTTCTCTAGAGCCAGATTGAAGAGTAGCGGCGATAGTGCATCACCCTGTTTCAAGCCAGATGTTATTTGGAAGGGGTCTGATTTCCTGCCTTTATATGTTACTATATTATAAGTATCTTCCATGCATAGTTTGGTCATGTTAATTAACTTCCTTGGTATTCCAAATTCCTGCATAACATTCCATAGACTATTCCTATGGACACTATCATAAGCCTTTTTAAAATCCACAAAAATGTTATGGAGATCTCTTTTATATTCCCAATGTTTCTCGGCTATTTGTCGTAAGATAAATATCTGATCTATTGTTGATCTGTTTTGTCTAAAACCCGCCTGGTAGTCACCTAATATGTCTTCTGAATATGGTTTTAGTCTATTTAGTAATACTGCGGATAGTATCTTATAGCTTGTGGACAGTAGTGATATTCCTCTATAATTTCCACATTGGAACTTGTCTCCTTTCTTAAAGATAGGTATCAATAATGACTCTTTCCAGTCATGGGGTAATTCTTCTGTCCTCCAGATTTTTATTATTAGTTCGTATAGCTTTAGATGTAATGCATGGCCACCTGCCTTTATAAATTCAGCAGCAATTCCATCAGTCCCAGTTGCCTTATTGTTTTTAAGTCGTGTGATTACATATAGGATTTCTTCAAATGTAGGTTCTTCAATTTGTGGTTCGCATGTTAGAACCTCTTCCTGTGGGAAAATGTTACTTGGAGCTTCACAATTTAGTAATTCAATAAAATATTCTTTCCATGTGTTGCACATTTCCTCATTGGTATTTATCATATTCCCATTTTTGTCTTTTAAACCATATGTGTTTTGTTGGTGCCCTCGTTTCATTGACTTCAGTACTTTAAAAAATTTTCTGGATTCATTTTTCTGGTGATTAGTTTCCATATCTTTGGTTATATTACTCATATATTCTCGCTTCTGCTGTCTGACTATTTTTGTAGCCTCTTTACATTCATTTCTATAATGCTCTTCCTTTTGGATGTTATTGATGTCATTTAACCATACATGTCTGGCATTCTTCTTCCTAGTGACTGCTTCTTCACATTTTTGATTGAACCATCTGTTCTTTCTATGCGTGGTTAACACACCGAGACATTCTTCTGCGGTAGATTGAATTGTATTCTTGATGTTCAACCAAGTTTGGTCAACGCTTTCCTCCAAAGGGTTTTGCAAAGTTTCAAGTTTACATTTGATTTCATCTGTAAATTTCTCTTTGATTGTAATGTCTTGTAGTTTTTCTCTGTTATATGTTGGGTGTAATCTTTGTAATTTAGTATAGAAAGCTCTCTTAAGTTTTATTTTAAATTTTGCTCCAACGAGGAAATGGTCACTGTGGCACTCAGCTCCTCTATAACTTCTGACTTTCTGTATGTTTGATGCATTTCTGTTGTTAATTAAAATGTGATCTATTTGATTATAGGTTCTCTTGTCACATGATTTCCAAGTTTGTTTGTGTATATCCTTTCTTTGTAGTCTGGTACTGCTAATCTGCAGTCCTTTGGCTTCTGCCAGGTTGATGACTCTCCATCCATTATCATTTGAAGTTGTATGTAGGCTTTCCATACCGGCCACTTTTTTATTAGTTTGCTCTCTACCTATTTTTGCATTGAAGTCTCCCAGCACAATCAGGATGTCCTGTTTGGGGGTTTCTTCTATGACATCTTCCAGATCATTATAAAAGTCTTCTTTAATATCATCTTCTTTCTCTTCAGTAGGTGCATGTACATTAATCATCGTTATATTTTTCCATTTACCTTTTATTCGTAATTTACTAATCCTGTCATTAAAAGCTTTAAAGTTTAAAACGTTCCCCCATAACTCTTTTTTGATGACAAATCCTGTTCCTAATTCATGTTTATTTTGGGTGTTTCCTCCATATATTATAATCATTCCATTTTGCTCTAAAGTACCCTCTCCTGGCCACCTTATTTCTTGAATTGCTGTGATATCCATTTGATATTCAACCAGCTCCCGGGTTAGTTCTTCGGCCGCTCCAGCTCGATATAGTGTCCGTACATTCCATGTTCCAAATCTCAAAAGTCCTTTAACGTTCCAAGGTCGTTGTCCAGATAAGTCAGTCCGATATCGAGGCTCATGTATTTGTTTCGTAACAAAGAAAGGTTTTTACAAAGGTGGGGATGTTAACCCCACGCTTCAACCCCCAACCTGGAGGACCAGGAATATAAACCATGCATACATTATTTATTTGATCCAATTAAATCAACACATATTTGAGGTGCAATTAAAACCACAATATAAAAAGGGATATTTACTATAGTGGTTGATTATGTGGGAAGCTTAATGAATCATCAATCTCTCAGACGTATGACAATAGAACTACTGATAAGCAGGCCCGCAGAGAGAAAATAGATACAGGTGGGCTACTTGCTCTCTCTCTCTCTATCTCTCCCCTCTCAACATACACACACCCTTAAGGTTTCAATACTACAGATGTTATTGCTAATTGTAATGAAAACAAGGACTCACCAAACTAAAATTTGGGTTGTAGTTGTGAGGAAACAATGTCTCATCCACTCTGCAGTTTTGTTCTTTACACTGGATATTTCAAACATAAAAATATAAAACCAAAATAAAACAACATCTATGTATCTTGCAAAATATGCATGACATATAATTGATTAAACTATGACTTCTTTTTCTTCTTTAACCCTTTATCTACCCACCTCTGATGCATTGGCCCTTAACCAGCACACTCAAAGCTGTCCTATCTGTTGCTATCTCGTGCAGCGCGCCCATGTCCTCCCCATATTAATTTATCTCGCTAATTCTCTTCTCCATGTGCTTTTAGATCTTCCTCTATTTTGTCTGCCTTGTGGATACAAACGACTTTCTAGACATATTATTCTCAGGTTTCCTCAATGTGTGTCCTAACCAGCACCTTTTCTTCACCTCTTGGTTCGCTATTTGTTTAATTTTCTCAATGAGCTCCACATTGTTGATTTTGTTTTTCTAACCTGCTTAATAAAAATTCTCAGAATTTTCTGATCAATCATCATTAGATGGTTTTAACAGAGCCCATAAAGGAAGCAGAAATAATAACACTAACTTACCAAGTGTGTGAAATTAAGAAAATGAAGCAGTATTATCACAGGACTGACTGCGCTAATCCGTAGAAAACTTTAGCTGCAAAATTATACTAATCACGAATAAGACTTCAGAAAAACAAAGAATTAAAAATAAATCAGCCAGTTATAATGAATTAATGAGAACAATTAGGATGGAAATACAAGAGATAGTAAAGGATAAGAGGGATTAGTGTGAGATGGCTGTGGACCTATGTTTCATTGGAGGAATAAAAGGCAGAAAAAGCAAACAGAAAAGAAGACAATGTTAATAGAAAGAAGTTGAAACTAGACTGGTCATATCAGAAGAGATGATGACATCAAAACTAGAACTGCCACTGCTGGGTCTCCAGAAGAGGGGCATAAAAGAGACTGATCAGAGATAACCTTATGAAGAACTCTACAATTTGAGATGAAGAAAACAGGACAAATCTGGATATCAAATGATGGCTGGTTCTGGGTCAAACAAAATTAAAAGACTTGTGTTAGCATAAGAACATTAATATCTACCATTCAATGACTGTGGATCAGGAAGTTCAGGCATTTGCATGTTTTAAATAAATAAGAGTTACTATTTGATATCAACATGTCATCACCATATAGCAAGTCAAGTGCAGAACATGGCTCTCATGACACCCAGCCAGAAAGACTCTGGATCCTGTGTCAGTTCTCCTGTCTCATGCTTGTCCATGCCCAGTGTCTTCAACATCCTGAGTTCACTGTCATGTTGGTCAACCCCTGCCTCTGTTTCCAAAGACCATGGCTTATATTAGTGTTATTTCTAATTCACTGTGATGTTAATATGGCCAATGTATTTCAGTTTCTGAGACATAATACTCTTTATGAGCCAGTTTTTATTTCAATATTCTGATCTTGTGAATACTCAATGTATCAAGAAGAGAGAAAATCAGAAATGATGAAATCACGAATTAAGTGGGGGTTATAGCAGCGCCAGATTTCATCAGAAAACAGCAAGTTAAATGGTTTGGTCATATAACAAGGCTACCAACTAACAGTATTCAAGAAGAAATGATGTACAGACCAAATGGAACCAGAAGAAAAGGTCAGCCAAGTAAGCTTAGAACAGAGGGAATAACAGAATCTATGGGAATTATGATAGATGAAGCCCATAAATGGGCACTCTCCCATAAATGGGCACTCTCCCATAAATGGGCACTCTCCCATAAATGGGCACTCTCCCATAAACGGACACTCTCCCATAAACGGACACTCTCCCATAAACGGACACTCTCCAGCTGTTTATGCTTCACCTCGACACCACAAGGCACAAGAGGAACACGATGAGATGATGATTCAGATCTTGCAAAGCATTTGGTATGTTTCATCTTTTTGATCCCTGGTATTCTAAGAATCTGATACATTTAAGTTCAAACGCCTGTTTTCTTCTTCAGTGGCTTTGAAACGGTCTGTTATTTAAATCTGTCTTTTGCCACAGGAAAGATGTGCAAGTTCTCAACATTTTTCTGTTTTTGCTGGTGTTATATTATGGGCTGTTTTCCTCTGCATTCCTATTAACATGTAGTTGCTCAAAAACAAGATGAAAAATAATGAATGAATTGGCATACTCACAACAAAAAGCCAGTAAGGTGAAACAATAGTTTTTCCTTCATCTCTTGCCTTTCTGAACTCTTTATTAGTATCATTTGGTCTGCCCTGTGCAGAAAAACACATTCACATTCTCAAAAGTGCACACAACAGTTAGCATGAAATTTCCAAAACCTTGGACTCCTATAGTACATACTGTAAATATTATTTTTGTTTTACTTATGTGAAGTTGGATTAAGGTAGAGTGTAAAATTACCACTATTATAGCTGTGGTATGAAAAACATAAACACAACATGTGAATATGTAACCTGACAGAAGCAAGATACAACCACAACAACACTTCCACCAGTCTTTATCAATAGGCAGCAAATGGGAAATAAGAACATTAGTGTGACAGAATGAATGTGACATTTACATGGCAAATAATCTATAATTACTTAAGTGAGTCTGGCAATAGTATTGCTGTTATAAAAGCAACAAAGCAAAGATATTTAGAACAGAATAAAACAAAACAAGAGAAATATGCATACATCATTGAAACAGAAAGAAACATTAAAACAGATGTCTGTGGTCTGTGTTGTTGGCTTAGAATCTAAGATGTTTCATCAACTGTGATACCTAAAAGATAAAAAGTTACTCTAAATAACATGAATTTTATTTTTGGCATTTACTCACTTTGAACTCAAGCATAGTCCATACACATGCTACTACTTCTACTGCAATGGACTAATTTTTGCATGTGGATTAGCTTTTCCTATTACCAGTCTCCCCCGCCATCAGGCAAACCCTCACTGACTTCAGAGGTACTTTTTATTTTCCTACTTGGAAGTAGTAGCATGTGTATGAACTACGCTTGAGTTCAAAGCGAACCAGCACAAAAACAACACCCTGCTGTTTTGCAGACAGACTAAACATTGCTACAAGCTCAGCAATAAATCCAAATTAAACCATCGTCACCCGGGAAGGTTAACCCGGTCAACAAATGCCCGCAGAAGTCGGATGTGTCGGCCTAACGGCGCAAGAACGCAGCTCTGCTGTAAACAGGCACAACGCAATCACATCCGAAAAAAAACACCGGATGAACGAAGAAGAAGAAGAAACCATCGTCATCACGTGCCATACCAATAAGTGCGGGCGGTCGTGGTCATTATTTCAGATGATTACCAGTGTTGGATCAGGTTTGCGTTCTTATTATGATTGTTTCATATAGCCAAGCCTTTCAGGTATGTATTTATCTCTCTGCCTTCCCCTTGCTATTTTCCCATCAAAATGCCAGTTGTCATTAGTTTTCAGGTTTATTTATCCTCAACAATAGAGGTTTTTTATAGCACTTCAACGCCCATTTTCTGACTGCAACTGACAACTCTTTATTGGTATGCTTTCTACATTGTAAAAGGATACTGAAATAAATGTCTGTTATAACTGGGAGCACCTGGCTATAGGCTTAACAAAACAGAGCAATGTTATTCACTTTATGGCATTACAAAGCAAAAGCATAGTCTACCGAAATGTACAAGAAAGTGCTGGGCTGCTAAGTGTGTATAATTCATGGAGGATGGATAATACAACACTGGGTAACAACATAACAATAATAATGCTTCTGAATAAACAAATGACATAGAAGAAGTGTATATGAACAATAATTATAAAGAGAATATCATATTTGGAAGACAATAATAATGCTTCTGAATAAACAAATGACATAGAAGAAGTGTATATGAACAATAATTATAAAGAGAATATCATACTTGGAAGACAATAATAGTGCTTCTCAATAAACAAATGACATAGAAGAAGTGTATATGAACAATAATTATAAAGAGAATATCATACTTGGAAGACAATAATAGTGCTTCTCAATAAACAAATGACATAGAAGAAGTGTATATGAACAATAATTATAAAGAGAATATCATACTTGGAAGACAATAATAGTGCTTCTCAATAAACAAATGACATAGAAGAAGTGTATATGAACAATAATTATAAAGAGAATATCATACTTGGAAGACAATAATAGTGCTTCTGAATAAACAAATGACATAGAAGAAGTGTATATGAACAATAATTATAAAGAGAATATCATACTTGGAAGACAATAATAGTGCTTCTGAATAAACAAATTACACTGAAGAAGTGTATATGAACAATAATTATAAAGAGAATATCATACTTGGAAGACAATAATAGTGCTTCTGAATAAACAAATTACACTGAAGAAGTGTATATGAACAATAATTATAAAGAGAATATCATACTTGGAAAACAAAGTGGGTAACATGTGGTCCATTGTGCCATGAGTAATTGCCACCTAGCTCCACAATGATGCTGTTGTACTGCTCCTGGTTGTGTCCCAGTTTCTTGGCTACTGCAATCACAACTCCGCGAAGCGGTGCCAAGTGATCCTGCTACAGAAACAGTAAAAAACATATTTCCTTATGCTAAGTTAACGTTGTTTACGAGTCTGCTTGTTTCTATGAATCCCAAACGGTTAACTTACACCAGTCTTGTCAAATATTGTCATATTAATTTAATTTCACATTGGCTTAATGGTAGCCATTTATCTTTCATCATGAGCTATATGGATTCATAAATGAATGTGAATAATGGACCATTTTGCAGCCACTAAATAGAAAAATAACTGAGGCCTGAGTGCTTAAAAATGTTACAGAAATATTTTTAGAAAACTGAATCAAGAAAAAGAAAAATACTGACAGACATAAGATCTCAATATGACAGAAGTCTGGCTCATAAACTGTATCATGAATCTGAAACTCAAACACTTTGGCCATAATAAACTCTGTGATGAAGTGGTCAAGCCGTCTGCCCTGCGCTCCAAAGGTTGTGGGTTCGATTCTTGACTACATCATTTGGTTCACGAGTGCAATTTTTTCAGAGACTCCTAGTGGGTTGTCGCTGGAGCTATGGAATTTGTGCTTTGTGTGATGCTATCGGCAGGCTGCCCTGTAGAAAGAGACCGAGCCAAGTGGGATAAAACCCGGAGTGATGAAGTCAATCTTCTCAACTTTTAAGACTTTTTTATAACATAGGCTTAGACAGAAGAGGCAGGGGTTAACCTACATAAATGTGAACACACAGCATTAAAGACACCCTGGGCATGAAAATGCATGAGGCAGGTGAACTTCTGACAGTTTGAGAATCTTTCTGGTGGGCCATATATGTCAGTTATAACCCAGAAGGATTGAACAGGTTCATCCATCCATCATGTGCCATGCCGGTAAGCATGGGCGGTCATGTTTTGCCATCTCACTTGATCACCAGAGTCATGGATCAGCTCAGTGTTTCTGTCTCGACCATGCCACGAGGCCAAGCCATCCAGGTATTTGCTTCTAGGTCTTCCCCTTGGTCTGTTCCCCTCGATCTTGCCAGTTGTCACCAAGTTCTCCAATTCATTTCCTCTCATAACATGCCCAAAACATTTTGAATGTCTGTGTCTAATGTCTCTAATCAGTTTACGATCTTCATTTGTTTCTTGAAGAACTTGTTCATTGGTCTTTCTGGCTGTCCATGGTATTCTTTGCATTTTCCTCAGAAACCATATTTCCACAGCCATCAGATGTTTATCAGCTTGACTGCTCATTGTCCAAGCTTCACATTCATATAAAAATACAGGTTCTATGTAGCACCTCAACACTCTTTTTCTAGTTTCAATTGACATCTTTTTATTGGTCAGTATGTTTTTCATCTTGCTAAAGGCTACTTTTCCCATGGCGATTCTTGTTCTAATCTCTTCAAGGCATCTCCCATCAGATGTTATTACACTTCCGAGATAATTGTACCTATTCACTTGTTGAAGAATATTCCCATTTACTTGTATATTGAACAGGTTATGACATGTTAAAAAAAACAATGATGTTAACTATATGCATGGTAAACCCAAAATTTCAAATAAACTCAAAATTGCACAGGCCTTATCACTCGCAATAGTAAAAATAAAAAAGCTGTTCATTGTCAGAAAGGTCTTATAACAATCTATATTGAAAAAAAAACATCACTTGATAGTTCTAGAGAAACACTCACAGTAAATCTCCAGGTTGTGTTGACTCACCTGAGACTGACTAACAGGCATGTCCCCCTCTGTCATCTCCGTAGATGCAGCATTCTGAGATGTTACATTCTGTACTGCTTTTGTAATCTGCCTCCTGAATGTCTCTCCTAAAGGCTGAGTTGTTGTTGTTGTTGTTTTTTTTTTTTTTTGGGGGGGGGGAGAATAGGGGGGGGGGGGGGGGGGGAGGAAGGAGAGAGAAAAATATATATAAATATATAAAAGTCCAGAAACTAAAATATCATCAAATTAAGTCACAATAATGAAAAAAAATGTCAAGTGATACAAATTGCAAAAAGAAATGGTTTTCACATGCACATCATATTCATATGAAATTTATAATACATAAGCAAATATTACCCTTCAAAGCAATGAATGGAAGACGACAGCGCAGCTTCAATTCCATTTCTAGATATGACAGTAACAGAAAGCCAGTATTCACTGAAATAACAGGACTGTAGAAGGACTGTACAACACTTCTGACAACAAACAACACATTTCTCCACTATCAATGTAAATGTTGCACTGATGTACTTACTGTTGACTTGTTCAGATCTGTGGCAGCATCTGGTGTGTCAAACACTCCCTGAAACATGAGATTTTCAAATTGTTGTTAAGATAAAATCATCATGTTTCCATATTGGCAGGCCACTCTGTGGAAAGAGACCAAGCCATATGGGATAAAACTAAGTGCAATTAATACTATCACTGTCATCATGTGGTTTTAAGGGCCTTGCTTTTAAGGAACATAACTGCCTGCCCTAAATAGCTGATGCTTTAAAATAACTAGTTACATGAAAGGAATGTAACCGTCTGTCCTAAATAGCTTTTGCTTTAAAATAAGTACGTACATGAAAGGAAGAGAGCTGAATAATTGTCTAAGATATGGGTGACAGTAGAAGCTGGGAAAATGAAGGTTGGTGTATACAAAACCTGTATGAGATAGATGCAGCTTAAGTATTAACCAGAACAGTGGATTAGTCTGGGGGGTCTCCATAGAGAAGTGATCAAGCCGGCTGCCTTGCACTCCAAAGGTTGTGGGTTTGTTACTCTCATTTGGGTGAGTGCAATATTTTTGGAGACAGGGGGTTGTCGCTGGAGCTGCTTAGTTCATGTTCTGTGCGACAATAACGGCAGGCCACTCTGTAGAAAAATACTGAGCCATATGGGATAATACTGAGTGGAATGAATTCATCCTTCTGCATTTAAACCTATTTTCAATTGGATTAATCTAACAACTGCTGGGGAGAGAACGGAACAAACAGTAAGTTGCTTGGATATATAATACACACAGAGTTTAAAAAGAACCAGTGTCACATCCCTTAGGGCAGGCAATTCCACAGCAGACACTTCCATATGGATGTGAACTATTAGGCACTAGATTACAGTATTATGAGGTTGAGTGATCAGTTCCCTTCCTCATGAACTTCATCATAAAGTCTTAGATATCTGTTTTTATAAGGCTGGGTCAACTCGAGAGCTGTACTAGACATGAACAAATTCTGTCTTTACTGGGGATGACATCAATGGGTTGATCAGCTAGAGCACTAACCATGTTACCTTCAATATGTGCTATAGTGGGTAGTGCAGGCCATCATGTTTTTCCACAATTATCTGTAATCTATATGTCTGAAGTACAACTCCTGTCTTTCATACCACTCTGCCAACTCACCCAGCATTTTCTCAGTGTCAACGTGTCCCTGAAACCTGCCATCTTCCCAGTTCTGTTTTCCATACTTTCACTTCTCATAACAAGACGAGAAAGATGAGTAATATCTTGTCCTAATGTGAGTATCCAGCTGCTCGGTGACTTTTTGTTCTCTAAGTAAAAAGACCCTTTAACATGAGTGGCAGGTGCCAAAATTTGGCTCTTGTCACATTTTAAGCATGTGGAGTGCTCCGAGTGAAAAGTACGCTTCGAGTTGAGACGCCATGGGACACTCATGGATCAGAATCCAGGCTGGTCATAGACTGCTGCCATGTGAATAGTATTTTAGAATTATTGTAGAGAAGTATGCCCTGAAGTGCATTTACTGAGAATATCATTGTTAATTTAACAAGACAATACATTATAAGAAACACTACGGTGTCCTGTGAAGTATTTTTATAGTTAGTGTGTTGTTCGTGGTTCTAAAATGGAGGAAGAAGTGAAAGGGCCTACATGGCATTTGAATGGAAAATCAACCCCAGGAGGTAAACATAGATCAAATCACTAGACAACAATGGTGGAGTTCGGTTGCAGGTCAAAGGATCGGATATACAGAGGTCGAAGACCTGACCTCGGACACGCAAAAAGCAATCTCAAACGCCTTGTCAACCAACCTCTGACAAACAATAACCTTGTCAACCGACCTCTGACAAACAATAACCTTGTCAACCGACCTCTGACAACCAATAACATTGTCAACCGACCTCTGACAACCAATAACCTTGTCAACTGACCTCTGACAACCAATAACCTTGTCAACCGACCTCTGACAACCAATAATCTTATCAACTGATCCCAGACAATGAGGCATAATGGGAATATAGTGCTAGCCCAATTTGTTTAAACAGACCAATCAGCACTCAGTGGGTGGGTGGGTGATGTGGTCAATGTCATGCTAGCCTCCTTTACTGCCTAGAAATTTCCTGGTACGTTTTGAGGCTGGGCTAACCTGGCAGCCCAAGTGAATTTCTAATAATCTGCCTCAATGGGGATGTGAACACATGACATCCAGACTTGGAGACAAGCATGTTTACTGCACTAGTCCGTCCCTGTTTTGTCCTGTAGGATTGGTCATCTGGCCATTACATTCCTAGCAAAACTAAAAAAAACAGCAAACGGTAATTATAAAAATGTCACAACAAGGAGAGGAGATGTTTTATAACACATAAAGCAGCAGCAAAGCACACAGCTAAACATCTTACATCTAGGTTGAATTTAGGCTTAAAGTTTGGTTGCATGAATGTTCCCGGTGTTTCTCCGCCTCCACCTTGTATTAGCCCTTGAGGTGTACTGGTTGAAGGACTATCCCCATTTGAAATGCGTCCCTGTAAAAACATGTCAACCACAAATGTAATCTCCATGTAAGAGAATTCAACAATGTAATCTGTTTTAGAACATTATATACAACTATAAAAAAGAGACAAACAAAATTTTTTGGTCATGTGATGAGAAAAGAGACAATGGAGAATGCCGTGACTGGAAAGATCAGTGGTGAAATAGCGAGAGACAAAGACAAAGATAAATAATGCTGGATGGACTGAGATGGTGCATTGAAGGAATATCATCACAACAGTCTTGATCCAGAGCATCAAGGACCGAGATCTATAAAAGATATGTATGCCTACTACACCAGCTGGGAAGGCACATGATGATGATGATGATGATGATGATGATGATGATGATGATGATGGTGATGATGATGATGATGATGATGATAATGAATCTGGTTTAATAATAAATATGCCAACTTTGGCATGGAAAAGTACTGACTTCATAGACTCATCTACATCCCTTCTCAGCTAGCTTCTCTAGTTTTTTTTTTTTTTTTTTATGTTGGCTATTTGTGGTCAACCTAGCAATTCACTGGTGACTTGTTTTTTTTCAGGCATCTTGGAATGCATTGGTTTCAAGAGTTAAACCATAGGAGGTCGGATCAGTCTTAGACTGTGGTGGTGTAATATCTACACTGTCAGTTAGTTGCACTAACAATTTTTTAACAGGTTGAAATGATAGCTAGCAAGGACAGCTCCAACAGCCCACAACAAGAACAATCAGCATACAGACCCTTTGATGTCTGCTGGGAGAGACTGAGTACTAAGGAGGATAAACTGATTTCATTCATAATGTGTCTTGCTGATAAGCATGGTTTTCCATCACACATGATCACCAGAGTTTTGGATCAGGTATGCCCTGTGGTCAAGCCATCCAGGAATTTATCTTCAGTCTATTCTTTGCTTGTTTCCCATCAATTTTGCCAGTTTACACTAAGTTTTCTTCTCATAATGTGCACAAAAAATCTTGATTATATGTCTAATTTATCTATTCAATTTATAATTTTCAATTATTTCTTGTAGAACTTTCATTCATTTTTCTGTCCTTCCTTGGTATTTTTTGGATATTCCTCAGACAAAATATTTCCACTGCTATTAGTTTCTCGGCGTGCACTTATGGAATTATCTCTGGTTTAGTGATACTAATTCTTCATAATAATCAACTACAAATTGAATTACTTGAGGAACTGAATACATCAATAATCTCCTGTTTGAAGCAGTACTAGTTTACCATGTCTTGAAACATAGTACCCAGCACTTAAGTTATCACAGATTTAACAACCTAGCAACATGTATCATAACAGTCTCCATTTTGAAAAATATAGTAATAGCTTAATATCTACTTATTTTTCAGAAAACAAGTGAGTTATAGCAGAAACGTAATTTCTACCTAAATATCAGCAAACGAATGAGTTATATAACCAACTTCACTTTTACCTAAGTCAGCAAACAAATGTGTTAAGGGCTCTTGGAAATAAAGTAATACAACAAGTAGTTTCAAGTTACATATATGTGGTTTGGTATGAAATTGTGTGTTTTTTGTTTGTTTTCCTATTTCATTGTCTAGCCAGTTGACTAATAGCCCATACAACGTATAGGGATCAGGGTGGCTTTGAGTTATGACATCTGCCTGTAACCTGAAAATTGTCTGATTCCACTTCAGAACAACTATTTTCATAGACACCTGATGCCATACTGCCCAGTCTCTCATTAATAGATTGGTTGTTTTGCATGTCTAGGCCATGCTGGAGCATGGGGCAATGAGCACATGGATCTGTTGACTTCAAGAGCATCAGAAGTTGGAACACTCATGAAAGACTAGGTAGATATTCAGAAAACTATATGTGAACTTGAAGATACAATAGCTGATGAAAAAACATATCTCATGGTGCTCCAGTCTGCATTTAAGTGTGTTTCCAGCAAAATGGGACGAATGATGGAGAAAGGTGACTTTTTTTTTTTAAATTTGAGTCAAATGTGCTGTCTTTATTACATTTAGCCTATCTGTATATAACACCTATACATCTATCCTATGTTCTTCATTTATTTGTACAACCAGGCCACATCCCTCTATATGCATGTAGAAGAAGCAGAAATAGCTACACTCTCATAAAACACACCC
This sequence comes from Cepaea hortensis, assembly GCA_963921405.1. Classification (NCBI taxonomy): domain Eukaryota; kingdom Metazoa; phylum Mollusca; class Gastropoda; order Stylommatophora; family Helicidae; genus Cepaea; species Cepaea hortensis. The sequence goes on along the minus strand of OY992877.1, from coordinate 99,308,822 downwards.
CCCCCCCCCCCCCCTTTGTTGTCTATCTATAATTTGGACAGAGGACACAGTGCCTATATTACTGATGTCAACACTTCATACTCTTCTAGTGAAGTCATTTTCTGCTAGTGAATTCAATATTTTATTCTTCAAGCATTTGATATCTCACCCTTGTGGTTGAGACAGTGACATGTACTTTTGTGTAGTTTTAACATGTTTATTCCTCTCCACTTTCAGTTGTTCTGTGAGAGCACATAAACATTTATGCTAAGAATCATGTTTATGTTACAGCTAACTGATGACCTTTTACTAGATGTCACAATCAACCCTGGTGTTTATTGCCTGTTTGTCAATTTTGTGGTCAGTCGTTCACCATTGCTTTCTGAACATCTGAAGTTCATACAATTATGAAAATCAACGTAAAGCAATCTGGTCCCAAATCGCCTGCGACTGACGTCGACCCCAGTTTGTCAGGATTGTGAACTTGTTCCCCACCCCTCGGCTACAGAAGCTGACCATTTCTAATTACACAGAAAAAAATGTAAAGCCTAGTAATATGTACCCATTTCTGACGTCGTATATCTACTGGAGTTTTCAAGCAACCTGCTGTGATATTCTCACTCTGGTTAGGTCTGCATGCACTTTTCCTTCCAGAGTTCCTGTTCCTGTTATTGCTTAAAGATGGGGTCAAAAGGTGATGCTGAACTTCAGCCATTGGATTCACTTCAATAGCATTCTTGTTGACTGGGTCTGAGCTTTCAGCAGATGATGATGGTACTCTGTCCTGGCACTTTAAAACAAAATAATAATCTGATATTGAGAAAAGATTCAGAATATAGTAACTATTTTCCTACCAATGTGCTTGCTAAAGAAATCATTTGAAATGCTCTTAAATAAGTCAGTTTTCATCCACTATGACCAAAAATGGAGCTGCCATCTGGACAGTTCTCTATCCTCCAAAGTCAAAAAGAAGTGCCTAACATGTTTCATTGTTTTTGCTGAGTGACAAAGAATTCAGTGTGGAAACATCTGGTGCTTGTTATTCTTGACATTACATTATAATTGTGGACATCATTCTCAACAGACATGGTATACAATAAACACACATTACTGTTGTTATAGTGGTGGTGGTAACAGCACCAGTAGAAGCAGCAGAACAACAAAAGCTTTAACATCACCACCATAGCCATCCCTTTTTTTTGTTTATTTTTGTGTTCTTTGTCTAGTTAATTTATTTCACTGTGCATGACTTTGTTTTAGTTTAAACATTTTTGTCAATTCATTCATACACCTTTTCTCATATTAGATATTAAATAACATACTTTTGAACATCGATTTCCAATAAACACAATATACAGTCACCAAACAATTTTTGTGATGGTGGTATTTTCGGTGGTGGTGGTAGAAGCACCAGAGAAAAGTATAACTTTGAATAATGAAGACACAAACAATAGGTTGGAGAATTTTTTGTCTGGCATATTTCATTGCATCTCATCAGGTGCATTCTGCAGAAGTCACATAACATAAACTAAAGCAAAAAAGATAAACCCTTCAAGCTGAAATATACAACACAAATATTCACACAGTAATTTAACAACAGTATTGTTTGTTTTTATTTTATAAATCCATTATGGAAATACAATGTTCTAAAAGGCATTAATGTCACCACACAAGCTTCCTGTAGCAAATTTCCTTCTTTGTCTAGTTGGTTTATTTCATTGTGCATAACTATGATTTAGCTGAACCATTTCTGCTAATGTGTTCATTCACACATCTTTTCTCAATCCTGACATTACATTAACATTCATTTGGATATCATTTTCCAATAGACATGGTATACAATCGACACAACTGGTGGTGGTGATGGTGGTGGTGGTGGTTAGTGGTGATAAGAGTACCAGTAGCAGTATATAAAGGCATCAATGCCACCACCAACATCCTCCTCTTTTTCTCCAATTGTCTGGCTACTTGCATGACTGAGCATCCATCTTTGAAACTTTCATTCTCACTTGCTATTTATCATTTCATGTACTATTTCAATTCCATAGTGTAAGACTAGTATCTTTTCTCCTTCTCATCATTTATGTTTTCTTATTAATATTACCAGCCGTTTAATCCATTTCAGTTTCCTTTTCTCTTTACATGAATGCTGACCATTTCCAGCATGCCCTCTTTTGAAACACCATCAGCCATTTTAAATGTCTGTGATACTGTCCACATTCTCCTACAAAACCACATTTTCCAAGAATGTGTATTAGTTTTTACTGTTCTTTACTCATTGTTGTGTGTTTTTTTTTTTTTTTTGCATATTATATTTACAAGACATCGCTGTCAACGCCAGCATTTTACCGCTGTTGTTGATATCTTGGCAAGATTACGCTGAGTAGTTTGCCATTGCTTTCTGAGCGACCAGCTCACATACCCCCGTAAGTAACCAACGTGACGCGATCTGCTACCGAATCAGCTGTGTTCCCCTACGTGGATATACAGGATTATGGAGAAAGTGTTAACTCCTTCGCCAGGGAGACCGGTGTTGTATGTTACTACTGGTTAAATGTCACTCTCCAGATTTTTGCTAACTTCCAATGTTAACAGCTTATTGCATATGATGTTTATAGTTCACAAAATGTCATGCTACTCTGATCTATTCAACAAAAGAAGGAATGGCTGCAGCAGGATATAACAATGTGAATTACAAACAATTAGGTATATCCATTTCACATGTTTGGAGTCCATTGGAAGGTATGTACACTGTGTCTGTTTAGTTTAGTTTAATCGACGGATCAACATAACGGCACACAGGTGTAACCCATAAGTTCTCCGTTCAACTCCTAACTCAAGCATGAGTCCGGAGAATCTCAACTCAGTGCATGAACATGGTAGCACCGACGAGAATCCTGAAATACTTTGGGTAGATTTTTAACTCGAAATTTTGCCTGGGCAGTGCCGTTAGGCTACTCTTTTTCGATTTCCAACTGCCGAGGGATTTTTTACGTGCGTAACAATAACCACAATATATTTTTGCAGAAGCTAAATATACCTAATTGTTTGTATTTCATCTGATCTATTCAATTCAAATAATTTTCAATACAGTTAAGATTCTACATAGTTTTTTAAGCAAGGTGTAAACGTTTGAAATAAGAAAAACAAAACACAACAATTGAAATTGTTTCAGATAGAATTCTAGATGAAGACAATTATAAATACCTGTTTTTCAGTGTGTTCCTCTACCGTTAATTCCTTATTGTTTGTTTCACACTGTATTCTATCTTCAGTGGCTTTGATGTTTGCTGCCTCTTCTGTCAAAGTTAATTTGTCTCCTGCATGATTCTCAGCCTTTTCAATGCTTGTGTCTTTTCTTTCACAAAACACATCATCAGCCACACAAATGCCATTTGCTCTTGGTGGTGTTGGCAGGGAAGTTGTTGACGAATTTGCCATCCTTATGGGGACAGGATCTGCTGAAACTGTCTGTAATCTCTTCTCTTCAAGAACATCAATGAGATATTCATCTTCAGGGATATGCTGACCAGATTTTATGCAGGCTGAAATCCATCTGAAATATACATTGAAATGTTATTTATTGCATACATTCTTACATAAATAATCTAGGAGTCAAATCACCAAAAATATTTAAAACTTGTGTTCAGAAGAATAGTTTAGAATACCTGGAAAGGAGCAAACAAGTAATCTGAGGAAGAACCACAGATGTAAAAAAAAAAATTTGACTTGCTTCAATTTACTATTGTAAAATTGATTTATGACATCATCCTGTCAAGCATGGGAGGTCATGTTCACTGTCCCACAATATCAGCTTTCTAGTAACATGTCTGTGATCCTGTCCCAGTTACGTCATGTACCAAACCATCCAGCTTCTTATTTCTTTGCTTTCTTCTTGCTCTTTTCCTAACAAGATTGCCAGATGTCAGTAAGTTTTCAAGCTGATTTCTCCTCATAATGTGCCCAAAAAATATGTCTACAGAAATTTCTCTAATATGGTTTTATTTGTTTCTTGTAGAATTTTTTCCATTTGCTTTTCTGTCAGTTCATGGCATTCTTTACATTTTCCTCAGAAACCATTTCCACTGCCATCAAATGTCAGATATGACAATGTAACACACTGGTTGTAAATATGCTAGATTCAACCCCTTACACGGATCTCTTTGTTGGAACCACACCTAAATCCAATTATTAAGAACACAGATTGGCAGACTCAAACTAGCTTCAGGACGACACAAATGTGAACGTCCCCCTTTCTTGAATTATTGCGTAGAGTTGTGTCTCCAATCTGAGGAGATTAAGCTTATTCATGATGTTAAATTCCCCGATTATTTCAATATTGCGTTATTACAAGAACCGATTACTGGATATTGCTTTTCCTTCCATACTTTACAGTTCTGTACGTCTCACCCTTCTGAAATTTGTTTCATAATGTAAGTAGACCTGCAAATCATGTGTTCCAGTATGTGTTATTAAATTTAGCTTCCATTTTCATGTATACTGTGTAATTTTCAACTATTAAGGTCGGAGGGAACATCCCAAACTAAAATGATGAAGATCGCATGCTGTAACATGATATTTCAATGGCGGGGAAATGGGGGGAGGGTGTCTGAACATATGGTGAAAGGGTGCATGGGCCAAAAGAGGTTGAGAACCATTGCAATAGTTCATTGCCTGAGGTATTCCTGCATGGTTCGGACAGTATATCCATATAAGCACTTGTACTTGTATGAGAAATATCAATGTGTGTTTGATAATGAACTGTCTTAAGGTGATGTGCGGCAGAATAAATTATTTTTTTCAATTCGGCTATTTTATCGGTGACATTCTGAACATACGGTGAAAGGGTGCATGGGCCAACAGAGGTTGAGAACCACTACACTAGTTCTTTGCCTGAAGTATTCCTGCATGGCCCGGACAGTATATCCATATAAGACTTGTATGAGAAATATCAATGTGTGTTTGATAATGAACTGCCTTAATGGCCTTAAAGAGTTCCCCAATTGATATTTTTGTGTAATATGTGTACAACATTGGAACCGACCAATCATTTCTCTTCTTTTAATGTTTGTGAATATACTGGACACAGCATTTTAGTCCGATGTGTTTGTATGTTTGTTATGTGACCTATGCTGACTGAATATACAATTAATGAGACCTATGGTGCTATCTCAATGGTTAGATACAAATTCTGTCTGTATTCCATAGTTGTAGGTTCATGTGTATGATAGATCTGACTAATGAAGACACCTTGTTTAGGGGTGTCTAGCTGGTCATGCGTTGAAGTACACTTGTTCCTGCAGCGAGTCGCTGTCGTTATTTGGAGGGGACAAGTTCGAACCCCGGTCAGTAACTATAGCTTTTAATTTTTATGTTGTCTAATGCGTCCTCCAGTCACTACTTCCTTCTTCTCACTTTGATTTTCTGGTTTGCGATCTGGCACTACCCAAATTGCTTTGTGTATCCTTTTATGTGGAAATAAAATATGCTTCCCCTTATTTTGATTTTACAGCTAAATGTTTTCTATGGTGTAAAATTGCCTCTTGGTAATTTATGATGTTACTATTTTTTGTTCCCATATGGACCTGATAACTCAAGGGCAACAATGCCAGTTACATATTAAAAATTGTCTTATATAATATCTTGGCACTTACTTTCTTCCAAAGGCTGGAATCCCACAAATCGTCTTATACAATATCTTGCCACTTAACTCTCTTCCAAAAGCCGAAATCTCCAAAAACTGTCATTCAATATCTTGGCACTTACTATTTTCCTATGGCTGAAATCTCTAAAAGACTATTATAAATATCTTGCCACTGTTCCTATGGCTGGTGTTACCAAAATTACGGTCTTATACAAAATTTTGGTCCTTACTCTTTTCCTATGACTTGAATCTCTAAAAACTAAAATAAAAGATTTCAGCACTTACTCTCTTCCTACTGCTGGGATCTTCCACTTCTTGGCAGCTTCATACTTTGATCCACTGGGATAGTTAACCACAAGGTGAGTGTTGGCTTGCAGATCTTTCCTTGCCTTACGAGCAAAATGATCCTGACAGCTGAAAGATATGAGATTAGAGACAATAATAAACATTTCAAGACAGTACTGATGTTATTTATGTTATTATTTAAACATATGCTCATGCACTGGGAGCCATGTTGGTGCAGTGATTAGTGCATTCATCTACAAACACTGTGGTTAAGAGCTTGATGCTCAGTAGTGGCCGAGCTGAATTTATAATTTTTTAAACTAAGATTACTGGGAGTCAACTCAGCCTTAAAAATGGGTAACAGATATTTCTCTGGGAAAGTAAAAGCAACCACCATAATCCTGACCAATTAACACTTGTGTGCCGTTGAGTTATAGAACATATAGATCCAAAACCATTTCCTCAATATGCTTTGTTGCCATGTGAACAGGCTTTAATTACTACATTCATGCCCGATTCTTGTAATCCAGACCTTGACCAAACAAAATATTATGGTTCATCAGTTTCCCTACTCTCCCAACATGACTTCTTGCAACTTTTTGGCTGTTCCTCTAGTGGTAAAGGTCATTGAAGATCATGTGATGGCCATGATGTACTCTATTCCCAAAGAGGCCTTCCTGAAATTCTTCCAACAATGGCAGGACCAATGACAGAAGTGGTCCCAATGAGAGTAAATTGAAGAGGAATTGTGGATTTCAGACCTCTAGATGAGTAACTGTATTTTACCAAGCCAAAGGTCTAATACTTTTTGAACAGACCTCATATATAGGTGGTCAGTCAGCAGTGGCCATATTTACTCTTATATATATACTAGCTGACCCTGCCCGGCTTCGCCCAGTCACTGGTGGGGAGCATCTCATTTAATTCATATAAGTAGTCATATAAGTTCTCGTTCCCGTTACCGACTGTCTGTCTGTCTGTCTGTCTGTCTGTCTGTCTGTCTGTCTGACCCGGCCCGGCATTGCCCAGCTCCTGGTGTGGAGCATCTCATTTAATTCATATAAGTAGTCATATAAGTTCCCGTTCCCGTTACCGACTATCTGTCTGTCTGTCTGTCTGTCTGTCTGTCTGTCTGTCTATCTATCTGTCTGTCTGTTTGACCCGGCCCAGCCCATGGTGGAGAGCATCTCATTTAAATCATATAAGTAGTCATATAAGATCCCGTTCCCGACTATCTGTCTGTCTGTCTTGGGTAAATGGAGGAGGGAGGAGGAAGAGGGAGGTGGAGGAGGGAAGAGGAGGGAAGAGGAGGGAGGAGGAGACAGGAGACAGGAGAAATAGGGAGGAATAGGAGGGAGGAGGAGGGATTAGGAAGAGGAGGGAGGAGTAGGGTGCAGGAGGAGGGGGAGGAGGAGGGAGGAGGAAGAGGGAGAAGGAGAACGCAGGAGGAGGAGGGAGGAGGAGGAGAGAGTAGGAGGAGGGAGGAGGCGGAGGGAGCAGGAAGAGGGAGGAAGAGGGAGGAGGAGGAGGGAGGAGAAGGAGGAGGGAGGAGGAAGAGGGAGGAGGAGGGAGGAGGAGGGGGAGGAGGAGGGAGAAGGAGAGGAGGGTGAAGGAGGAGGAGGGAGGAGGAGGAGAGAGAGGGAGGAGGAGGAGTAGGGAGGAATAGGAGGGAGGAGGAGGGAGGAGGAGGGATTAAGAGAAGGAGGGGGAAAGGGGAGAAGGAGGAGGGAGGAGGAGGAAGAGGGATGAGGAGGAAGGAGGAGGGAGGAGGAGGGAGGAGGAGGAGGGAGGAGGAGGAGGAGGGAGGAGGGTGAAGGAGGAGGAGGAGGGAGGAGGGTGAAGGAGGAGGAGGAGGAAGAGGGAGGGAGGGAGGGGGAGGAGGAGGGAGGAGGAGGGAGGAGGGAGGGAGAGGAGAACGCAGGTGGGGGAGGAGGAGGAGGGAGAGGGAGGAGGAGGGAGGAGGAGAAGAGAGGAGGAGGAGGGAGGAAGAGGTAGGAGGAGGAGAAGGAGGAGGGGGAGGAGGAGGAGGAGGAATGATGAAGAGGGAGGAGGAGGAAGAGGGATGTGGAGGAAGGAGGAGGAGGGAGGAGGAGGGAGGAGGTAGAGGGAGGAAAAGGGAGGAGAGAGGAGGAGGAGGAGGGAGGAGGAGAAGGGAGGAGGATGGAGGAGGAGGGGAGAGGAAGAGGGAAGAGGAAGAAGGAGGAGGGAGGAGGGAGAGGGAGGAGGTAGAGGGAGGAGGAAGAGGTGGAGGGAGGAGGTAGAGGGAGGAAAAAGGAGGAGGGAGGAGGAGAGAGGAGGAGGAGGAGGGAGGAGGTAGAGGGAGGAAAAGGGAGGAGGAGGAGGGAGGAGAAGGAGGAGGGAGGAGGAAGAGGGAGGAGGAGGGAGAAGGGAGGGAAGGAGGAGGGAGGGAGGGAGGAGAGGAAGGAGGGTGAAGGAGGAGGAGGGAGGAGGGGAGAGAGAGGGGAGGAGGAGTAGGAGGGAATAGGAGGGAGGAGGAGGGATTAAGAGAAGGAGGGGGGAAAGGGGAGAAAGGAGGAGGGAGGAGGAGGGGAGGAGGAGGAGGAGGGGAAGGAGGGATGTGGAGGAAGGAGGAGGAAGAGGTGGAGGAGGTTGTAGAGGGAGGAAAGGGAGGGAGGAGGAGAGAGGAGGAGGAGGAGGGAGGAGGAGAGGAGGAGTAGGAGGGAGGAGGTAGAGGGAGGAGGCGGAGGGGAGGAGGATGGAGGAGGAGGGAAGAGGGAAGAGGAAGAAGGAGGAGGGAGGAGGAGAGGAGGGGGAGGAGGGGAAGGAGGTAGAGGGAGGAGGAAGAGGTGGAGGGAGGAGGAGGGGAGGAGGTAGAGGCAGGAGGAGGGGAGGAGGTAGAGGCAGGGAGGAGTAGAGAGGAGGAGGGAGTTCGCCATTCCGAATTCATACTCGTCTAGGTTCTGTGATTTCGGTCCTTCCATTGATTGTTCTTCCCTTCTACACGACTGTAGATAACTTCCTTACACATAAAAAGATGAATTGTTATTGATATTGCCGTGGCATGGAGGAATATCAGCAGCAGAGTTGATCCAAAAAACCAAAGACTGAGATCTACGGAGAGCCATGAACGCCTACGCCAGCTGGCACGGCACTTGATGATGATTGCCGTGTGACGATTCTGTGTAGTCACGTCATTTTCTTCCCTTTCCCTAGCGTTTTGGTTCGGGGATTCTTTCATCATCATCATCATATATTTACGTACGTATTTTGGGAGGGGGAGGAGGGAGGAGGAAGAAGAAAAAAAAACAATGACAGTTGACAGCCCTGGAATGAAAGGAAGGCGTGTAGAAAATTTCATCTCAATCGGATGGGCCGTTCGCGAGCGCATAAAGGACATACATAGATACATAAATACGGAGATTGCCTTTTATATATTAGATATATACTCTTAAGCAAATACAGGTTATTTGACGTTTGTCATTTATTTTTTCTAATCCTCACAAGCGTATGATTTCCCCCATTAACTTTTAATGACAGTCAATCTTCTGGAATATGTGACCAAGAAGATCTGATTGCTTATGTCTTCTTATATTATCCTTTTTTCAAGTGCTCTTTGTTTCTCCTGCCTGCTTAACTCTTCTAGATTTAAGTTTTTTCATTTGGACAGTGTCTAGATTGCTTCTTAACCCTACCAGACCTGAGACCCTGAACCTAACTGTCCCTATTACCTGGGCTCCTGAGCATTAAATAGAAAAAACCAACATGATATAGAAAAATGTTAGTTACATGCAAACAAGTGGTTAGAATAAGATGTAACTTGGAGACATTGTAGAAAATAGGTCTACCTTTCATCTAGTGCCAATATTCCACCTTTGTGTGCCAATCCAGTCTGAATAAACCAAAGTATCCATCACCTGTTGGACTGTGAAAAGCCTAGACCTATTTCGCTTTCTTGTTGAAGTGCTTGGTTCATCTGCCGTTCGTTTCATTGTGAATTTTCAGAATTTTGTTCGCGTTAAACCACACAAAGTCAATGCAAACCTATGTGGGCAGACATTTGCAATGGCTAACCATGAGGTTTGACCACGACTGGTTGATTATTTTTAGTTTGAGACGCATTTTTTTCACTTACTAGGCAAAATACTGAAAATTAGGTTCAGCGGTATAGCGGCAGATTAGGAAATTACTGAAAAATTGGTACAGCGGTCTGGTAGGGTTAAGGTATGATCTGCAAATTCTCACATATTTAAAAATTATTACAAATTTTGATTGCAAACTTTAAAAAATTTCTTTAAAATTTAGTGGATGCTGTATTGAACACAGTGAGCAACTAGGTGTAGAATGAAACAGTAAGAAAACAAAAATTTGATCATCTCCTAAAAAAAAGAAGAAATACCACAATGCAACATCCAAATAAACTGAGACAATTTTAATGGGTGAATCGTTTCAATTATCTAGGAAAAGTCATAATATTAGATGGAAGATGCCCTGCAGAAATTAGAACAAGAATCGTCATGACAAAAGGAACCTTTTGCAAGATATAAAGCACACTAACAAATAAGTTGTAAATTGCAGTGAGAAAGTAGTGTTAAAGTGATATGTAGAGCCGATACTGTTGTATGTGTGAGACTGGGACAATAAGCTGACAAGCCAAGAAACATCTCATGAAAGCAGCAATGTGGTTTCTGATGAAAATGTAAGGATATCAAAAGCAAATGAGGCAATTCAAATGGGGGGGGGGGGGGGGGGGGGAAGAAATGAGGCAATCCTTTGAGAAGCAGACAAAAACTACAAATTTATTAAGGAAACTAGATGTAGAAAATCAAGATTTGTTTGCAGCATGATATGTGGAGAAATCAACTTAATTATTTAGTGACAACTGGTAAATTTGCTGGCAAGAGAGCAAAAGGATGGCAAAGAAATACTAAGATGGCATAGCCAAATGATATAATCAGGACAAGAACAAAGACTAGATCTGCGACACTGGTGATAATGCCAGATGTTAAATTCTTATCACCCATGCTTACTGCCATGGCACACAATGACGATTATAATTATTTTACAATGTTGTGTTAATTGTCCGTTTCTTTTGTGTAATATGTAAGTAATCATATGTGAAATGTTTAAAATACTTATACTGACATGAATATAAACATGTTAGACAAACAATTATCAAGACAACACATTATAGAAAATATCTGCACTTACCTGGCTCCTAAAACATATGCTAGATGCATGATACACTCACGCTCAACTCCAACATAGCCACTGAAGTAGAAACCATTAGCAAAACATTAACAATGCCATAAAATGAACTACTTCCCTTACACGTAAGAATATTATCCACTTTTTCTTTTGTTAACCATTTCCCCTCCACAGGAGCCTTACCTGCAAGCCTGTCAGCTTGCTCATTTCCTTGTACACCCGCATGCCCTGGCATGAAAATGAAACTAATCTTTGCCAGCCCTGAACGCTCCAGAGACAATTACACTGTCTTCAGACCCATCCCATCTCCATCTTCCTGAGCATACTCATTGAGTCATTAAGGAGTCACTCTTCTTCTAACTTCTCTGACTAACCATTTCCCCACGATGAAGCACTAATCTTTGCCAGCCATGACCACTCCAGAGACAATTACACTGTCTTCAGACCCATCCCATCTCTATCTTCCTGAGAATACTCGAGTCACTAAGGAGTCACTCTTCTTCTAACTTCTTTGACTAACCATTTCCCCACCATGAAGCATTACAATCAGTAATGTTTTCCTCATCAGTTTCTTCTTCTTCCTATTTGCTGTTGTTCAGTAAAGCCTACACAAGAAGCCTGGGTGGGTGCGTTAATGAAGATGAGAAACAAACTGCACTGATGTCATGAGCACAGTAGGAAGTGGGTTCGAAGACTGGGGTCATCGCCTTAAAAAGTGAGGGAAAGATTGACCACCTATTCCTCCATGCATTCAGGCCAACAAAATGTGATGGTGCTATACATCACAGACCTATACCAGAAAACTGTTTCAAGACCATTTAAAAAGAAATGTACACAAGAAACCTGGCTTTCTGGATGTATGTTGCCCTATTTTAGAATTCATCTGAATCGATCAGCTAACTACACTGTTCTCAAGAAAATTATTTTAAAAATAAAACGTCTACTGTACAAAGTTAGCGTTGTAAATTAAACAGAAAATTATTACAGTGATAACAAATTAATTATTATTACATAAAAAACTACTGGGACTGGAAATGCTAAGAAACTTATACAGCAAAATGCCTCACAGTTTAAGCAGTAATATCAGCAAACATTTAGACTAAGCCAAATAATAATATGCAGTCTTGTAGTCCTAAAAAAGAGCAATGGAGTAGTCTGTGTTTGATTAACAATACAATATTCTAGATTCAGGCTTCAGTGATGTCAAAAATAAATATTTCCTTGCCCACTACAGCTCAGTGGCTAAATGGTCATCAGAGGATTTAACGGAGGAAACGACGTGAGGAAGGGAACTAGACACCTCTCTTCACAATGCGGTGGCCTTGTATAAATGAAGGCATAACACATAACACATCTACAGCAACATCTACAATGTGATTACCTGACCCACTTACAGCAAGCTTACCATCATCCAGTGGCTTTTGCGCAGACCATTGTCCTCAAAACAGTCTTGACTTTCTGTCTATCATAAGACATGCCCTGCCTCTGTTGCTGTCTGGTGTACATTATCTATCATATCTTTAATCTATTTACACAGTGGTCTTTCTCTTTTTTGTATTCTCAGTACACTTTCACCCATAATGATCTTTTCCAGAGATTCATGTCTTTTTCTTTTCACACGCTCAAAATATTTCCTTTTCTTCAATTTTGTTTGTCTTCTTCAATTTCGAGTTCTTGTTGGATAATCTATTTGTCCTCCAATTAATTCTTAATACCCTTCTGTAACACATATACCCAAAGCTTTTAGTGAAAGAATAAAGCTTTATACCTAACACAAAGGCAGCAGCCTGCAAGAGGTTCTGTCTCCGGTTGTTCTATAGGGCGAGACAGCCAACCGTCATAGGATAACAGTTCATCCGCTTCCACACACATTTGCTGAAATACATATTAATCATATGAATGTCAGAAGCATAATAGCATACAATATTTCTGACTTGAGTGCGAGAAATATGAAAAACAAAGGAAACCACTAACTGCATATGTGAACCAATGTTATGAACCTATGCCAGTGGAAAACGTATGAAAATTATCAATAATACTGGAGATCTACGAAGCACGATTAAGCTATATATATCTTCTTCTTCTGCCTTTCATCTCAGAACTGAGCAGAGGCCCTCAATTAACCGATTTCAAGCCCTTTGTAGACGTGTTCATGATTGGTTGGATTTTGCAGCTAGTTTTATACAGGATAACGTAGACAGTCTCATGTCAACACTCCTAAGTTACCTCTGATACCATGCATCGTTACAGTGTTACTATTCTTTGCTTCCCTTTTAGGTCTCGCTATCACAAGGGTGAAGCAATATATTAAAAGAACAAAAATTTCTACATGCAGTAAAATTACAGGCAATTTTAAGCCACTAAGTGAAAAATTATAAATACAAAAGCAGAAATAAAAAGAATAAATAACCTTTGCTTTATGAAATATATAAGTATAACTTTAAACATGACTATGATAAGTTGTGGAGTATGATAAGAATATCAGATTGCTTTAAAGACATAAATAAACAAAACAAAAATCTACTAACTGAAATAATAATTTTTATATTAATGGATGTTATATCCCCTTCAGGACCCAGGTTCAAATCCTCAGTAAGGTGTTCATTTATTTTTCTCTCGGGGACAAAAAGAAAACTCCAATTTACACTGTTCGTGGCAACTGCACTTGCCTTAACCCCTTTACCGTGGAAAAAAAAATTTTTTTTTGTTATGCAAACTGTGTATTTTTTTTCTTTCATAATTTGATATGTTATGTTGTCCTGGCAAAATAAAATGTTTTTTTAAGTGAAAATGAGTTGTCTTTTAGAAATTGTGAGGAAAATAAGAAATGTTCTGTACTAAATGGTACTGTTCAATAACGAACTAAACTGATACGTATATTAGATGTCAATTGTTTTTAGTAATTATACTTGGTGTGGTAAACACCAAAACATGGAGCTGCACATAGTGCTGTGTCACACTCCGGACAGTAGTATCGTGTCTCTTTACAAAATTTGAAAAAATCCGAAAAAAAAAATCTGAAAAAAAAAAAAAATATGAAAACCCAGCCAAGTTGTTCAAGCCCGTACTCTGTAGATTCCAAGCTTGCTAATAAAAACTATGCAAATACATGCCCATAGGATACATGTATGTACGCATACATCTACACAAGCTATACTATGCATAAATTATAATCATACTACAAAGTTATAAATTATAATCATAATAAAATCACAATAAAAAGTTTTTTGTTCTTTCGTACCTTTTTTTTCTTGTTTACTGTCCACTTTCACTTTTGGCATCACGTGATGACCTACTTTTATCTTCCGCTGTTGAACTGGCTGTTGGATTAGCCGCCCTATGCATTTCCTATGCTATTTTTGTATTAACACGAGTTTACTCGGGACGCACGGCACACAGAAGACTTTTACATCTGATGACGAGTTAACTCGTGATGCACGGTTAAAGCCAACAATTTTTATGACGAGTTAACTCGTGACACACGGTAAAGGGGTTAATTCCTCAGGCTCAAGATGATGACACCCCCCCCCCCCCAGTAGCAGGCAGCTAGCTATATAAATCGCAATTTAATTTAGAAGTGTTGAACAGAATAATTTTTGTTAATATGAATTATATCTGGGTGTCTGATTGTGTAAGAACAATCGCTGAAACACATATCGCTCTTGTGTTGGCATATACCGTGGAAACCTGTCGAATATCTATATAAAATATATTATAAAAATGCTGTAATGATGTCTAGAGTTTTAATTTCATGCAAAACAATGCACTGACTTTATATTCTTGTAAAACCTGTTTTCAGACAATTTCTACTTTACATATCTCAGATACCTCCTCTCAATACGACACGTGCTTTCTAAGGTTGAAACAAAGACTAAAGAAACTGAACTTCAAACATTCAACTCTAAACCTTAAAAAATGCAAATTAAATCACAAATATCCTTGATTCTCAATAATTCAGTATTAAAATTCAATATTAGATCCCAAAGATTCAATGCTAAATACCAAATGTTCAGTACATGTTAGACCAGTGGTTCTCAACCGGTGGGAAATCCCCCCCCCCCCTCCCCCTCCAGGGGGAATTTTAGGGTTTCCAGGGGGTGAATTAAGATTTCAAGATTGCATTAATATACGAACCGATTACTTGATATTATTTTTCCCTCCATACTTTACAGTTCTGTACCTCTCGCCCTTCTGAAATTTGTTTTATAACGTAAGTAGACCTGCAAATCACATTCTAGTCTAGACTTGTTCTTGTGTGTGTTATTAAATTTAGCTTCCATTTTTATGTATACTATGTAGGAAGGGGGGAATTTATAGGGAGGAAATACGAAAGGGGAGGAATGACATTCTGAACATATGGTGAAGGGGTGCGTTGGCCAAAAAAGGTTGAGAACCACTGCGTTAGACGTTCAACTTCAAAGATCCTGTACACTGTTTTTAACTTCTGATATAAAGCAATTCAGTCTGACCATTTTGATAAGTCCATGGCCTAGTGCATCTGATTTCTGCGTCTTTTCTTTCAGGCTTGCCATTCTGATGCCTTTGATTGTCTCCCAGACTCAATACAAGACAAAAGAGTCTTTATCTCTCTTTGTCTCACCAAAAACATTCTACCTATCATGCTTGGGATGCCCTACTAGTAGCTGTGCTGCCAGTATTGTAGTTCTTCATCTGCTTCGAACATCTGATATTTTTTGTTTTTTTGTTTTTTAGACATAATTGTATGGTGTCAGTTTAAAGTAGAGCTGCAAAGTCTGCACCTGTCAACCTACACATCTGACTTCTTCGAGCATTTACTGAATGGGTTAGACTTAACAGAGTATAGTATTTGAGGTCTCTGAAGCACACAGGTCATCAAGAAACAACATCACTGCACTCAGAATATTCTGACACATGCTCCATCCCTTTCTTGGGTAGTCAACAAAGAGTTCTCATACTGATGACTCCAGTGGCAGTCTGAGTGAACATCCACCTGTGTTATCCTCTGTGCACCGAGTGTCATCCAGAAACTTTGTTCACCCCCAGATGTTGGTCCTTTGTTTCTTTTTCTGCACTTTTCACTGCATTCTGAAGGTCATAATCCCTTCAATTGTCACAAGGTAATCACACTGGAGATGGGTCTCTGTTAAACTTCTATATTACATATGTTTTTGATAGTTCATGTAAGACAGGAGTCCAAAAGAGGAGTACAAAGACAAAGATGAGTGTACAGAGTAATGACAGTTCACGAGGAAAGTGTGAGAAGTTAGACTTTAGCCGGGGCTAGAGAATGAGTTAGACGTTAGCCGGAATAGAGACAGAGTTAGATTTTAGCGAGTGATAGGACAGAGTTGTGAGAGTGAACGAGAGACTATTAAGGATTTTGATAGCGATAGGAATGTGATGAACGATGTTGTGCTAATTTGTATTAGGTTAGGAGGCAGCGATCCAAGTTAACAAATTGTTCTTTATAAAAGATGTTTATTCAGTCTATGTAATTGCGGTGTGAATGCTGATGGCCTGTAAGGGTACTGTGTTAGTGTTTGGACGACGGTGGTTAAACTTGATTAAAGGGTAATTGTGAGAGTAATATTTTATTGTGAATAAAATACAATTCTTATCTAGGATATTGGCATTTATTCGTCAGCGATAGTAATAATGCTTCTGACCGAGCTTGCGGACTCATAGTTGTTGCTATAGAGCTTGGGGCTAACAAGCAGGTTCAGGACAGCCTCAAAGAATCAACATAAAAATATTTAACACTGATCATCAAAGACTGAACATGAAACATCATACCAGCCATGCGTTGGTGAGAATTTCAGAAACTGTGACATCTACTGGAAATCCCATCAAAGGTACAACTGCGATATCTGCCACCTGTCGAGTTTTACCACAAGGCAGAACACAGCCTACAAAAATAGTGACCAATATCAAAATACATTCATCGTAATCTACATATTTAAGGTAAACGTTAGGGTTGATAAGAATCATTAGACCATTATCTCTTAAACGAAACAATTATTAGCACTGCTCACTTTTTTGTATTACATCGGTATTCTGAAAATACCTTTGCATAGAAAAATGTAAACACATGAACACATCTCATAAAACAAGCCTCAACAAGTCCACACTATGATTCTTAAACTTTAATTTCTTCTTCTGATGCCTTTACGACTCCTAGGTGAGTATGTTATGTTATGTTGCATATCCTTTACAGGACGTCGCAGTCAACACCAGAATTTTTTGCTGTTGTGATTTCTTGGCAAGTTCACGTTCAATAGTTTGCCATTGCTTTCTGAACGACCGGCACCTATACCATTTCATAAAAAACCCAACACAGGGTGGTCTGCTGCCAAATTGCCCACAGCTGTGTTTCAAATGCGGGTATGTGGGATTACAAACTGTGTCCATAACCCTTCGCCACGGAGCCAGCAGATGGGTATGTACTAAAGTAATAGTTATCGCAGTCAAAAACCAATATATACAATAACATGATAATGAAGAAGACATAGTTTTGCTTTCCTTCAGTTAAGATGAGAGAGGCGTGTGGATTAAGTTCCCTGCACCCGGTTTTTACCCCACCTGCTCAGTCTCTCTCTGCCGAGAGAACTGCTTCTTTGCCCTTTATCCACCATTGGGGTAAAGACCCTCAACCAAACCATGCCAAGTCGTCCTATCTCTTGCTATCTCCTGCAGCTTCCTTCATGTCATACCAGAATCTTTCATCAGTCTGTAATTTTCTTCTCCATGTGTTTTTAGTTAATTCATTTGCTTTGTGGATTCCACACAAGAGTGTCTAGTTATACTGTCTTCGGGTTTTCTCAGTGTGTGTCCTACTCAGCGCTATTTCTTCACCTATTGGCTTACTGGGATTTGTTTAGTTCTCTCCATGAGCTCTACATTTAGTGAATGTTTATAGTTTATTAATAATTCTTTTAGTTCTCCATGTTTCTGACCCAAACAATTGTTCACTCATTCATTCAGTAGCATGTCCTTTGCAGAACCTCGCTCCCATAACAACCTTCCGGAAAACTTTTTGGTCATAAGCAAGATGTCCCCACATCTGATAAACCCATCTGGAGATCATCTGCCACATCCTGCACCCATCTTCTCTTTGGTCTTCCTCTTCCTCTCTTCCCAGGCATATACCCCTCCATGATTGTTCTCTCCAAATTTCTGTGACTTTTTAAGTGACCAAAATATTTCAATTTTCTTTGTTTTATTATCTTTACATACAACCTTCTTCAATATTCAGCTCTTGTCACATGGATGCATTTGTTCTTTTCTATATACAAGATATTCTTAGAACATGTCTATAACATTTAATATGCACTGTTCAGCTTGTTTAGTAAGTGTCCAGGTCTCGCCTGCATATGTTGCAAACAAAAGGACTGATTTATAAATGGAATTAAACATTCACGGGAAGGTTAACCCGGTCAACAAATGCCCGCAGAAGTCGGATGTGTCGGCCTAACGGCGCAAGAACGCAGCTCTGCTGTAAACAGGCACAACGCAATCACATCCGGAAAAAAAACTCCGGATGAACGAAGAAGAAGAAGAAACATTCTAAGTTTGGTGAGCTCTACACAAAGCATAAACTCTGTAGCTCCAGTGGTGACCCCTGGCGGTCTCCAGAAAAATTGAATTTGTCCGAAAGACAGTCCAAAAGCAAATTCACAACCATTAGAAAGAGAGGCAGATCGACCACTTCACCTAGAAAAAATTAAATTTAACATTTCCATGTCAGAGTGACATATTGTCTTGACCAGATGACATATGATGGGTGATAAGATCATTCGGATAGATGATGACCTGAACGCCAATGCATCAGACTTCAGTTACACTCAAATCTTCAGAGGACGCATAAATAACAGCATCAATCCAACATAACAAATTATTATATCTGATTGCATACCTCCTTTATCTTTTATAAGCATGGTGAGTTGCTCCAATTCCTCTTCATCAAATCCAAGGATAACAAATGTCAGCTTGTAAAAAATCCCATTGTCAGAAACGTCTTCTTCACTCATACCTACCCAAGAAAGAATCAAATGAACACTTGAATATTTTAACAACATTTAAATGATTACTCTCTCACTGACATGTATGATCTTGAGGAATATATGTGGCTGTTTCCTTCTCTCTTATCTCCTTCCTCGCCAATCAGAGGCATGTAGGGTACATGGTGCTATCCCTATATTTTCAGATATTTTGCCTTTACTACCCAGGGCATTTTACACATTTGTAATGCCTAATACCCATTTTAAGCTGGGTTGACCAGGAAACCCAGGTCAATTTTTAATATCTGCCTCAATGAGGATTTGAACACATGACTGCCGGTCCAGCAGGCAAGTGTGCTAGCCACTGTACTACCACGGACCTTATCAATCAGAGTGGTTTATCATAATTTTCCACAACCTTCATTTTCAAGCCTTGTTTATTCATGCATATACATACAAATTATTTCCACATTACATCAGATTATGTAGTGACTTCTCTCTGCTATGTAATATGTTTTTTACATGAATCCAACCAGTTATTACAATGCATTCTACAGGGCTATTCCTAAATCTAACTCTTCTGACTGGTCGGTAAACAAAATCTTACTACAATGCAAGACTTACATATGTAACATTTCTTTTCCCGCAGACTCTCAAATTTGGGGATTTTTTCTACTAGACCAGCTTTATATCAAAGAAAGGCACCATTAGGATATGGTTGTCAGCTGTTCCCATCCATGAGTTCCTCATTAGTTTCAAAGTGCTGGATATTCAGTTAAAATTTCATCTTGCCGAAGGGATGGCAACAATTGACGTAAAGTCTGCCCTGAAAAGGAGGGGGGGGGGGGGGGGTGTTGCTGAAAATATCCCTTTTAACCGGTCGTGTAAAGTTAGTTAGTCAGTCACAGTTCCAACTTCACGGCAGCGGGTCGTCCCCAATATGCCCCATTCCTGTGCCAGTGAATATTACACAAAATGCTCCTCACTTCCCAATGTGAAATGTTGAACAGACAGGAGTCTCTGCAAGCCAACAGCCTGCACAGGTACACTGTGCATAATGTCGCCGCCAGAATGCCAATACAAAAGTCCTCCATGAAAAATACAGATGTAAAAGCAGTCATGTAAAGTATTTGTGCACAAGACATGTCAGGTTGCATGTTACTGTGCAGATGAATTATATCATTGATTAGCATTTTGAGTCTTTTACTGTGTATCCACCTCTAAAAGGGAAGGTGTGGCTGAGAGATTATGGTATCCGCCTTCAGCTCAGAAGTTACCAGGTTCAAATCCCAGCAAAGGACTGGGTATATTTACAAGAACCATTGGTTTCTAATGATATTACATTGAACTTGCTGAGTATCAGTTAGTTGTTATAGTATATTCAGGCACAGAACTTGTGATAAGTCAATCTCTGTGACAATTCAAAAAGTGATCAGCTCTTGAAATTTTCCAACTGCACTAGCACAAGGTTTAAAAAATAAAACCATGTTACCCTGGCAATCAAAGAAACAAAATACAAATTGTGCCATAATGATAATCTATTAAAGGAAGATAATGGAGGCCAGTTTGGCCAAATGAATAAGAACGCTCATTCTTAAACATTTGGTGTGCTGATGATGAGGTAGTGGGGTAAACCCATACACTGGTCAGTTGGACTAAAATGTTGACTTCTCATCCTTGACTTGGGGACATAAAAAACAAGTACCTCAGAAGTCAGAGTGCGTTCACCTGAAGGTGAGGGACACTGGTAATAGGGAAAGCTAATCCACATGCAAAAATTAGTCCGGTGCACTAGAAGAAGTAGCATGTGTGTGGGCTTCACTTAAGTTCAAGGGCGAGCAAGCACAAAAAGTAAGAAAAAGAAAGACAATATATTCATGATATTGTCATATGATAATATATCAGTTCACCTACCATTTGGGTCTTGTGTCATTGCATCTTCCTCTAGTTCCTGCGGTTTTAAGGTTTCGTCCTGCAGGCTATTGGAACCACCCTTGGCCAAGGCCTGAACTTCATCTGTTGCTACCGGATTTGACTTGGATACTTCTGAAATGTACAATCTCTGTAGCTGTTTACATGAATTTTAGAAGCAAGGCTATCATTATCTTTTAAACACTGTAATTATGAGATTTACCAGAATCGCTATGTTCACAGGAGTCATCTGGGTTCAATCCAATTAGTAAGATTGTTTTCCAACCAATACGACTCTTAGTTTGACACAGCCTTATAAAGTTACTATTGAATCTCTCCTAGTGTGGCAAGATTATTTAAATAGTCATCTGAAAGTGAAAAATGACGATTCTGCCAGGCACATATAAACTACAAATATTTATTAATGAAAATACAATAGAGAAAATTCCACAATCTGTGGCTTCAATACAAGAAGGTGCAATTAAGAAACAACAGCATGGAAAAGATATGTGCAGCAACTGTATATTTTAAAGTGAATTTTGGCTGTGAATGAAACTGTCACCTTTTTTAGTATTGGGAAATATTTTGTTCACATCTATTCCTTTGGCCACTTTCCCATTTCCCGTATCTTTTTATATAAGGCATGATATATTTGTAAACTCTGTTTTCCACCACCTTAATAAACTCTACTATGGTGTAAACACATCCTGGTATTTCCCTTTTTGGGGGTTGTTTACTGCTTGCTTGTCTCTGTGTTGGTTTTGGCTTTTTCTCTGTTGGCATTTCATTGTTTACATTTTTGTTTTTATCATCTTTGTTTTTTATATATTTCGCTACAACATTATTTTCACATATTTATCTGCTGAACATTTCTTCATGCTGTGTTAAGTATCTTCCACTTTTGTCATTTCTAGCATTTGTTTTTGTTCTAAATTTCTGGTCACTGCTTTTACTTCTTTGAATATTTTCAAATTTTGCTCAGTACTCTGGTGTTCTTCCATCACTGCAACTGGTCTTGTGGGAATTGATTCTTGTCTCTTCTTACCTTCTTTATTTTTTCTCTTATTAGGTTTTTATAGGCTGCCCTTTTCTCATCATTTGATATTCCTTTAGTTTTTTTTTTCTCTCTCTTTTCCATGTTTTAAGCTCTAACATATAGTTTGTAATCCAGCTGTTCTTTCTGATGCTTTTATGTTGTACAATATATATATATGTGACTGAAGATATTTGGATAGCTCTAACACATGCCGTCTCTTCTTAGACTGTCATCAGTATTTCCAACCTATTTTTCATATTTATTGCACTGGGCGCTGGAACGCAAATTATTCCTCCCCACGACGCTTGACGGCAGAAGTGGAAGATGATGATGATGATGATGATTGCATATTCTTCTGGTATTTTGCTTGTCAGAGTTTTTATAGTAACTTTTTCTACTGCCAATAATAGCTCAAGGGCACTCACTACCACAATCAGCACTTGACAGGGTTTGGCTGTTGTTCTACTGGATTTGAATAGGATACTTCTGAAATGTACAATTGCTGTAGTTGTTTACATGAATTTTAGAAGCAAGGCTATTATTCTTTTAAACAATTTTGCTTGTGTCAAAGCTTTTTAGTAACTTTCTGTGCTGCAAATAATAGCTCAAGGGCACTCACTTCCACATTCAGCACTTGACAGGGTTTTGGCTGTTGTTCTACTTGTTCTCTCTCGCCGTGCTATTATATTTTGTTTCTGGCATTCCTATTTGGTAATGTTCAGGTAAGCAGCCTTCTAGGGTGTTGTTCACACATTTTATAGGCTTTGATCAGTTCATTTTCAGTGCAGAAGGTTATCAGTTTATCTTTTGCTACATTTTGATTTCTACATGCCTGTTAAGGCAATGCTAACCTTAAAAAATTTAATTCCATAATACTTAATTTCTATGTTCTTTTATGGGATAGGGTTTGATATTAAAGACTGCTGATCGATAAAATATTGTCAAATTGACTTTGCACTTAACGATTGCTATGGAAACCAAGATAAACAGCGGCCATCTTGAATTTCTTAATGTACCTCTAAAACATTTATTTTTTAATGTACAGGCTAAATTCTTTGTTTTATGTGTAAATAAATAGACCCTTTACAAGTTGAGTAGAAAATGTTAATGATATCTCTTTTGCAGTTTTTTTTTTCAAAATGTGAAAATGGTAATGACATTTTTCATGACATTTTTTTTTTTTTTTAGTGTAGCACAAAAACTAAAATGTAATTTTCAAGATTAATCTACTCACAATGTAAGTGATATAATAAAGAATATCTCTGCAAAGTTTGAGTGAAATCTAACGAATAGTTTTTAAAACAATTGTACTTATGTATAAAAAACTGGCGAAATGAGAAAACGGGGATAAACTAATTATTTTTTTGTTTTTTATTACTAATGCACTCTTTTACGGAGAAAAAAAGTGTTAAACTGAACCTTGAGTGTTAAAATTGTCCTGCTAAATATGCAGGACCTCCCTCCAGAGCATGCAGCTCACCTTGTCTCTTCAGTTTGGCCGCTCGTACAGTGTCGCGTCTTTTAGTTTGTTTGTCCTTCTTGTACTTCAGACTATTTCTTACTTGCTTCTGCATCCTAAATGTTCCTAGTCTCTGCATATGCAGGCCTGTAGAAGTTCCATAAAACTGGGCAGTGTCTTGGGCAGCAGCAGCTCCAAAGTTGAACTCTCTTGCTGCAGTTACAACTGCAAACTGAACGCGCTTGCGAGAGGCAAAGTTGTCTTTAGTGCATCGAGCCCATATCAAGCTGTGTAAACACTCATTTGAATTCTGAGTTTGTCCTGACACACATCTACTAAGTAGTTTAGTTTAGCTTGCGCAGTGCTGTTCCAAGGCGTTTACTGACATGGTTGATACACTCCTCTTTGTCTATCTGAATGTCATCCCCATATGGTTTGATCTTGGTAAGTTCCGCAAATGTTTTTATGTCACCATCAGAAAGTATTGACGTGTAGCGAAGTTTATGACGGGCCACAGACCGTCGCCACAGCACCCTTCACCTCCATCATTCCAGCAGATCCTTTGAAATTGTTGTCACAGTTTAGAAGATGTTCTGCCTTCCATGCTGCAAATTCATCTGGTTTGTCCCTGGAAAGTGTCTTACCAGTGGTTTCACACACCTGGCAATATGTGGAAATAACATGGGCATCTATGCAAACTCCTGTAAGAACATCCACTGCACAGCCAACTCCAATGTGGGATGTGTGGCCTCTAGTCAGCCAAGTGCCATCAAAGCTGACACTAATATCTAGCACATCATTGTCATGTAGAGTTATGCCTGACTGTTGTGCATGAGCCTGTCGAACATACTTTGCGGTTTGAGAAAAAACAGTGTCCTCCAGATCTTCTATCTTTGAATATAGTTTATTCGCTTTGCTGTGAAATGTTTTGTGATGAATACCTTGCAGGTTCATATTTTCACAAAAATTATTAAATGATTGATTGATTGATTGATTTAGGAACCGACATCACAAAATTATTAAATGTTGTTGCACCCATCCCACAAACTAATGCTGAATATACTGACTGGCTGTTGACAGCAAAAGATCCATTACTTTTTTCAGATAGGTATCTTCCACACACTACTTCTTCACAACAAGAGCAGTAAACCTATGCATACACAGCTAATCCCTTGGCTTTCTTGCTGTCAGTTTTCAAAATAAGACTATCATTTTTACAAACTGGACAACATAACAATTTGATTATTGCCTCAATTTCTGAACAATCAACTCTGATTACTCTGTGTTCCCGTTTTTGATATCCATTGTCGTCACCAGAATCATACTTGCTGCTAGTGGATGTTGTGTATTTATACGTATCTCTTTTAAATTGGCTTCGGGTAATAAAAGAATCACTTCCACAACTTTGAGAAGAACACGATAGCACTGATTCATTCAGATTCACTGTCAAAACACTTGGATTTGGAAGAAGTGGCATGGGTCGCTTACTTTCAGTAGTTTCAGATTTATCTGTATCGTTTACGACGTTCTGATAGGCTTTTCGCTGCTTACGAGCATTTGCGAGGTGTAGTCTGAGAGATTACTTACGTTGACTAGATGACTGGATGTTAAATTTCTTAGAACGAGGCATATTTCAATGCGTGTCAGTCTGTCGTCAACAATGAACTTTCAGCACGTCGCCAGGTGTAAACAACACAAAGCCGCCATTTTGGAAACCCACGTGATCAATTTCAGCCATCGGCGAACGCGGATTGCTAACGATGTTCCATATATGGAAGTTTCCGGAAGATGATAGACACGAATAAACCCGATGTACACAGAAGAGCTTCCAATTAGACGAACACGGAGTATCACGAACAGTTACAGAAGTTCACGACCTTTCCAGGGATACCTTACACGCGCGTGTCGTGTTTTCCTGAGATATCGTTGCTAGGATTTGAAAACCGTCAATTTTGCAACAATTGTCAATAATTAGACAATTTGACACAGAGGGTGGGTTCAGTAAATTATGAATATTGCATAAAAATAACAGTTTTTAAACAAAAACAAGTACAGAATCTGATAGAAGACATGATAAGGTGTCTAAAAATGAACTATTCCAAAAATAGCTAAGTTGACCAAAAATCGATGTTTTTACTGCCGCACATCGCCTTAAAGAGACCAATAGTGTTAATGGTTTACCTTTGGGTTCCATGTACTGACTCAGCAGCTCAGCCATTTCCAGGTCACTGGGAGCATCCATTTCAAAAGCTTGAAAATCCGGAAGTCTGTCATTCTTCTTCTTATCCTTATCCATCGTATTTGTCAATCCTTTAGGTGTGGAACTTGAACCTTGAGCAGAATTTGTGGTACACCTACAGAAAAACACCAAAAATAGATCATAGTATACATAAGCACGAACAAAACAAAAAAACATCTGGTAAGAAAACATGATCAAGCTATGGTCAGTGCAAGGGCTTACTAAACGACTTGGTCTGGGGCTAAATTCTGAACAGTGTCGAGATTTATCTCCTGACAAGTACACCTTCAGGGTCAGCCCAGCTTCACAAATTAGACACCAGCAATATCTTAGGAAGGTTAAACTGTCCAGCAGAATACTAACTATATCCAGCAAGGAGTTTGCCTTAGCATCTCACATCCCCAGCATGCCTTAATTGTATAAATATTGGTTAAAAGAAAAATAGACACTGCACTCAAGATACACCCATAAGTGCTCCACCTATCTCAGTTTGACATTAAAGTGTGGATGCTAATTGGCTGGATACACATCCAACACTTCCCCACCACTAACATGTGAACATTAGTTCCAGTCTTTGTTTATGTTCCTTCAGACTGCACACTGCTGTTTCATTGCATACTGCATCATTACAGAAGTCTCCCTGATTGCTTGCACTATTCAAAATGTGTTTAATTGAAAACTGCCTAAGAAACAACCAAGCTGCCTTTTCATTAGTTGTGTTATTTACATGAGGCACCATACTACCTGGAAGCTGGAATAGCTCAGTGGTCATGTGTTCCAGTTCCCTTCAAGACAGAGATTTTTTTTTCATTGACCGGGACTTCCATGTCGACCCAGCCTAAAATGAGTACCTGGAAAGGAATATTTGACAAGGAAGAGCAGAGCGGTGTACAATGCAGAATAGCCACTCTCAGTTTCCTTGATGAAGAATACCCATAGGACCTCTGGATCTGAGTTTACACAGATGAGTCAGCACAAAATGCTGTTTAAAATGGAGGAGCAGGAGTGTATATGTAATACCCAAGTAATACTAGGGACACGGCCAAAGTACCAACAGGAAAGTACTGCCATAACTATGATGCAGTCAATCAAGATAGCAACAGAGAAATTTATGAATACCAATAAAAAGTCGCTTAAAAGTCAACAGGATCGACATCATTGCACTGGATGTGTATCCCATGTCTCAGTCTCTTTCTGCTGTGAGGAAAGCGCCACACAAAGCACGAACTCCATAGCTCCAGCGACGACCCCCAGGGGTCTCCAAAAAGAACTGAAGGACATGGCCCAGAATCGAACCCACAACTTTCGGAGCACGAGTCAGCCGGTATGAATATGAATACCAATAATGATACACAGCATTTGGTGCTACTGACAGATAAAAAATCAGTACTTGAAGCAATCCAGTTTGAGAAATTGCTAGTACTACAGACACTACTATCTGAACTAGGCAGCCAGTGTATAACATTTCACTGTGGAGTACCTAGAAACAAGAGAGCCAATCAAATAGCTAAGGACGGAGTAACAGAAGAACACCCTATTGTGGCTGTTACATACCACTGAAAGAATAAAATGATCAAATCAATCAGAAAGCCACCAACACCAGCTCAAGATGATTACCACTATAGGGACAGACCCGAACAAATCGTTATTCTGTGCCTCACAACAGGACAATATAGATTACGCAACCACTTGTGTACAAAATTAAAGACTGACGAATCAGCCATGTGGACATGTGGATTGGTGTCACAGACAGTACATCACATACTCCAAGACAGTCTAAAATACAACATATCTAGGCAAACCTTCGGGCTTAGAGAAACAACAGTGGATGATAAACTCTATGGACCACTGAGAGAACTAAACATAGGCAGCTAATTTTATACAAGAGACAAGATTGCAGATATAGACAAATTTCAAGCGAATGAAAGAAGAAGAAGACTCAATGTAATATTTTAAAAATCATGAAAACAATGTTGTCAATAGAAATAGAGGTCTTCTAAAAATCTTAAAGTTGCCAAGAGATTTTTCTGTGACCTTTGCTAACAAGGTCCATATTTTTTTCAATGCTCTGTGTGAACTCAGTAGCTTATGACCAATTGTCTATTTCTATATCACATGGACACATTTTTGTCATACTCATTTTCATGTAATCTAATATGTGACACTTCCATCTTTTGTGGCTAGTTGTCATTTGTTTATGTTACATGGACAGGTCCCTGTAATCTCTATTTTCATGATACTTAAGATGTGACACTTCTGTCTTTTGCAGCTAGTTGTTTTTGTTTATATGTTATATGGGCACATTTCTGCAATATCTATTTTCATAATTTTTCAATGTGACACTTCAGTCCTTTCTGGCCACTTTATTATCTGACATTTATAACTTCATCACTCCTACTCAGCAGTTGGTACGCACCATTCCAAAATTATAAGGGTGCGTTTGGGTAAATTCATATCTGCATGGATGCTTTTTATTTGCTAGTCCCTTCACTAATGCAATGACTAGTCAGCCAATGGTTTGAAGTCCACCCTTTTAAAACAACTATACAAACAACAACACAACTAAAAGTGACAAGGCACACAGTAAAAACAGAGTCTTGGAAATATTACCTATATTTAGCTGGCAACTTAAGGCCCAGGTCCGCACGGACATATTTCTCTTCACTGACGTGTGTGTTCAGTCGAAAACACTCAAACAACCAGTCTGTTGTTACTACATGTGGGCTGTTGATGGCAATAAAAGTGACATTTGACTATTACAGCTAATCAAAATGGCCTGCTGATGTTACCTTTTAAACAAACATTTCTAAACAATACAGATTTCTTCCATTTCAAGAGCAAGACCCCCTAAAAATGTAATTTAATGAAGACACATAAGGATTATAAAAAATGCTGAGAGAGAGAGAGAGAGAGAGAGAGAGAGTGAGAGAGTGAGAGAGCAAAAGAGAGAGAGAGAGAGAGAGAGAGAGAGAGAGAGAGAGAGAGAGAGAGAGAGAGAGAGAGAGGGGAGCAGAAGGAAGAGAGGAAAGAGAGGAGGAGCAGAGAAATGGGAGGGAAGTGTAATAGAGAAAGAGAGACAGAGAGACAGTAAGAGAGCGTGAAACAGCAAGAGAGAGACAGACAGTAAGAGGCAGTGATAGAAACAGTAAGAGATAGACACGCAGTAAGAGAGAGACAAACAGTATGAGAGAGACAGACAGTAGGAGAGAGACAAGCAGTAAGAGAGAGACAGACAGTAAGAGAAACAGTGAGAGACAGATGGACAGAGACAATGAGACAGACAGACATACAGACAGACAGACAGAGATGGTGAGAGAGAGAGAGAGAGAGAGAGAGAGAGAGAGAGAGAGAGAGAGAGAGAGAGAGAGAGAGAGAGAGAGAGAGAGAGAGAGAGAGAGAGAAATAATGTGCATGTGTGTGTTTATGTAACAGTAAAGAGCAGGCATGTTGTTGCAACAATGAAGGAGTGATGCTGGCAATGACATGAGCATGGTTAGATGAGGGTTCAATGACTGCTTCATCACCTGGTTATAGAAGGAAAGACTGATCACCTATTCCTCCATGTATTCAGGCCTACAATATATGATAGTCTGAACACTTCACAGACTGCTTCGGAAACTTGTTCTTTGTTTTTTTTTAAATATAATAACAGTAATTGAATAGCAGATACTACTGCTGTGGTATGAAGTTATAAGCCTTTACATAATCTAGGCCATGACATATGATGTGGGATGCCAGTTCCCTTCCTCGTCGCTTTCCCTCTCAGAAAATACAAAAAAAACTGTCTGTTGTCCATTATTATCAGACTGGGTTGACCCCAGAGTACACAGGTCAGAAAAAATTATTTTCCTCGGCTTGGGATTGAACCCGGAGCACTGTCAGGGTCAACACAGCCTCATGAAAATGAGTACCAGACAGGTTTTAGAATGTTCAGGAAATTGAATGTGATGAGGAAGGAACTGGCCATCCCACCTCATCATGTTATGGCCTAGAATATGTCTAAAACATCACTTCTCCCTGGGCACTAGGTTGGAATCTGTTGATAATAAATAAAATATGTAAAACGTGTGGGGGAAAACTACCAACCGAGGCCTTATCACAATAAAGCCGGTATGTGCGAGGGTAAGTTAATAAGTAAGTCACAAATAGCTGTAGAAAAATAACTACATATGATAACACCTCAAAACCAGTTTATTTTTACCCTTTATTTCTCAACATAATTTCCACCAACATTGATGCACTTATCTCATCATTTTATCAGTCCTTCCAAACCGGCTGCATACAACTGCGTGCTTTGTTGTCATTTACCGGCCATCCCACAGAACTGTGCGACTTACTTATTGACTCACCCTCAAAACTTTTTGTACCCAGCTATGCACAGGTTTACAGGAGAAACATTTGTCAGCATAAACACTGACAATCCACCTTGGCGGGAGACATTTCGCGAATGACGCCGAAGTTGAATGTGAAGTGAAAACGTGATCTAGAAAACAGAGCATGCAGTTCTATGCAGCCGGTTTGGGAAGACTGTTAAAATGATGGGATAAGTGCATCAATGTTGGTGGAAATTATGTGTGAGAAATAAAGGGAAATGTATGTATAAAAATAACCTGGTTTCAAGTTGTTATTGTATGTAGTTATATTTCTACAGCCATTTGTGACTTACTTATTAAATTACCCTCGTAACGTACTGTGTTGATCAAGACACGGTAACATCCTAACATGCCTCTCGCATATATGAAGTTCCAGTGCCAGTTTAGCTGATTTCTGGGCTTAGAGGGGGAAGCAGAGTTCTACAACAGTCCCCGTGGAGTTGGTGCTTTGGTACTAAGGAGAAATGGCTCTACACCAATCTCACTCCGATAGAAGTAAACCCTCTTTGGGGATCTGATGACCTGAACACCAATGCATTAGATTTAAGAATAAAAGCTCAATCTTCCAGAAGATTCACAGACAACAACTCATACCCCAACAGCAGTATCTGTCACAGGTCTACCTGTTTACCTTACAGCTCCAGAGTTGGTGAGATTTCGTAAAATGTCAGGGGCGGGGAGTGAGATGTCAACTACATCTCAAAACATTCTTAATGATATCTAAATTAGGTTGAAGTCTTAAGAGGAAATATGAAGTAGTCTGCTATAGAACTGCTACGCAACATATAATTTTACTGCTTAATTTCATAATGAACATGATTAGTAATGAAATCTCGATATACCATTTTATAAGCCATATCACAATTAACATTGTTATCAAATCTGGGGGTTAGTTACCATTCTGTCAAACCATTCAACACCAAAATGTCCGAGGCAACAACTTCACCAATCACAACATGTGTGATGTTGTCATTTATCTCCATGCACCTGGAAGAAGCATAAGAAAAACATATATTAACATTGTATATTTAATTATTGCATCCATACTTCAAGAGCTAAATGTTAAAAAGGGTTGGCTTTTAAAGACGATAAACAAAGAAAATTTAAATATTTTGGTCCCTTGAGATGTCATGAAAGTTTGGAGATAACAATAATGGAGGGGTATATGCCTGGAAAGAGAGGAAGAGGAAGGCCAAAGAGAAGATGGGTGCAGGATGTGGTGGATGACCTCCAGATGGGTGTATCGGATGCGGGACATCTTGCTTGTGATCGAGAAGTTTTCCGGAAGGTTGTTACAAAGAAAATTTAAATATTTTGGTCCCTTGAGATGTCATGAAAGTTTGGAGATAACAATAATGGAGGGGTATATGCCTGGAAAGAGAGGAAGAGGAAGGCCAAAGAGAAGATGGGTGCAGGATGTGGTGGATGACCTCCAGATGGGTGTATCGGATGCGGGACATCTTGCTTGTGATCGAGAAGTTTTCCGGATAGTTGTTATGGCAGCGAGGTTCTGCAGAAGGACATGCTACTGAATGAATGATATTTAATTATGAAACCATTCAAGGAACGTCTAATAATTTCCATAAGCGTACAGAATACTAGCCATGGTTGCATATTAAAATTTGTTAAAATGTATGTTATCTGATCTAGTCAGACATAGGATTTTTGTTAAATGCAGAATACTGCAGAGTTCAACACAATACATTTTATAACAATACAATTATAATACGAGGGGGCTTCAAATCTTCTTCTTTTCGTTCATCCGGAGTGTTTTTTCAGATGTCATTGCGGTGTGTCTGTTATGCGCCCTTGGGCCGAAACCCGTAGGCCAACACATCGACTTTAGCGTGCTTTTTTGACCAGGTAGCATACCTGGGAGACTCTCACTTTTGGGTGCCATCTACAACCATGCTGGCCAAGGTTGAACGGTCGAAGACAACGGTCATCCCTCAAAGGAAGGCAGGGACAGTCCATAGCATTTTCCGCCATCCAAGGTTGCTTCCATAGTTGCAGGGCCGACACATAACGCCCTGGATCTGGGCTCACCGAGGGAAATCGTCATGTCATGCTCATGGCTGCTTTAAATCCTCTTCAATATATTGGTCATTTCGTTTTCCCCGGGCCATTCCCGCACAAACCAGACATGTTCGCAGACGGCATCCACTCAGCGAGTTTTCGGACATGTGCTTGTCGTTGCGCCCATCAGAGCTGTTCCAGGCACGACAGACATTCGGAAACTACCTAGTCAGAGCTGTTCCGAACAAGAGCGGCATTCGGAAACTAGGTAGTCAGAGCTGTTCCTAGCACGAGAGACATTCAGGCGAGACATTTCACTCGGACGTAATTGCGTAGTGTCAATTTTTAGTTTGCCACCCGTAGGCCGACACTTCCAACTTCTGGCGGGCATTTATTAGTGAGGTTAGCCTTCCTCCGGTTTCGAGACACGTTAAACTGTTGTAGTGTCACCCACATCTCAGCTGGTCAAGATAGAACGATCAACGATATCGCGGACGGCCCTCAAGGGAAGGCAGGGGCAGACCATGGGCATCATCTCACTATCCGAGGAGGCTTCCATAATTGCAGAGCCGGCACATATTGCTCTGAGACTGGGCTCACCCAAGGAGTTTCCACGTCCTGCTCATGGCTGCTTTTGTTCCTCACTTCCATGTGTTGAGCATCCCGCTTGCCACTGATCGCTCAAGCACACACCAGGAGCGGTCAGATTGCGGGCGACATCCACTCGGTAAGCTTTTGCTTGTGACTTCAAAACGCAATAAGTTCGCTCGCCGTGCGTTCCATTTTGCGTTGAGACGTTCTTCCACTTATATTGACACTCTCTATGAGTTAGATACAGAGTTTCCGTAACCATGCCCTTCGACTGGGGCACTTTTCTGTCTTTTTTGTACTCGCTCAGAGGTAGGCTACATGTGCTGCCGGCTCAGCACCTTACCTTTGTGCAGCAGTGAACGGGAAACGGTCAGGCCCTCTCATCAGGGAATCCCTCATATCCCCCAGCTGAGAGCCTTCGAACATGTATCAGACCTGAGCATGTAGCTTGCTCAGTATCACGTTTCTATTTTCCGGTAGACGGGTATCGGCCTGGCTCTCAGATCCGAGGGTTTGTGGCTTAGAGGCGTTCAGCCACAGCCCTCGACAGGGAGCCCTAAGAGTTTTGTCCGAACCAAGAAATTCTGCCTTCGTGCACCTGATTTAAATTTTGACTGCTATCCTCAGTCTATACCTGCAGAGCAGCAGGTTGTGTCTCTCTTAGTCTGGTCCCTAACCCATAAGCTGTCCGATATGTAATTTTTCACCCATCGGCAAGCAAATGGGGTCGATGGGACACGCAAGCTCCCCCACCACGTCAAGGTGGAGACACATCGGGGGAGGGGCTTCAAATGAAAACCTTAAATGTTTTATTTTTTTTGTGTGAATATATTCTGAAATGGCAAAGAACAAATGTATCATTTTTCGATGTAGTCACCACTGCATTCAATGCAAGTCTTCCAGCGCTGATAAAGTGTATGGATTATTGTAAAAAAAAAATTATTTTAGTTGCGTGTGTAACCGCTCATGCACCACCTGCTGTACTCTTCATTAGAATAGGAATAGTTTTGAAACTTTCTACTCCACTTGTAGCCTTGCTGGACTGACAAGCATGCATCACCATACTGGACCTTCATTCACCGAAGATTTCTTTAGGTTTCACCTCTTCATTGATTAAAAATTTGATAACTTAACCCTGCTCCTCTTTGGTGAATATCAACAGTGGGATAGCCATCTTTAAACTGTCCTTATGACATCACCTTGTTCATCTGCACCATGATGTCACATGCTTAACACTCTTGACACCCTTAACAACAATATTGACAGGCTACAAGACAATGACATGATTATTGTAATTGCTATCATACTTGTAACCGGTCTCCCTGGCCTAGGGGTTAACGTCTTTCCCCGTAATCCTTTATTCAGTTATCAGTTATCAGTTGGGGTATCTTCATTGCACTCCGGACATGTCCATAGGTGCTCAGATCCTCCCCCCAGCATATGCATCAGCGTCCGGTGGCTAATAGTGCCAGTTCTGTGTTGGTTGATGAGGCGCTTTGTTTTCCCGATGTACCTCTCGCGTCTGGCTGTGCCGATTCTTACTCCCAAGTCTTTCATCCTGGACAGTGATGTGGAATCACTGACGTCAAAGTCCTCTGTTCTCGCCATATCTTTGAGGACATTAATAACATCGGCACGATCCATGGGCTGGCCATCTACTGGGGGTGCAGAGCCAGCTAGTTTATCAGCTCGTTCATTTCCCTCGACTCCCGCATGTCCCGGGACGAAGATGAAGGCGACTTTACGGACAACAGACTTCCGCAGCGACTCAGTCCACTGTCTACGTACAGATCCAGCTTCGACCTTCTGAATCATGCTCATTGAATCACTTAGTACACACACGTTGGTATAATGCTGTGATTCCAGCCATATGAAAGCCTGTGTAACTGCCATCACCTCCATCGTCATGCTGCTCGTGGTCATAGAGTGGGCACCACTGGATTCTTGAACGGTTCGGCCCGCTGAACGGGCTGTAAATGCCCACGCACTTCTCTGCTGCTTTACAATAGATCCATCTGTATAGATGAGCACTTCGGGGCTATCTGAGTGTTCATAGATGAGCGCGTTAACCTCAGCATTGACAGCGGCAGGGTTCTGCTCTCTGCACCGTCTGTCGAGTGCGATAATGCAGGAGAAAGTGCACTTAAAAGCTGGAGGCACCGGCACCCATTCCTTGCCGGGGTTGATACTGGTAAGACTGCAGACCTGTCTGACGACATCTTCCGCCCGATCCATCCATGATTTGTCCCCCTTTAGCCTGTCACCCTTTTTCTCTGAATATAGCGTTATGCAGAGGGGCTCATCTGCACTTATTTTTAAGTATGCACGAGCTCTCCAGATCTTGATCCTGTGTTCCATTATCGTAATCCTTTATATTCTCGTAACGTAACCTGCGCGAGAATCAGTAGCGGTTCTCACCGCGTTGGTAACTTACGGGGTATGTGAGCCAGATGCTCAGAAAGCAATGGCAAACTACTGAACATAATCTTGCCTAGTACATCAACAGCAGCTGAAAAATGCTGATGTTAACTGCAACGTCCTGTAAGGGATATGCAAATTTTAAAAAACAATTACACATGTAAGATTTTGATTTGAAACCCCCACGTAGATAGTTTTCAAAATATAATTATTAATTATTTATTGGAGACAAACTCCTAGACAAGACAAGAGGTTGGTCAAGGAACACATGCATTATTCTCCTTTCTGGTGTCCTTATTTCAGTGACTGGTTAAGAACATTTTGACAAAGCCCCTGTACATACTGTGTACAATGTGGTATTCACTACTTTTGTTATTCAGTTGATCTACTGCTCACAAAGTCTGTCTCTTGCTCTGTTTCTGTTGTATTTAGATGTCAATGGTGCTTGCAGTGTGATAACTGGGGGTAACGGCAAGAAATGTAAGGGGCTGAATTGCACTCATTATAATGTAACAGATCCCTTGGTGAACATTGCTCTCATTACAGCCCACCAAACAGATTTAACCCATTGCTAGTTCTCAAGAACAGTACATTTTCATGTCCTATGTGTCTGGAACATTTTGTGTCCATCTTCGTATTGGTCAACCTCTGAATTTTCCAAGACATGATGCTATTTATGAGCTAGTTTTCTTTGATTTTCAGATATTCGCAGGTGTCAGTATTTTTCTTCTTGGTCCATAATATTCTTAGAACTTTTCTTACAAGTGACAAGTTGCACATGTAATTGTTTCATTATGATGCTGACGTGTTCCACTTGAGTCTGGGAGTAGTATTGTTACATAACTAAAACATCTTATTCATTGCCTCATGATATAGTCCACTGCTGACACTTCACCCATTTAGTTCCAGTGTTTACCATCCACTCCATTGTAACATGAAGAAAAGTTGCAGAAGACAGGCACCATTGGCAAGACAGGATTGGGAAGCTTCATGGCCAGAAGTTTTGTAATGAGCAAAATCACACTATCATCTACTAAATATGTTCATTGAAGACATAAATACAGATTCCGGAAACTATACTTTACAGAGGGCACGAAATAAACTTACTAAAATATGCACAAATTGTTGAAGGAATACAAGAGGTGTGCATACTTAAATCAATGCATGAGGTGAGCATAAGGCAGGTATATTGAGTATGAGAGTAATTTTGCACTGTCTTGCTACAGGTATAAGCTAGTCACAAATGGAAAAAGAAAAAGCTCTCATTCCTAGTGCTATAAGAGCTTCTCTGACAGAGTGTATGCTACATTTTTATTTATTATATACTTATTTATGAAACATCTGTTGAATAAGCATCTGAACTCGTGTCTATTCTGCAGATATGATAGATAAATTATCCTAATTACTAAACCACTTCCTCTTCTCTAACTCAACAGCAAAAAAAGATCAACTCAGTGCGTTAACTCATAGCTTGACTGCTTGTGTCAAAGTAAATGAACCAGAGCTGACCAATAACCTACTTCATTACAAAGTTCTGGCCCTGAAACAAGAATACTGGCATCTGGCTAAGAGAGTAGAGAGATTAGAGAGATTAACCCTTTAACGGGCAAAACACCCAGGAATGTTTTTACCCCTGAACAGGCAAACCGTCCAAAAGCGCCCGAGACTATTATGCATAGTAAAAAAGCGATCTCTCAGCTTTCCGAGACTTCCGATTGTCTACTTTTGGTTTCGCCGATAGCTTGACAACGTGACCACCATTCGCAAGCGTATACTTTGAATTTGAATGGATTTTTTAAATAATTTTTGAGGGTTTTATGCTTTGTATTTCAAAATGGATTTTGACGATTCTTCAAGTGATAGTGGAGATTTCGCTGGGTTCAATTTAAGTGACACTGAAGGGCATGAAGTTGACTATTAATCGGAGCTAGATATCAGTGATCAGGGTTACTTAGCATTAGCAGTCGTGAGTCGGACTTTATAAAGAAAGTAATTCTGATTCTGAAAATGTGTTTGTAAATTGCCATATAAATGATTGACAATCACAAACAATATGATGTATTTTGTAAATATTTGTGTTCATGTGTGGATTACCAGGAACATTCACGTGAGTAAAATAACTTGCATGCTTTTTACTTCATTTTGTTTTTTATTTAAGTAAAATCGGGTGACTAACACCTTTTATGTGATGATTTTACTAACGTAACCCGAAATTTTACCTAACCTCAAAATTCTTCTTGCCCGTTCAGGGCCACAAAACAGACAAATGTCTGCCTGGTAAAGGGTTAAGATGGAAAGTGAAAACCTGGTTAATAAAATAAGGGATGATGATTGGTGTCAGGTCTTAGTCAGATGTGACTGAGCTACCGTATGACAGTAGATGGTACTACCTGCTTTCTGTTAGGGCCGAATGTTGGGCCGCGCTGACCAAACCCGACACCCCACATTGTGCCAGTGGCTTTGGGTGGAAGAGCGCAATTGGGAAGGTACAAGCCTAATCCTGGTGCGAGGAAATGCAACCTAAAGACAAAATGTCATGGCAGGGCAGACCAGGCCCTAAGCCTTGGTTGACAGCTAGTGTAGGATCGAAGCTCCGACAGGCGGACAGTTACAGCATTGCTTTGCTGATCTGGCAGCTTGTCTTGTTCCAGATGTATTAGTGTTACCATTTCTCTGGAGTAAACTAGGCAGGCCGAGAGATCGATCACGCTGCATGGGCAGCTCATGGTCTCTATATTTCAGCCCAGGCTTTGTGCTATGGAGAGGTATAACTCCATCCCTGGTCTTAACCAGGTCTCGGAATCAAAGCGAGGGGTAACAGTTATGGGTTATAAGTCCTTGTCAACTGGCGTTGACATGGGGCGCCACGGGTTACCTCTGATGGTGGGAGACACCTACAGGTGTCATTGATCAGCTATCGCAAGCTGGGCAGCCCCCGGCCAATTGGGTGCTGATCAGGTTGTGTGACAGTTTGCTCCATGCTCAGTTTTTGTAGACTTAGATGGATAGGACATCTTAGGAGGATGGATGATGGCAGAATACCAAAGGACATCTTTTTTAGTGAATCACAGATGGGTAAGAGATTTCAGGGTCAGCCTCTACTACGATACAAAGATGTGTGTAAGCGGGACATGATTGATACAGGCATTCATAATGTACATTGGGAGCAAATCATCACTGAATGTGTTGCATGGAGAGCAAATATCATAAATGGAATAAAGACAAAGGAGACAATTATTGCAGATAAGTCAAACAAGCGAGCATGCGAGACGTAAGATGGTGCATGATGGTGGAAACGATCATGTGTTCACATGCATCCACTGTGTATGAACATTTACAGCGTGAATTGGCCTTATAGTCACATTTCCTACCTCCATGGGTTGTAGTTATTATGCCTTTTTGAAGCACAATGTAACAAACTATCATCTGTCAAGACGGCAAGGTGCCAATGATGATGAAGTCAGATGTGTTGGTTGAGAGGCGTAAGTATAGCACCTCAGCTGGTAAATGGACACAATGCAAGCAATATCCTTATTCAGTACAAATGAGAAAGAAGGAAGAAGTTAAATTCTGGCATGCATTTGTGTAAGGTTAACTTCTAGACAGATTCCATCCAATTTACAATCTACCCGTGAGTAGGTTTTCTTGCCTACAATTCTGCCACAGCAACGGCCCTACAGCCTACTCTTAACAATTTCCAACTGCTGTAGAATGTTTAATGTGCACAACTCGCAAATGGAACCTCCTGATTTTTCACCCTTATCTGAGACGCTCCCCCGATGGTGTTTCCACCTTGTCGTGGTGGGGGAGCTTGAGTTTCTCAATGACCCTGAGAGCTATGCCGGCGGTAGCGTAGCTACCAGCAGGGCCTCCCAAGCCGGACAGGTCAAAGGGTAGAGAACAGACAAAGAGAAACACCCTGGTCCTCCAGGTTGGGGGTTGAAGCGTGGGTTAACATCCCCACCTTTGTAAAAACCTTTCTTTGTTACGAAACAAATACATGAGCCTCGATATCGGACTGACTTATCTGGACAACGACCTTGGAACGTTAAAGGACTTTTGAGATTTGGAACATGGAATGTACGGACACTATATCGAGCTGGAGCGGCCGAAGAACTAACCCGGGAGCTGGTTGAATATCAAATGGATATAACAGCAATTCAAGAAATAAGGTGGCCAGGAGAGGGTACTTTAGAGCAAAATGGAATGATTATAATATATGGAGGAAACACCCAAAATAAACATGAATTAGGAACAGGATTTGTCATCAAAAAAGAGTTATGGGGGAACGTTTTAAACTTTAAAGCTTTTAATGACAGGATTAGTAAATTACGAATAAAAGGTAAATGGAAAAATATAACGATGATTAATGTACATGCACCTACTGAAGAGAAAGAAGATGATATTAAAGAAGACTTTTATAATGATCTGGAAGATGTCATAGAAGAAACCCCCAAACAGGACATCCTGATTGTGCTGGGAGACATCAATGCAAAAATAGGTAGAGAGCAAACTAATAAAAAAGTGGCTGGTATGGAAAGCCTACATACAACTTCAAATGATAATGGATGGAGAGTCATCAACCTGGCAGAAGCCAAAGGACTGCAGATTAGCGGCAGTACCAGACTACAAAGAAAGGATATACACAAACAAACTTGGAAATCATGTGACAAGAGAACCTATAATCAAATAGATCACATTTTAATTAACAACAGAAATGCATCAAACATACAGCAAGTCAGAAGTTATAGAGGAGCTGAGTGCCACAGTGACCACTTCCTCGTTGGAGCAAAATTTAAAATAAAACTTAAGAGAGCTTTCTATACTAAATTACAAAGATTACACCCAACATATAACAGAGAAAAACTGCAAGACATTACAGTCAAAGAGAAATTTACAGATGAAATAAAATGTAAACTTGAAACTCTGCAAAACCCTTTGGAGGAAAGCGTTGACCAAACTTGGTTGCACATCAAGAATACAATTCAATCTACAGCAGAAGAATGTCTCGGTGTGTTAACCACGCATAGAAAGAACGGATGGTTCAATCAAAAATGTGAAGAAGCAGTCATTAGGAAGAAGAATGCCAGACATGTATGGTTAAATGACATCAATAACATCCAAAAGGAAGAGCATTATAGAAATGAATGTAAAGAGGCTACAAAAATAGTCAGACAGCAGAAGCGAGAATATATGAGTAATATAATCAAAGATATGGAAACTAATCACCAGAAAAATGAATCCAGAAATTTTTTTAAAGAACTGAAGTCAATGAAACGAGGGCACCAACAAAACACATATGGTTTAAAAGACAAAAATGGGAATATGATAAATACCAATGAGGAAATGTGCAACACATGGAAAGAATATTTTATTGAATTACTAAATTGTGAAGCTCCAAGTAACATTTTCTCACAGGAAGAGGTTCTAACATGCGAACCACAAATTGAAGAACCTACATTTGAAGAAATCCTATATGTAATCACACGACTTAAAAACAATAAGGCAACTGGGACTGATGGAATTGCTGCTGAATTTATAAAGGCAGGTGGCCATGCATTACATCTAAAGCTATACGAACTAATAATAACAATCTGGAGGACAGAAGAATTACCCCATGACTGGAAAGAGTCATTATTGATACCTATCTTTAAGAAAGGAGACAAGTTCCAATGTGGAAATTATAGAGGAATATCACTACTGTCCACAAGCTATAAGATACTATCCGCAGTATTACTAAATAGACTAAAACCATATTCAGAAGACATATTAGGTGACTACCAGGCGGGTTTTAGACAAAACAGATCAACAATAGATCAGATATTTATCTTACGACAAATAGCCGAGAAACATTGGGAATATAAAAGAGATCTCCATAATATTTTTGTGGATTTTAAAAAGGCTTATGATAGTGTCCATAGGAATAGTCTATGGAATGCTATGCAGGAATTTGGAATATCAAGGAAGTTAATCAACATGACCAGACTATGCATGGAAGATACTTATAATATAGTAACATATAAAGGCAGGAAATCAGACCCCTTCCAAATAACATCTGGCTTGAAACAGGGTGATGCACTATCGCCGCTACTCTTCAATCTGGCTCTAGAGAAAGTTGTAAGGAAGGTAAAGGAGGAATGTGATATTGGAGGAACATCCAAGCTGCTTGGTTATGCAGATGATATAGATATTATAGGGCAAAGTGAACAAAAGACATTGGAAATATTGACTCACTTAAAGGAAAAAGCCCAACAGATGGGGCTGGTTATCAACCAAGATAAGACAGAATATATGGTAATTTCAAGAGACGGAATGGCTAAAAACTCTGGCCACATACAAATAGATAATATGACCATTAAAAAAATGGAAACATACAAATACCTGGGTACAATCTTCAACTGCTCCAACATCATAAGGGAAGAAATACAAACTAGAATCAACTCTGGAAATAAGATATACTATGCACTACAACATCTACTAAAATCAAAGGCGCTATCTCGTAACACCAAAATCACAATATACAAAACACTGACCAGACCAGTTGTGCTGTATGGCTCTGAAACCTGGAGTACAACGAAAGGAGACGAAGCCTTGTTACAAACCTTTGAGAACAAAATTTTAAGACGCATCTTTGGACCCATTAGGGATACACAAAGTGGAGAGTGGAAAAGAAGAAGTAACAAAGACATTTATGATCTGTTTAAGTCTCTGCTAATCACTGGTATCATGAAGGCTAATAGACTACAATGGCTGGGGCATATAGAAAGAATGGAAGATAATAGGGAAACAAAACTCGCTTACACTCAGGAAATAAATGACCGTAGATCCCGAGGTAGACCAAGAAGACGGTGGAGAGATAATACATGTACAGACCTACAAGCACTTGGAATCAACGACTGGCAAGAGAAGGTCCACCAGAGAGACGAATGGAGACGGATTGTATTTGCAGCAAAGAACCTCAATGGCTCGGAAAGCTGAAGAAGAAGAGAAGATCTGAGACGCTTAATTATCCAATCTCACTATCTAAGACATGTCACATTATTTTTTTTTTTTGGTCCTTCCTCGCTTTGAACTCAAACGTAGTCCATACACACTACTTCTTGTAGTGCTGGACTGAATTTTGCATGTTGATTAGCTTTACCTATTAACAGTGTCCCTCGCCATCAGGTGAACCCACTCCGACTTCAGAGGTACTGGTAATTAACGTCCCCAAGTCAAAGACAATAGGTCAACATTTTAGTCCAACTGTCCAGTGTAGGGGTTGAACCCCTTACCTCGGCATCAGCACACCTGGATTCTTAAGAACACCCATTTGTATCCATTCGGTCATGTTGGCCTACTGTCATATTATTAGATTCCAATGATTCTAGGGACAATTCCAAGCCCTGTGCTGAGATCGAACCCAGAACTTTCTGAGCTTGACGTGAACACTGTCACCTTTCAGCCATGACTTCCTGACCAGCCATGAAAAGTATTCAGCCCCATCTATCAAAACTCACCTTAGACCACATCCTGCTGTGATAATTTTTCTCAGTTTCTCTTGAACAGCAGGTTTTATACCACTGAGATAAATCTGGGAAAGTACAAATAAAATATGACTGCTATCAACGATGAGACAGAAAGACCAGAGCTTTTAAAACATTGTGTGTTCATTTTGCAGAATACTTTTGCTGAGACAATTCTCTAACATTCACCCCAGTCTTCCTGTTGACGAGATAGATTTGTGATTACTTTGTTAGCCTTTGAGGGATCTTGTCAGAACCATCGCTACTTCATTACATTCAACATTTTTGGTTTGCAAGGTCCTTCACTACTTCACCCTAGTCGCATTGTTGGCTTGCCAAATCCATCTCGACTTGACCCTTATCACACTGTTCTCTTATTGCTATATCTGTCGTTGCTTCACTCCAGTCAAATTGTTGCCTTGCCCAGTCTTTCATTACTTCACTCCAGTCAAATGTTGTCTTGCCCAATCTTTCACTACTTCACCCCAGTCAAATTGTTGTCTTGTCCAATCTTTCACTACTTCACTCCAGTCAAATTGTTGTCTTGCCCAATCTTTCACTACTTCACCCCAGTCAAATTGTTGTCTTGCCCAATCTTTCACTACTTCACCCCAGTCAAATTGTTGTCTTGCCCAATCTTTCACTACTTCACCCGTCAAATTGTTGTCTTGCCCAATCTTTCACTACTTCACCCCAGTCAAATTGTTGTCTTGCCCAATCTTTCACTACTTCACCCCAGTCAAATTGTTGTCTTGCCCAATCTTTCACTACTTCACCCCAGTCAAATTGTTGTCTTGCCCAATCTTTCACTACTTCACCCCAGTCAAATTGTTGTCTTGCCCAATCTTTCACTACTTCACCCCAGTCAAACTGTTGTCTTGCCCAATCTTTCCCTACTTCACCCCAGTCAAATTGTTGTCTTGCCCAATCTTTCACTACTTCACCCCAGTCAAACTGTTGTCTTGCCCAATCTTTCCCTACTTCACCCCAGTCAAACTGTTGTCTT
Source organism: Cepaea hortensis (assembly GCA_963921405.1). Taxonomy (NCBI): domain Eukaryota; kingdom Metazoa; phylum Mollusca; class Gastropoda; order Stylommatophora; family Helicidae; genus Cepaea; species Cepaea hortensis. Next base: position 99,265,215 of record OY992877.1, on the reverse strand, counting down.
GCCCAATCTTTCCCTACTTCACCCCAGTCAAACTTTTGTCTTGCCCAATCTTTCACTACTTCACCCCAGTCAAACTGTTGTCTTGCCCAATCTTTCACTACTTCACCCCAGTCAAATTGTTGTCTTGCCCAATCTTTCACTACTTCACCCGTCAAATTGTTGTCTTGCCCAATCTTTCACAACTTCACCCGTCAAATTGTTGTCTTGCCCAATCTTTCACTACTTCACCCCAGTCAAATTGTTGTCTTGCCCAATCTTTCACTACTTCACCCCAGTCAAATTGTTGTTTTGCCCAATCTTTCACTACTTCACCCCAGTCAAATTGTTGTCTTGCCCAATCTTTCACTACTTCACCCCAGTCAAATTGTTGTCTTGCCCAATCTTTCACTACTTCACCCCAGTCAAATTGTTGTCTTGCCCAATCTTTCACTACTTCACCCCAGTCAAACTGTTGTCTTGCCCAATCTTTCACTACTTCACCCCAGTCAAACTGTTGTCTTGCCCAATCTTTCCCTACTTCACCCCAGTCAAACTGTTGTCTTGCCCAATCTTTCACTACTTCACCCCAGTCAAACTGTTGTCTTGCCCAATCTTTCCCTACTTCACCCCAGTCAAATTGTTGTCTTGCCCAATCTTTCACTACTTCACCCGTCAAATTGTTGTCTTGCCCAATCTTTCACTACTTCACCCGTCAAATTGTTGTCTTGCCCAATCTTTCACTACTTCACCCCAGTCAAATTGTTGTCTTGCCCAATCTTTCACTACTTCACTCCAGTTAAATTGTTGTCTTGCCCAATCTTTCACTACTTCACCCCAGTCAAACTGTTGTCTTTCCCAATCTTTCACTACTTCACCCCAGTCAAATGTCTTGCCCAATCTTTCACTATACCATAAGGACAATTAGCAAACAAGCAAAAAAAAATCCCTTCAAACCAAAGAAGAAGGCTGATTGGAAAACTATGAGTTTTAAGTCTAATTCTGGCATTCAGTTTGTCTGAGCCCTGAAGAGAGCTTGCATGTATCATAGTGAGGTTAGTATGGAGGTTTTTCCTCAAACCCGGTAAAAAGTACCATATCCACTGGATCTTTGATGCAGAGCTACCCATCCCCCTTTCAAGTTTAGAAACCACCAAGATGTGCAAGACCAGAACTGTGAACTTCACATGTATGGAGATGCATAATAGGATGTAACCAGGTCATAGTTCAGCACAGCACACTGACAGGCCGAGATTAGGTCTAGGTAGATCATATTTCCTTCACATGTTTTATATATGTCATTGTCAACAAACCGTGACCTAATATTCAGATGGAAACCAGTGGCTTAAAAAGAGACATAGAAACACACATATTGAGGATTATGAACCAAGAACAGTAATATGGGAAAGACATGAAATGAACCACAATCAATCAATCATGTGCCATGTCGGAAAGCGTGGGCGATCATGACTCGCCATTTCACTCGATCACCAGAGTTGTGGATCAGCTTAGTGTTCCTGTCTCGACCATGCCATGTGGCCAAGCCATCCAGGTATTTACTTCTCGGTCATCCCCTTGTTCTGTTCCCTTAGATCTTGCCAGTTCTCAAATTCATTTATTCTCATAACATGTCCAAAAAATTTGGACTTTCTACATCTAATTTCTCTAATCAATTTATGATTTTCATTTGTCTCCTGTAGTACTTGGTCGTTGGTTTTTCTGGTACTCTTTGCATTTTCCTCAGAAACAACATTTCTGCAGCCATCTGGCATTTTCCTCAGAAACAACATTTCTACAGCCATCTGATGTTTTTTAGCTTGATTGCTCTTTGTCCAAGTTTCACATCCATACAAAAGAACAGGCTCTATGTAGCACCTCAACACTCTTTTTCTCATTTCAATTGACATGAACCACAGCAGGTAGCAAAAAGAAAAGACAGGAAGGTTTGGGATGCGATTGTTGAGGGCGAAATCTCAAGTAGAAACTAAAAGATAGAAGTAAGAGAGAAGAAGGCTGGCTGGTTGAAGAAAAAGATGATCCAACCCTGCTCAACCGTCGAACTTTTGATCGGTTACAAGAGAGGAGAGAACAAACATAATACCAATGCTGTATGGCATATTTACATTTAAACAAAGAAACAGTGTACAAATTCAAGGGGCAAGACTGACCCTACATCCATCAAGAAAAACATCTGCAGAGGATGTTGTCATGTCAGCTTCCAGCAGTGTGTTGCCAATCTTTGTTTCTGCCAATGTGTTTCTCCGTCCTGCTGCAGTAAACTGATCTGAAAACCTTGTCGAGGTGGTCAAGTCTGTAGTTTCATCAACTTGGTGTTGGGAAGTATTCAGCCCACTGTGACTTATGGCACTAATGTCTGAAATGCTGGGGCAAACAGCTGAAACATCAAAGGATAACCAAATAACTTTTATTTCAATTTGATAAGCAAACAAAGACAACCAGTAATGAAAGTCTGTCTACAAATTATAAAGAATTGCATGTCCTTTACAGAATATTACAATCAACCCTGGGATTTTGGGCTGATGTGATTTTCCAGACAATTTAACATTTGAATAACAAAGACAAGCAACGGATTGAATGATTTATTGCCTAGCATATTTCGCTGCATCCCATCAGGTACAATCAATCAATCATGTGCCATGCCGGAAAGCGTGGGCGGTCATGATTCGCCATTTCACTCGATCACCAGAGTCGTGGATCAGCTCAGTGTTCCTGTCTCGTCCATGCCATGTGGCCAAGCCATCCAGGTATTTTCCTCTCGGTCTTCCTCTTGGTCTGTTCCCCTCGATCTTGCCAGCTGTCACCAAGTTCTCCAGTCCATTTCTTCTCATAACATGTCCAAAAAACCCTGACTGTCTACGTCTAATTTCTCTAATCAATCTACGATTTTCATTTGTCTCTTGTAGTACTTGGTCATTGGTTTTTCTATCTGTCCATGGTATTCTTTGCATTTTCCTCAGAAACCACATTTCTGCAGCCATCAGATGTTTTTCAGCTTGACTGCACATTGTCCAAGTTTCACATCAATACAAAAGAACAGGCTCTATGTATCCCCTCAACACTCTTTTTCTCGTTTCAATTGACATCATTTTATTGGTCAGAATGTTTTTCATCTTGCTAAAGGCTACCTTCGCAATGGCGATTCTTGTTCTAATCTCTTCAAGGCATCTGCCATCAGATGTTATGACTGTTCCGAGATAATTGAACCGATTCACTTGCTGAAGAATATTCCCATTTACTTGTATATTACATTGTGGTACTTCGTTCTTCCTAGTGACGACCATAACCTGTGTCTTCCTACAATTTAATTCCAACCCCAGCTGCTCACTGTGTACAACCACAGCGTCTACTAATTGTTGCAGATCCTGTGCATTGTCTGCAATCAATACTGTATCATCTGCATATCTAATGTTATTTATGTTTCGTCCTCCAATGCTGATTCCATTTAGGTCTTCTACATTTCTGAAAATATTTTCACTGTATAAGGAAAAAAGATCTGGAGACATTACACATCCCTGCCTAACACCTCTCTTAATAGATTGGTATTGTCCTACTTTATTATCAATTCTTATGGCAGCTTGTTGTTTCCAATATATGTTTTTTATAAGTCTAATGTCTTTCCCATCAATTTGTAGATCTGCCAGCATATCCACAATGTTGACATGTCTTACTCTATCAAAAGCCTTTGTGTAGTCAATAAAGCAAAGATGTATATCCTTGTTTACTTCTAAAGCACGTTCAATAACTGTTCGCAGCATATACACAGCATTTACTGTACCCTTTCCTTCTACAAAACCACATTGTTTTTCCCCTATTTCAGGTTGTATTTTCTTCCTCACTCTTTGCATGATAATTCGTAGCAAAATCTTTGTGATGTGACTCATTATACTAATTGTTCTATGTTGATCACATTCTAAGGTTCCTGATTTCTTTGGGATTGCAATAAATACAGAATTACATAATTCAGAAGGTATATCTCCAGTATCATATAATGTGTTCAGCAGTCTAGTGACTTGCTCTAGTCCAAATTCTTCTAAAGCTTTAATCATTTCTGTTGTGATGTTATCTGCACCGGGGGCCTTGCCAGCTTTCATATGCTTAAGAACATTTTGAACCTCCATCTTTAAAATTGCTGGTCCTTCATTATTAAATCTAATAGCATACTGTTCCTCTCTGTTATCATTATACAGGTCTTTCACATAATCTGTCCATACATGTAGAATCTGATCTTTTTCTATTATGATTTTGCCATCTTTAGTTCTTAGACAGCCTGTTGATGTACTTGTTCTTTTATTAGTAAGTTCCTGAATCCTTTTGTGCACTAATTTGGTATTTTGACTGTTGTGTTGTTTTTCAATTTCTAAGCACTTTTCCTCAAGCCATGATTCTTTTGCCTTCCTACATAATATTCTGACTTGTCTGTGAATTTCTTCATATTTGGCAGGATTATTTTTGTTGAGTCTTCTTGTTTCCATTAAGTGTAAAATTTCCTCAGTCATCCATTTCTTACGACCCACCTTCTTTAATTTTGGAATAGTTGTTTCTGCAGCCATATTGATTGAATTCTTTAACATTTCCCATTGATCATCCACATCCTGGAATAGGATCTCTAGATCAGACAATATTTCAAATCTGTTCTGTACTTCTATGTTGAATTTGTTTTGTATTTCCTTGTCATTACTCAATGTACACAAATCATATTTAGTGTTCCCTGTTGTATACTTAACTTTCTTCAACTTTATCCTCAATGTTCCTGTGAGTAATCTGTGGTCACTATAACAATCAGCACTGGGAACTGTTTTTGCTACTGTTAGGGCGTTTCTAAATCTTCTGCTAATGAGAATGTAATCAATCTGGTTTCTAATCCTGCTATCAGGACTCCTCCAGGTCCATAATCTTCTAGGGTGTTGCTTGAACCAGGTGTTTCCTACAATCATTTCCTGTTCTTTTGCCCACTCTACTAGTCTGTATCCTCTTTCATTTCTCTCTCCTAAACCATAGTTTCCTACTGTGTATCTATCCCCTTGATTTCCTACTTTTGCATTGAAGTCCCCTATTATAATGTTTATTTCTGAATTTTTACATTTCTTTAAGGCAGACTCTATGTCATTATAAAATTCCTCTACACTATCTTCACTGGACTCTCCTGTTGGGGCATATACTTGAATAACATTTATGTTAAAAGGTCTGCCACTCAATTTAACTAGTAGTACTCTGTCCGACACGGCCCAATATCCCTGAACAGACGTTGATGTTTTCCGGTCCAAAATTATTGCCACTCCCCTATGTCGATCCTCACCTCCAGAATAAATAATCTTAAAATCTTTATGTATCTTGATGCCTGCTCCTGTCCATCTCGTTTCGCACATACCTAATATATTAATTTTTTCTCTTTGAATTTCTTGTGTTATGTTCTCTAATGTTCCGTCGTTGTTTAACGTCCTAACGTTCCATGTTCCTAATTTTAATGTCTCTGTCCTTGTCTTGCGATGATCAGTCTTTAAGCGAATCATAATAAACTAGGCAATTTCAAAGAGGTAGTTTGCCGTTGCTTTCCTCTATGGCAGTGACCATACTGGCCGGATGACCGCAATCAGTGTCTCTCGAAAGAGAGAAAGCTTGCCGTCGCGAAACTCGAGACCATAACCAACAAATATCTGTCGGCTGCAATCATAATTTCATCCACCACCTGCCTTCCGTGGCTTCTTTTGAACACTTCCAATTAACGAACACGAAATAACATCACATAATCCAAAGGAAAAACACTATCCACACGAATTTCACGGGAATTTCCATAAGGAATCCACAGAAAAACACTGAACAGCTTCTCCCCCAAGACAACGAGTCATCGCGTCGCCATTACACCGGAAGTCAGTTACATACTGCAGGTACATCAGGTACATACTGCAGAAATCACACAACATAAATTAAAGAAATAAGATAAAGCCTTCAAGCTGAAATATTCAACACACATATTCATACAGTAATTTTGATTGTCTACCACGGTAATTTTAAACTGACTATTATGTCTTTTTGTTGCAGAAAGTTTTTGTAAATAAATGACAATTTCCTCTGCCAGCTTTAACATGCAACCATTTTTTTGTGTTAAACACATGAAACGCATTGTCCCTATCAATCACATGACCGGTTTCCCAAATGTGCCATCCAATCGATGATGTAGGAGAGTATGCTGTGTAGGCTTTGCCTGGTTAACAGTCTTTATTTTTCTGTCAATCCAGTTGGGTATGTGTTCTACCACCCTGTTTTATCTTCAGTGGTTTGCCATTGCATTCTGAATGACATACACAGTTAGAAATCAACACAAGGCAGTCTGCTTCCAAATCACCTGCACCTTTTTTTTGTGTGCTCACGTGCTTTGAACTCAAGCGTAGGCCATACACATTATTTATAGTAGTGATTGACTGAATTTTGTGTGTGGATTAGCTTTCCCTACTTCCAAATCACCTGCACCTTTATTTTGTGTGCTCACGTGCTTTGAACTCAAGCGTAGGCCATACACATTATTTATAATAGTGATTGACTGAATTTTGCGTGTGGATTAGCTTTCCCTATTAACAGTGTCCCTCGCCATCAAACGAACCCACTCCGACTTCAGAGGTATTTGTAATTTACATCCCCAAGTCAAGGATGACAGATAAACATTTTAGTCCAGCTGTCAGGTATAGGGTTGAACCTCGGCATCAGCACAACGGATGTTTAAGAACAAGCGTTCTTACCCATTCAGCCAAGCAGACCTGCTCACCGTAACTTTATTTTGAACCCAGTGTGTGGGGTTACTACCCATTAGCCACAAATGCCACCACAAATTAAAACAGAGAAACAAACTGTTAGATTTCATATATTAGTAGAGGGTGTTGTATGTGATGTTAGTTATTTCCTGTCTGAAGCTAACTCAAACCTAAAAACCAGTTTCTATTATTAGACAAAACAATGAGTCCTGAGAAAACCTTGGCATCATAAAGGCAATACATGAACAACATAGCAGATGCTAATTTACACTCGCATAAAGGAGAAAATAGTAAAGGGAAAGATGAAAACAACACACGTCATTTTGTATGTCATTAAAATCATTTTCACCCATGGCTTCATAGCTTTAGCATCAGATAATTTAGTGCTGGGCAGGTCAAGAAGCCATGGACTCAGCAATTGGTAAGTATTACCGTATTTTACGGACTATAAGACGCTACGGACTATAAGACGCTACGGACTATAAGACGCACCTTAATTTTTAAGCAATTTTTAAAAAAAATAAAATTTTTACCATTGTTATATTAATTTCGAGTATAAGATGCACCTGAATTTTGGAGGCAATTTTTTGAAGAAAAAAGTGCGTCTTATACTCCGTAAAATACGGTAATAGGCATTTATAAATGGACAAGAGGACAAAAGTAAGTTAATATTAGAAGAAACAAGAACCTGACAACTCTAACAACGACAGAGATTCCAACTGTGAGTAGCTGGATGAACATCATTTCAGTAACAAATACATCAAGTTTCAATCCAGTTTTCAAAAAAAAAAAAAAAAAAAAGCTGCAGATTTGCTAAGTATTAACCCTATTCCCTTTAACCTCAGACACCCTGTGCCAGAGTTTAAAATGGGTATAACTAAAGTTTCTGATAATCTTGCACCTCTATTTACCATCTCAGTTACTTGGATCCCTTCTGACAATAATCCTGATAAAACATTCTTCTCTTCATGATCAATATCTTCCAGCATCTCAAACATTTTTTTATCATGTCAACAGATTAGAGCTAGTGTCAGAGTGTTGGGGAATAGAGACAGGACATACAGAGGACAAGGGACAGAATAGAGTCAGGACATAGGCAGGGATGCAGTGATGTCATTAACAGGACATCTACAGGACCACATAGATATGATAGACAGGACATAGGTAAGGGCGCAGAGATGTCATAAGACAGGACATAGACAGGACAATAGAGATATTAGAGACAGGACATAGGCGGGGACACAGAGATGTCATAGACAGGACATAGACAGGACAAGTCCGACTTATAAAAGGGGACACAAGTCTATGGGACTCTGCACTGAACGACCCGACACAACACAGGCGGACAGCAGTACGACGTGACTGTTGAGACAGCCCGGTTGTCACAAGAGACACGGGGTCCAGCACCACGAGACCAACCGACCAGCGTGAGGAGAGGCAGACTGGGACCTCGACGGTTTAGGGGAAGGACGTTTGTGTTTCTGGAGCGAGTGTACAGATTTTGCGTGAGTGCTAGCTGGCGTTGCCATGTTTGAAGATAGCGAGTATTTGAGTGCAGGGTTTGTGTAATTGCCTGAGTGCTATAATGGTGTGTTATCCAGCATTTGTGTATATAATGATTTAACCGCCTTGTGTGCGCATTTTGGCGATAATCAGGTTCTCCTGAATAAACAGTTGATACCACATGTCCGACTGATATTTTCTTGAGTGCATGTGAAGGATTTAAGAATACCTGTGTGCGTGTGAGACGTTGACAGCTAGGTCATTTTCTTGTGGCTAGCGATGAGAGAATTTGTGTTTGTTTCATCTACTGTGAAATTCATAGAAAAAATTGAGCTCAAAGCAGTACTTTCTTTCTCTCTTTGTATACAGCTAATACCACCCCATTATTTGAAAAAAACTGTGATTGCTTACAGTGTATTAGTAAGTATTTTTTTAAGAGTTAGTTGCTTATCCTTTACAAGACGTAGCAATCAACAATAGCATTTTTTGGCTGTTCGTGATTCCTGGGCAAGTTTACATTCAGCAGTTTGCCGTTAATTTTGACAGGCATCCATACCATTTCATAATAAACCAACACATGGCGAACTGCTGCCAAATCGCTCGCAGCTGTGTTTCGGGCGCGGTATGCGGGATTACGAGCTGCGACCGTAACCCCTTCGCCACAGAGCGAGAATAGTAAGTATAGGGCCCCTTTATACGTCTTAAAGCGCACTGGGCACATGGTGCTAGTCTCATATTTTTTTTAAAGACCCTTTAACATTTGATAGGAGATGTGGTCAGTAGCATACTGGCCAACTTGACCTCACAGGCTGACAGCCTAGATCAACTGCAACAATCCACCCAGATGTAGATTTGAACTCATAACCACCAGGTCGGCAAACAGGCATCTTGTCACTAGTATAGGAGTGATGTCCCGTAAATAAAATTGTGTTTACCAATGTAGAGACAATAAGACCACAGAGAGGGGGAGAGATAGGGGGAGAGGAAGGAGAGAGATGGGGAGATGGAAGAGAGAGAGGTGGGGAGAGATAGAAGAATGGAGAGAGAAAAGGGGAGGAGAGAGGTGAAAGAGGAAGGAGAGGGGGGAGTAGAGAGAGCAGAGCAGAGAGGGGGTGGTAGAGAGAGAGAGGAGACAGACAGACAGACAGACAGACAGACAGACAGACAGAGAGAGAGAGAGAGAGAGAGAGAGTGAGAGAGAGAGAGAGAGAGAGAGAGAGAGAGAGAGAGAGAGAGAGAGAGAGAGAGAGAGAGAGAGAGAGAGAGAGAGAGAGAGAGAGAGAGAGAGAGAGAGAGAGAGATCAACAATCACTGAACTTTCATTAACAGTAATTCCTCATAGTCTGCAACTGTGTACTTATTGTGTATGGAGACATAACTGCTAGAAGCAGTAAAGCAGGATCCGGAGGTCAAAAACTTTACATCTATCAAGTGTTAGCGTCGTGAGGAGGATAAAGTTATCGATATGCATTTCACCATTATCGCAAAAGCATCTTAAACTAAACTATTTTATGTTAAAATAAAATATGTACCTGATTTTCGTTCTGGAGTTGATGTTTGCACATTTTGTGGCTGAGGATTTGTACAAAATTGATATGGCTTTGTATCCAAGTACCTTCCTTTATCCATACAATCAAATAGCCAACGATCTGAAACAATTTTTATGTGCCAATTCTTTGCTGCTTCATACTTTGCTCCTGTGAAATACAGCAAATAATGTACAATATAATTAAAGTTATGTATATCTATACAATACTATGAATGTACAAAAGAACAAATGAGGCAGTCCATGAAGCAGACAAAAACCACGAAATGATTAAAGAAATTAGATAAAAACAGTCACATTTTTTGGTCATATTACAAGGAGAAAAACATTAATGACAACTGGCAAATTTGATAACAAAAGAGCAAGAGGGAGATAAAGAGATAAATATCCAGATGGCTTGGCCAAATGGCATAATCAGGACAGAAACAGACTTGATCTGAGAATCTTGTGATCGTGTGAGATGGTGGGCCACGATTTCTCATATGGCACATGGCGATGATCATCACCAGAATTTCTAGACAAAAGTAGTACTAAGAAGGATATAAAAGAATATCCAAAGAGAAATATCATATATGACTGACAAATACTACTCATAGAAAGTATGTGGTCATCTCTGCTGAGGGTAGCATGAGCTAGGCAAAAATAAAACATGATTACCAACATAAACCACCATACAGATGATTAGAGTGGTGAAATTTGTTAGACTAAGCTAACAATAGATGTTTTGAACACGGCTTGTCAACCTAACAAAAGGAGACAATCTGTATTCAAATGCTTCTTTTCTTGCAGGTCTCTATTCTTCACAAGTTCTATGCCTCTATGGTCAACTCCTGTCTCTTCTTTCATGTAATATGACCAAAGTATTTCAATTTCTGATACATGATGTTTATCAGCCAGTTTTCTTTGATGTATAGATCTTTTAGAATATCTGAATTTTTCTTATTCCTGATCCATGGTATTCTAAGTTTTCTGTAAATTTCAAAAGCCTCAATTTGAACAAAAAAACACATACTAAGTAGAATGTTTATAAGTGAATAAACTATGTTAATATTAAGCATATTGATTGTGATTGTGACTTTATTTGTCAGAATGTTTTCTATTTAATGGATGGGTTAAAGATAATTTTGCAATCACCAAAGAAGAAAATAAGGTTTTTTAACTTAAATGTTGCAGACAAATTATTAAAATACCATGTATCAAGAAGAAGAAAAGTACTGACATTCTACTAGATCTAAACACCAAAGAAAACAATCATAAACAGCAACAACATCTCTGAAACTGAAATAGCTGGCCATATTAAAAGTCACAATGGTTTGAAAATAACAGTGCTGGAAGGCATGGTTCCTGGAAGGAGAGTTAGGGATATAGGACACTGAAAACACCTTGGACATGAACATACAAAAGGCTGGGAAACTGGCAAAGAATCAAGAATCTTTTTCAGACGACCATGATGAGAGCGGTGTTCAGCAAATGGCCTGCTACATGAACATGATGGTTGTATGAAATCAGAAAGATTTCACCATGTCCATTACTGATGATTTCCCATCAGCTGGCTGCCAACAACATACAGAAATGGCTACTTACTGCACGGATCTTATACAAATTAAAAGACAACGTACCTTGTGGTTCCTTCACAATCAAGTGTGTACATTCATTCAGTCTCAGTTCTCCTGAATATTTTCCACCTGAAAGGACAATAATGAAAGATGCATCAGTCAGCAAGACAGGGATCACATGAAATTATGTATAATGATGTAAATGCTTGCCGGCCAGTGGTCATGTATTTGAAACCCAACCAAGGCAGATTTTTTACACTGATCTGGACTCCCAGGTTGATCCAGCCTAAAATATGGGTACCAGGAAATGTCAGGGAATAACAGAGGCTGGCATGATATTGACGAGATCAGTCATTGAGTGCCGACTAGTCTATAAAAATATCGGGGCAGCACTATACATCAAATACGCCACAAAGCAAGTGACAGGGTCCATTACTATTTTTACAATGATATAAATAGTAATTAAAAAGAAACTCTTAAAGGAAGGCCACAACTAAAGAACATTCAATATGTTAGTTTTATGGTTACTGTCATATCACCATGTTCACTGTCATGAAGGGGTCAGCATGGCCGAACAGATGAGAGCGTTTGATCTTACACTGCCAGTGTGATGAGATAGTGGGTTCAACCCTTACACACGTCAATTGGACTAAAATGTTGACATCTCGTCCTTCACTTAGAGACATCAATTACAAGTCCTCAGAAGTCGGAGTAGGATCACCTGATGGTGATGGACACTGGTAATAGGGAACGGTAATCCACACACAAAAATCAGTCCAGTGCACTAGAAGTAGTAGCACATGTATGGACTATGCTTGAGTTGAAAGCGAGTGAACAAACAAAACATATAATGAAACTAATAATAAAGATAAATGTTAAAGGTATTTCCATGAAGTCTGTATATGTATGATCTATATATGAGAAGAAATGGATTGGAGAACTTAGTGACAACTGGCAAGATCAAGGGCAACAGACCAAGAGAAAGACCGAGAGGAAAATACCTGGATGGCTTGGCCACATGGCATGGACAAGACAGGAACACTGAGCTGATCCATGACTCTAGTGATCGAGTGAAATGGCGAGTCATGACTGCCCACGCTTTCCGGCATGGCACATGATTGATTGATTGATTGTATATGTGTGTGTGAGAGAAAGAGACATGCATGCACATACACACAAACATGTGTGTAAACACACACGTACAAGCAAGCACATTCACTGCCAAGGTGGAAAGCAGACTACCTTCTCTAAAGAACAAACAAAAATTATCACGAAAATAAAAATAAAGATAAATGTTAAAGGTATTTCCATAAAGTCTGTATATGTGTATGTGTGAGAGACATGCATGCATATACACATGCACACAAATGTGTGTACAAACACACACGTACATGCAAGCACATACACTGCCAAGACGGAAAGCAGACTACCTTCTCTAAAGAAGCCTAGAAAACTACAGCAATCATAGAAATTATGGTGAAAGGGTGTTATGAAGGAAAAGTGCTTCACGTGACAATAAACTAAATGATGAAAACTCTATAGACAGTATTTTAGTAAAATTTGAATAGTTAACATTCAACGTGCTATGTGTTATGTTTATTCTGCTATTAACAATCAGTATCAATCCTTATCATCATCAAGTTGCCTTGATAACTGGCATGGACAATCATGCTTCAACACATTTTGCAATCTCCAGCTGCAGGTTTCATTTCATGTGTTGACTCCCTTCCGTATAATGACACTTGAACTAAAGAATGCACTTGTAAAGAAACAAAGGGTTTACACATTACCTCCTCGAATGACAAAATCTCTCAGCTGATTGCGTTCTCTAGCTTTAAATCCAGAGACTACAACAGTGACTCCCATAAATGGTGGGCAGGCGTATTTTTGAAAGATTTCATCAGTTGCTAGCACATGCCTAAGCAAACAAGAAAATAAATACATTAACATCTGTTGGTGTCTTGAGATTCACAATCTACTAATGCAGAATAATATGCTGTCTCAGCATATCATTTATAAACTTTAGCTGTTTTCTTCTTATTATTTTTCTGCCCTTTATATCCCATTGGAGCATATGTCCTTAAATAACACATGCCATGTCCTATATTTTGCTAACGACTGCATCTCCTTCCATGTTGAGTCTCTAATTCTCTTCTCTGTGTGTTTTAGGTCACCCTCTAGAAGAATCAAAACTAAACAATCTTATATATAAATTAGGATCTCCGTCTGTCTGTCTGTATGTCTGTCTGTCCTTTGTGCGCTCGCGAACGGCCCATCCGATTGAGATGAAATTTTCTACACGCCTTTCTTTCATTCCAGTGCAGCCCACTGTCATATTTTTTTAGTGTGAAATCGCATGCTTACCCAGTATTATTTCATTTTTCACTTTTCATCATAATTTAATATATCTCAGGGGACCTAACTCTATAAAAGTTATTTCAAGGGGCATAACTTTTCTGTATAACTTATAGTCATATTGTGGCATCGTTTTCAAAGATTTATAAACTCTTTGTCCATAGTTATGTACCGGCATATGAGTTATAATAAATAATGATACAATCTGTAAGGCATTTTCAAAGTTTTCATAAAAATAATGCACAATGCATAACATTGTAACTCATCTTTTTTTGCTTAAGAAGTTACTGTAGTCATGCAGGTGATTAGAAAGCGTTTTCATTAAAAATAATGGATGGTGTGTAGAAGGGCATTTTTTTAAGTTACTTTTTTTGTTGTATGAATTTAATGAGACGCTACACTCCAGGAGCTGGGCGAAGTCACGCCGGGTCAGATAGATAGACAGACCCACCTTTTCGCTGCAGTTGTCTACTCCTCCTTTTCCTTCTTCTGCTGATGCTGCTGCTGCCGCTCCATTTACCCAAGTTAATTGTTGGGGGAAGATGTAAAGATCTTTCAAGTGCTCTTTCAAATGCTTTTTGTAAGTTGGTCTTCGTTTATCTAAGGTTGTTCTAACTGCAACCAATAAATGATTAGACAGACAGACAGACAGAGAGGGAGGGACGGACAGACAGACAGACAGACAGACAGACAGACAGACAGACAGACAGACAGACAGATAGTCGGTAACGGGAACGGGAACTTATATGACTACTTATATGAATTAAATGAGATGCTCCCCACCAAGGACTGGGCGATGCCGGGTCAGACAGACAGACAGACAGACAGACAGACAGTCGGTAACGGGAACGGGAGCTTATATGACTAATTATATGAATTAAATGAGATGCTCCCCACCAAGGACTGGGCGAAGCCGGGCCGGGTCAGCTAGTTACCTATAAAATAACTGCAAAGTACATCAAATGTTTGAAGCGTTCACTTAGTATATTTTACCAATATTAATATGTTAACCTACACAGTAGTTAAGACATATGACAAATATTGAAAGGAACATGTGTATACTGCGGTAGGGCCGAACTTCATATACAGTTGTAAAGTATCCAAGTAATTGAAACAAATGGCTACAGACAGAAATTATGCAATACAAATATATCCATTGGCACCTTGCCGTCTTGACAGACGATAGTTTGTGCTTTAAAAAGGCATAATAACTTTTAACTATGGCGGTAGCGAGTGTGACTGATAAGGCCAATTTGCGCTGTAAATGTCCGTTCCCAGTGGGTGCATCTGAACACGTGGTCATTTCCACCATCATGCACCATCTTACGTCTCAAACGCTTGGTGTGTGACTTTTCTGCAGCCCAAGCACCCATTGAAGCAGGCAGGCTGTGGCGGATCAGCACCCAATTGGCCAGGGGCTGCCCAGCTTGAGGCGGGCGGTAGCTGATCAGTGACACCTATAGGTGTCTCCCACCGTCAGAGGCAACGTGTGGCGCCCCATGTCTACGCCAACTGACAAGGACTTATAACCCGTAACAGTTGCCTCTCGCTTTGATTCCGAGACCAGTTAAGACCAGGGATGGAGTTATTGCCTCTCCATAGCACAAAGCCTGGGCTAAAATATAGAGATCATGTGTTGCCCATGCAGCATGATCCCTCTCTCGGCCTGCCTAGTTCACTCCAGAGGAAAGGTAACACCAATACATCTGGAACAAGACAAGCTGCAGAAGCTGCCGGTTCAGCAAAGCAATGCTCTAACTGTCCGCCTGTCGGAGCTTCGATCCTAGACCAGTCGCCAACCAAGGCTTAGGGCCTGGTCTGCCCTGCCATGACAATTTTGTCTTTAGCTTGCATTTCCTCGCACCAGGGTAAGGCTTGTACCCTCCCAATTGCGCTCTTCCGCCCGAAGCCGTTGGCACAATGTGGGGTGTCGGGTTTGGTAAGCGCCGCCCAGCGTTCGGCGCTAACAGAAACCAGGTAGTACCGTCTACTGTTATACGGTAGCTCAGTCATATCTGACTAAGACCTGACCTTAATACAAATATATAACATATCACGAATCATTATCACCAAGTGCCTTGCTAAGTGGCATGGGTGATCATATCCCTCCACAGCTCCTGTTCTCTAGCAGTGTGTACTTCAATATATATATATGTATATGTGTGATATCTATTTATATTATGATACAATACTGTTCAGAATCTTCTCTTGTTGCCTTCCTCTACCTCATTTTCCATTAATCTTAGAATATTTTCTTGTTTTTTTCCCTTCAAATTTACAACGGGAAAACATTACTTTGAAACAAACAAATAAAACTTGTTAACTAGTTCGCAACAAAATGTGCATAAACCGCCACAGTCGCACCTCTCTTGAGATAGCTCCCAGACTTTAAAAACCCAGTCCTTGACCATCACTTGTTTGCCATTTGCCACAGCTACCTGCAAAAAAGTAATAAGTTGAGATATGA
The DNA here is from genome assembly GCA_963921405.1 of Cepaea hortensis. Taxonomy (NCBI): domain Eukaryota; kingdom Metazoa; phylum Mollusca; class Gastropoda; order Stylommatophora; family Helicidae; genus Cepaea; species Cepaea hortensis. The sequence goes on along the minus strand of OY992877.1, from coordinate 99,249,045 downwards.
CTATAACTGTAAAGGAAGAACCCTAGTGATGTGAAGTAACACAGATGATAGCACCAGTCTATTTTTCACTAGCTTCTATGAAGAATGCAGCTGTTGCTATTGTTGTTTGTGTCTGCGCTTAGAACCATTCAGTCCATAAATGCTCACAGACACTCCTCAGCCTGGTGTGTGGACACCACGTTATTTATTCTACTTTGGCACCCTGCATGTCGCTCTTGTCTATCTTCACCCCATTTGACCTGATGTCCTTGCAGTCTGGTCATCATTTCAGAGTCAAAACCATCACATAAACCATTTACTTGTCCCTGTTATTTTGTGTGAGATGCTAACTTCTGCACAATTATGGAATTGGGGACCAATGATGATATGGTTCCATGCCAGTTAACAACAGCACACTCACTTGGAGCATACATGTGGGCTCTTCAAATGGGTTATGCAAGATGTGGGTGCTGATCATCTACCAACATCATGGTAATATGCTGTGACACTCTTACATTCTCACAGCATTCATAGTTCTTAGTTCTCAACAGACTGGATCAAAGCAGAGATTGTGGTCTATCGTCAATTTTTCAGTCAGACTAGAATCTGCTTCGAGGATGTCTTGTAGGGAGGTGAAGAGATGTCCTGATCAGTATAATGCCTGACCCTGCTACATCAGAATTTCTGCGTGCCAGCAACAACGCTAATATTCTCCTGAACTGACTTAGTTCTTTTTTTTTTTTTCATGCTGCCTTTAAACTACCAATTGAGGTCAGCATGGTCGAATGGGTAAGAACGCATGTTCTTAAATATCCGTTGTGCTGATGCCGAGGTCAGGGATTCAGTCCTGTACCTCTCTAGACTTGTTATCATCTTTGAGTGTGTATAGTTACTAGTCTATCAAGATAGCTTTCTTAGAGGGAATATTCCTATTTCATACCAATCTTTTATAATTATTCTGTATGCTTGATATCCTCTAACAACCCCTATACCGCTCAGCTGGACTAAAATGTTGACCTATCGACCTTGACTTTGGGATGTAAATTACAAGCACCTCTGAAGTCGGAGTGGGTTCGCCTGTTGGCGAGGGACACTGTTAATAGGGAAAGCTAAACCACATGCAAAATTCAATCCATCACTACTATAAATAGTGTGTATGGACTATGCTTGAGTTCAAATTGAGCGAGCGGGGGAAAAAAAGAAAAAAACAACTTTTCAGTTGTGTATAGACCCTCTACCAAATAATGTCAAGTCCTTTGTGTTTATGAATGATTGGATATTGGAGCACATTTTCTACAGGAATAAGATAAACAGTCTCACACCAACTCTCCATAGTTGACTCTTATGGTGTATATGGTAGGTTAGAGTGTTTAATTGTGTTACTTATGTTTGCATCATTTATGAACCCCAGGAACACAAGAGTGGTTTAGTTCATAGTTACTAATGCCCATCAATAAAAGCAATACAGGAAGCCAATTTTCTACAATTACTACAGAGGATTTTAAAATTACAAATCTCATTTGACATCATTGTTACCCAATATGTTCGGTAAAGTATGCACTGTAATAATTATTTGTTAAAATAGGATCATTAACCCACAGACTATTATTAAAACTAACAATTTAACCTTGTGTTTCTTAAGCCACATATATATATATGTGTATAAGAGATCTTATATGTTCAGTCAGTGTAGTAAACAAACAGTGCACTGATATTTTTGCAGTTGAACTCTGGAGCAGGTAATCACAACTGTGACTTGTTGTGCTTTTTGTTTTGTGTATACTGGATGAAACTGATGGGAATTTTATCTAAACATTTATCTTTTAACAAAATGGCAATTCACAGAGTGAAATTCAATGAAATAAACAAACTTCTTCTTCTTTAGATGTCTGGCCTGGAGCAGATATCGGTGTTCGTGACTTTCCAATCCTTTCTGTTAAGTGACATTTTCACTCGGATAAACCACAATTATATAAGCAGAAGGGACGCAGAAGTGTTTCCAAGGCACCAGGGCCGGGTTATATACTGGCCAAGACCTATTGACGCGTCCTCGTCGAGCGTCCTGGGCAACAGGTCCCTTCGGGGTCCTGGCTAAAGTCAATAGGATCGCCGATTCCTCCGAAGTCGGAGAGTCTGCCTGTACGGCGAGGAACCACCAGTCTGCATACTAATAAGCCAGACATGGGACAACGGATACTCACGCAAACCTCAGGTCCTGTATGACATCACACTGATGTTGGACAACAGGATGCCTTCATCTGACATACAGGACTTCGCATTGGAGCTCAAGCCAACGAACACAAGCAAGCAAGCATATAAGCAGAAGGACATGATCGTCTCTTTAGAACTACCATGGTGATATTTAAATATTTGATAATGAACAATGTGTTTGGTTTATTTCAGTTGAAAGGATTCATTAAGCTGATGAAATACAGCAAAAACATGCCAGGCAATATATTTGTTTGTTAGTGTCTTCATTATTCAAATGAAATGTATCTTTTGAAGCCACCGAAAATTGGTTTTATAGAAGAATGCTGAAAATACCTAATAGTTAGAATTATTAATCTACAAAATTTAGAAAGAAATAAGACACAAAGACAACTTTCATAAACATCAGAAAGAAGCAGCCACAATTTTTTGACCATATTATGAGAATAGAACAATTAGAACATAATGTAACTGGCAAGATTGATTGTGGGGGGAGGGGGGAGAGAAATAGGAAGACAGCAAGAGAAGACTTCTGGAAATCTTTCATCATGGCATGGAAAGTTATCAGCACATGAAGCAACAGATTCTGTTGTACAACATCAAATGTGGAGATTACACTGTGACTTAATAGTTTCGTTTGCTCTCACACACACTTTTCTCTCTCTCTTTCTAGCAAACAGCATTCTCTGGTCATATCATAAGAACAGAGGTACTGGAAAACATTGTGACACTGGTAAGATAAGTGGGAGAAAAAGCACAGAAGGACCCACAGAAATGATGCTGGATGAACTGAGACAGTGGCATGGAGGAATAGCATCAGTGGAGTTCATCCAGAACACAAGGACCGAGGTCAAGAGAGGAGATATCATAACTCAAACCCTCATGGGAAAAGTAAGCAGAGATGCTTTCGGGTGGTTGCTGCATTGGAGGACTAAGCATGGGTATGCCCTATGTGCATCGATGTCGTTTGTGATAACATAATATGAGACAGAGAGCCTAATGGTGGAATAAGGTACTCTTCTGAATGTTCCTGTATTATTGTATTTGCCACAACAAAGAATCGCAATATGTTGTACACATGCAAACATATCTTTCTTCATTAATTTGTTATACTATAGTTGAATTTAAAAAAAACTGTCATTTACTGCCTACAGTACCTTGCGGTGTAGGACAGGGAGGTCTATAGTTGAATAACCAACAAAAACATACATACAGGAATTTACACAGACACTTCGAGTGGTTACAACGCCGGACTCTCCTTCGGGAGACCCGGGTTCGATCTCTCGGTAAGGTGTGGGAATTATTTCTGTCAGGGGCAAAAAGAAAATCCTAACCTGCAGAGTTTGCGGCGACTGCACTAGCCAGGCGGCCTTTATTCCTCAGGCTCAAAGACCTGCAAGGTACTATATAGCAGTGTATAGCCATACACCGCAAGGTACTATATTGGCAGTAAATGACAGTTTTTTAGATGACTTTCAAGTCAACAGCTGAGATTTAAATAATTACCAGATATTTATTGCTGCCTACTTCTCCAGCTATTACATGTGTGACATCTCCTGTTAGGTTGCGATCGACTTTTCCTGCCATTAAGCACACCTTCTCTGTAATTTCATCCTGCAAGGATATAAATGAATGTATCTCTGAAAGTATTCAAATACAAACCTTTACTTCTCTTGAAAGTTAACAGCTGTGCCCATAAACCAGAGTACACATTTCAACAGTGCAGATCACTGTGCTGTGTCTGATGTCCAGGTAAAGGTATTAAATTTTGCACAACTCGTGAAAGAGATTGGAACATCGCCTCATTTTTCAGTCGGGTGTCTCTTTCACTGTGTGGCCTCAGTGTTCAACAGTTTCATTTTACTCATTAAAAATTTTTTTAAATCTTATTCTCGCACCCCTCACTCATCTGTTTGTGTGAACGTCCCCCACCACCACCAATCATACCTTACCTATAGAAATTGATCCCATCACTTATTTTGCCTTCGCTTATACTTTCCTCACTGTGTCACTTCCTGTCAGCTGACCTACGCAGCTCGAGGCAAACAGTCAGACCGTTTGGCCCTAGGATTTAGATATCATCAGGACCCACACTTTAACAGCTATGTGATTTCTTTGGAGTACTTGAATGGTTTTGTTTCATTGTCGTTTTATTTTTGTGCTGAAGAAGGCTTCATAGCTGCATCATCCATTCTGTCACTTGTGAATCCTTCTTTTACATTTGCATAATTACACACACAATCTTCATCTGCCAGATCAAAGAACAAGATGGCTAAAGGCGAACTGAATCACAGACATTTACACTTGCAAGCATGGAGCCTCTACAACAAATGATTACATGTCAGCCACTACATCATACCACAATGTAAAGAGTCTAAGATTATTAAAAGGTCGCTTAAAAGTCAACTACAAAGATTACTACACATTTTAGCATTATGTATATAACAAAGTACTGACAAGATCTAACATTACCCGCAACCTTCCATCCAATGAAGTGCAACATATCTTGACATCTTTCATTGCCACATTGTAAACAGGATGTTTCTTGCTTTTTGGCAGGTCCTGTTAACCAAATGATATTGTAATAATTGCCATCAAAATAAGCTTTCAAATCTAGAACCATCTTTAAAGTTTCATTTTTTCTCTCTCTCTCTCTCTCTCTCTCTCTCTCTCTCTCTCTCTCACTCTCTCGTTTGTTCTCATACACACACACCACAAAAGAGGAGGATGGAGTAAAACAAGGCTGTAAAATAAATATATACATTATGGACAGATAATAATTGGCTAAGTGACATCTAAGCTGAGTGAAAAGGTGGGAGACAAAAAATACATGGAGAAGAGGATTAAAGACAGAGGTTAATAATATTGGGAGAACATGATCAGAGCTGCATTAGACAGCAAAAGATAGGACGGCTTGATATGAGCTGTTAAAGGCTATGCCTCATTGAGGGATAATGGGTAGAAAAAGACACCTGAGCACATAAGGAATGATGAAGACAAGATTACTATTAATGTGGCAAAGACAAAATGTCGAACTCATTTTAGCCTTGGTATAAAATGCAAAATAGTGTAGCAAATCAGCAAATCCTTAAATTATAGACTGTTACACGATAATTCTAAAGTTAATTATTTCCATGTCTACTGATATTCTGTCGAACATGGTAAGAAGCCAACATGAGGCTTCTCTCTGGCAGAGAATCCAAGAGAAAAACTTCAAGCATGTGCATGGAGTCAGAAGCCATCTCAGCAACAGACTTCAGAGTCTAGAATAAAGAGAGATGATGGTGTATCCGACTCTGAGTCACATGCTTGAGTTTGAAATCAAACATTGTACTTTGTACTAACTTCAACAATGCATGAAACTTACAGAAGAAATAAGCAGTATATATAGCCTAGGAAATATACTTTGTGTCTGCCTGGTGTAGGGTTGCCTTGATAAATGTAACATAACACCCCAAAACAGAAATAATATATTTGTGTTTAATTACTAATATATTTGATAAATATAGATGCTTCTTTTCTTATTTATACTGTCCCAATGTTTAACTCAGTAACTACTCGGTCCTTCATTCTGCTCAAAATAATCATTAACTGTTGCCAGATGTCACTCATGACGCTTAACTGCAAGTAGCAAAACATGTTTGCTTTTTGCTTTTTTAAACAAAGCTATAATTCATCCAAATCCAATAGGTGATCCACAGAATATAATTTTCCAACCTGTAGCAACTGAAGAAGACAAATATCTTTGTGTGTGTCTGACGTAGAGTTGTCTTGATTATTAAAATACAGTACAACAAGAACATAAATAATAAATTTATGTTCAATTATTTATATATTTGATAAATATTGATGTTTCTTCTTTTATTCACACTGTCCCAATTTTCTATAACTAAATTCATAACTACTAGGTGCTTCTATGAGCATCAAAAATGTATTCACTGTGGCCAGAAGTCACTCACAGCTTTAAGCTTTAATTTGCAAAAATATGCGATTTTTACAAAGCTGTAATTCATCTTAATCCAGTCAAAGATCTAAGAGTAATCTCTCCAACCTGTAAAGGTACTTAAGGTGTAAAATTGTTATTGCTTACATTTATATTATCACTTTTAGAATATGTTACAAAACTTTTTCTGTTCTACTTAGGCATCCAATGATCCATTCATTAAAAAACTCAGTCGTGTCACCTAATACCTAGTGCTAAAAGAGTAGGAAACCATTCTCAAGTGATGTATAAGTCTAAAAATTGAAAACATTTAATAAAATAATGTTGAAAGTCATTTAAACATGATTCTAATAGGAATGATAGCAATAGTACTGACCATGAAGCAGTGATGATAGTGAAGATGGATATACAACAAATTCAATTTACAAGTATAAACACTAATCTATGTCTATGCTCTTGGATCATTTCAATTCATGATTAAATACATATATGAATAATATCAACAGAAAAACATTAAATGTTTTATAACACCAGACTTTAGCTGTAATATTACAAATTTACATTGTTTATTCTTTAAATCTATTTTTTATAACTATAATATCCTTGAAAACATAAACTATCTTTAGTTTCTTTAGTTAATTAGTCAACACGTTCATGTATCTTTAAAATAATAAATCATTCGCACAAATCTCTAAATCTCAGGAATTAAACCTGGCATTATACTCACATCTCTAATTTTCAAAATGAACATACATGAATTCTGCCACAGCACATTTTTTAATCTTGTAGTGCCAAACTCCACAGTGAAGTAAGCACAATAAGAGGCTTCTAATTCTCATAACTTGCCCCACTTCTATGAATATTTTTCTCTCTTTACACTCCAGAGCAGTAGTTCCCAAGCTTTTCAAGCAGAGAGCCATATCTACTATTTTCGGTAGTTAAGCGGGCCATGTTATAAAATTATAAAAGTCATACAATATCATTCTTACCTTTCTTAACTTTCGTCAACAAAATTCTAAAACTGTAAAGGCAGTCAGTGTCAGTACTACACTGCGGTCATTTTTTGGTTTACAATCAAAAGTTCATTTAACAATAATCAGTTTCGAAAATCGCTATTAATGTAATTAATTTACAATTGTAACTGTTCTTCATAACCAGTTACTTAAGTTCAGATGCCAGTTTATCAATGTCTGGGCATTAATCTGTCGTGCCCAAAGTCATAAGCGCAGCTAGGTTACCATCGGTGAGTCTCGAATGTTGCTTGTTTTTTATAACGGCCATTACGGAAAATGACTGCCCGCATCTGTATGTCGAACCAAAACGGCAAATGTATCTGTGGGCGAATGAACGCAAGTGTTCAAATGAAGTCATATGATCAGTTGAAGGTGAAGCAGGCAGCTCCAGAAATTTACATCTCAGTGCAGAATTGCATTTCAAATCAATTACTTCGTGCTGAAGGTTTTGCTGTAATTGACAGAGCTTTGCATCAGGAAATACGAACGGATTTATGAAGAGCGCAACATTATCCTCCTCTATTGTGAACTCTTGAAATCTCAACTGAAAGATGTCCAAAAGACTTTCAACTTTTACTTTATACTGTAACAAGTCACATTTCTTTTCCACTAGAAGTGTCTTCAGAGTTGGAAACGTCTCTAAAATCCCTTCAGTCAGCTGTCCGATAAACAGTTTCATTTTAACCCTTTACAGGGCAGAGCGGCCGTTAGCGGCCAATCGCTTAAACGAGCGAATCGCCCGTTTACGTCCGATACTATTATGCATTGTAAAAACGCGATCTCTCGGCTTTCCGACACTTCCGGCGGCTACTTTCGCTTTCGCCGACAGCTTGACAACGTGGCCGCCATTTGTAAACGCGCTAATATGAATTTGAACGGACTTTTACAGACTTTTTTTGATAGTTTTCGGGATTTTTACGCTGTTTTTCAAAATGGATTTTGGTGATTCTTCAAGTGATAGCCGAGATTTCGCTCTGTTCAATTTAAATGACATTAAAGGGCACGAAGTTGACTATTAATCGGAGCGTTACTTTGCATTAGCAGTCGTGAGTCGGACTTTAAAGAAAGTGATTATGATTCTGAAAATGTGTTTGTAAATTGCTGTATAGGTGACGGAAAATCACAAACAACATGCTGTATTTCGTAAATATTTGTGTTCATATATGGATTGGGGGCAACAATCACGTGAGTAACATATTCTGCATGCTTTTCCCTTCATTGTGTTGTTTATTTAACTAAAATCGGTTGACTAACACCTTATTTGTGATGTTTTTACTAACGCGACCCGAAATTTTACAGAACCTGAAAAAATCTTGCCCGTTCAGGGCTACAAAACGGACAAGCGTCTGCCCTGTAAAGGGTTAAATGAAGAAATGTCATCGCACAAATTTGTGAATGGTTTGTTTTTTTCCCTGGATATTTGCATTTAAAGAGTTTAAATGAGACATGATGTCCACCAAAAATGCCGGGTCATTAAGCCAGTCATCGTTCAGCAGACATTTCCGTTCTGTAGGCAATTCATTTATTTCAGACAGAAACAGATAGAAACTATTTTTCAGTGCCTAGAAATGTGACCGAACTTTCCCTTTAGATAGCCATCAGACATCACAGTGTATCAGTAGCTCACGGTATTCCTCGTTCAGGTCTGATAGAACTATCTGAACTCACGCCTGTTTAGCGCCTTACTTTGAATTGTGTTCACTCATCTCAGAACATCCATGACATGTTTCAGATTTAATGTCTTTCCACACAGAGCATCTTGGTGAATGATACAATATTTTAATATAGTGCAGCCAAAAAACTTCATATAATGCTAGACATCCAGACTTTTTATCCGTCAAAGCTGGAGCACCGTCGGTGCATACACTGTCCAATTTGGTCCATTTTAAGTTGTTTTTCTCTACACGCAGAGTTTCAAACAGATCAGTCCCTTTGGTAGTTGCATGCATCAATTCAAGTCCTAGAAGTTCTTCAATGACTTCAAAATGATTGTTTATTGCTCAAACAAAAACTGCGACTTGAGCTGTGTCAGAAATGTCAGTGGATTAATCCATTACCAATGAAAAAAAATGTACAATTTTTTATATGTGCTGCTACTTGACGATGAACATCATTTGTTAATTCTTCAACTCACCAGGCCTTACTATTATTAGACAAAGGAATCTGATCAAATTTTGTTTCACACTTTTTATCGCCAAGCATTCTAGCAGCAATTTTAAGGGAAGGCTTGATTATTTCTTCTGCATCGGTGAACGGCTTCTTTTTGCGAGCCAACAGAAGAGCGACTTTGTACGACGCAACAACAGCACTCTTGCTCTGTTCGTTAGCCTTGGTGAAAAATGACTGCTGCCTGGTCAGAGAAATTTCTTTTTTAGCTATGAAATCTTTTCTTAACTCCGAATTGAACGGATATTGAGCAGTGATGTCTGAATGTCTGGTCATGAAGAGTCGTTCCAGATTAAATTTCTTTTAACAGAACCACAAAATCCGCAGATTAAGCAAACTGGTTTACCACTACGGCTAGACATAAACATAAATTTCTCCGTCCAAACTTTGTTGAATTCAAGACAAGCAACGTCTTCACATTTTCGCTTTTTACCATTGTTTGATTTTAGATTTTCCACACTCACGTTTATGGGCTTTAACGGTAAATTTTTATTTTTAAAAATCTAATTTCAACACAATACTACCAACTCTGCTAAACAGTTGTAAGAGACGACAACATGGCGCCTTGTGAACTCTGACTGGTCGACAAGGCTTCAAATTGTTTTGTTGCGAACTGAACATGCGCATTTGATAATATCTAAGCATAACAACCACGAGCAGAGTAAATTATCACACGCTGATGGGGCGTGCTGAGTGCATTTTTGAAATTATTAAAATATATTATATTAAATAACGAGGTCTCGTGTGCCACTTTCAGACAGCTGGCGGGCCACAAGTGGCCCGCGGGCCGTGGTTTGGGAACCTCTGCTCTAGAGGGATGGTCCTACCAGGGTAATGAAGTGTCTTTCTCCTGCTGTACATCAGAACCCTGAACGACTGCTTCACTGAATGCAATTATCCCAGTAATGCACCGCCAGAGATGCCTACCCAACAGCCACTTGGGATGTTGAATGTCATACATATATTCCTTCTCGCAGGACCTTTAAACTTGGTCAGGAGAAAACCAATGTCTTTCCCTGCCAGGGTGGCCTCTGTCACCACCTTAGCGTAAGCAATTCACAACAATGAAACGTCTTTGCCACCAGGTTGCCTTCTTCATACCCTGTCCTTAGCTAAAGGAACCACATTTCTGCATACAATCAGGGGAACCTAGCTTTTCCTCTGGCTACTGCCTTGGTGTTCATGGGTTTGGTCCTTCCAAACCTCACCTTGACTTCTGAGTTACTGATCTATGCACTATTTTTATAAACTCAAACTGATCCATACTATTTAGTAGTGAAAAATCAAAACTTGACTTACAATTCCATGCAGATGGTTAGCCAGAATGCAGCGAGGTCCATATATCCTGGTAAGAATACATAAAGTAAATTAGTATTTCTGGTATATGATTCTTATAAATCCATAATCTACAGCTTAATTAGACTACCACAGTAGTGCATCAGTTCGAACGCTTGCCTGTCAGCCTGGTAGTGATGAGCTTGAATCCCTATCAATGCAGGGATTTCACTGTCCTGAGATTTCAGGCCGCCCGAGCCAAAACTGTGTACTAGAAAGTTTCCTGTGTAGTAAAGGCAGCCAGGGTGATATTTATCACATCACCCATTGAGTCTCCATTGGTCTAAAAACATGGTGCTAGTACCATAAACTCAATGCTCTTCATGGCATGAAAAAGGGTCCTTTACTCGCCTTTGAAACAGCTAAATCAAGTTAAGATGTTGGATTACATGAAAGGCCATATTTTCCTGTACAATAAATGTGTTTCACCGCCCTTGAGCTTACAAATAAAAAGAGTACTAAATAAATTTTTTTTTGGTATCTTTATATAAATTATCATCATCATGTAGCATGTCCTTTGCAGAAAGTTGATTTGATCATGGTATACACAAATTCTTGATCCTTTGCCAGTTCCACTGCCACATGCATTTTAATGCCCAAGGTGTCTGCCGTGTCCTGTGTCCATTTGTGTGCTGGTCCGCACCTACTTCTTCTTCCAGAAACCATGCTATCTATCACTGATATTTCCAAACCTCTGCGACATTTAATATGGGTAAAGTATTTCAGTTTCTAAGACATGATATGAGCTTATAAGCCAGTTTTCTTCAATGTTCAGATTTTGTAGAATGTCAGTATTGTTCTACTTCTTTTTTCATGATATTCTTAGAACTATTCTAGAACATTTAAGTTCAAAAGCCCTGATTTTATTCTTAGATTGCAAATTGTTCCATGATATCAGTGTGTTGCGATAGGAAGATGCATGTTCTCAAAAAGTTACTATAGTTTGTTTGCTGTGCCATAAGTTTTTAATACCGTTTAACCTCAGCATTGCTATGGCCAGTCTACATTTTACTTTTTTAACCATCATATGTGGAGATAGAAAGATAGAAGGATATAGGTGACAGGTTGAGGTTGAGGTTGAGAGAGAGAGAGAGAGAGAGAGAGAGAGAGAGAGAGAGAGAGAGAGAGAGAGAGAGAGAGAGAGAGAGAGAGAGAGAGAGAGAGAGAGAGAGAGAGGGAGAGAGAGAGGGAGGGAGGGAGGGAGGGAGGGAGGGAGGGAGAGAGAGAGAGAGAGAGAGAGAGAGAGAGAGAGAGAGAGAGAGAGAGAGAGAGAGAGAGAGAGAGAGAGAGCATTCAAAGGCTGTAACTTCTAATTGTTTCCCACAAATATATATATATATATACTAGCTGACCCGGCGTGGCTTCGCCCAGGCCCTGGCGGGGCTTCGCCCAGGCCCTGGCGGGGATCTATCTATCTGTCTGTCTGTCTGACCCGGCCCGGCTTCGCCCAGCTCCTGGTGGGGAGCATCTCATTTAATTCATATAAGTAGTCATATAAGTTCCCGTTCCCGACTAACTGTCTGTCTATCTGTCTGACCCGGCCCCACCCAGTCCCTGGTGGGGAGCATCTCATTTAATTCATATAAGTAGTCATATAAGCTCCCGTTCCCGACTATCTGTCTTGTCTGACCCGGCCCGGCTTCGCCCAGACCCTGATGGGGAGCATCTCATTTAATTCATATAAGTAGTCATATAAGTTCCCGTTCCCGACTGTCTGTCTGACCCGGTTTCACCCAGTCCCTGGCGGGGATCTGTCTATCTGTCAGTCTGACCCGGCCCGGCTTCACCCAGTCCCTGGTGGGGAGCATCTCATTTAATTCATATAAGTAGTCATATAAGTTCCCGTTCCCGACTGTCTGTCTGTCTGTCTGACCCACCCGGCCCGGCTTCGCCCAGGCCCTGGCGGGGATCTGTCTGTCTGTCTATCTATGTATCTATCTATAGCCAGGGGACTTAACTTAAGATATAGCAATGCTACTAAAAGTTATGTCCCTTGTTTTATATTTTCTTATGTTCAGTCATGTAATTACAAAATTAAATTTTAGTAGGGTAATAGCTGATAGATAAAACTATGACAGTTGGTTGCACTGGAATGAGAAGAAGACGTGTAGAAAATGTCATCTCAATCGGATGGACCGTTCGCGAACGCATAAAGAACGGACCCACATACATACATACACACATCGCCTTTTATATATATAGATTACATTCAATGGGGTTACTGAAATCACCTGTACCAAATGAAACCAAGTTTAGAAGCTAAATGTTATTCTGTGAATTGTATATCCTTTGGTGTCATGGTTAGACCTGACCCCCATCATAAATAAGTACATAAGAAGAAAATTACCTTATGTGGAATCAATTGCTGAAGAAAAAGGTTAATGTTCAACAAGAAAGACAAATTGAGAAATGATGAAATTAGATATAGTATATACACTCAGGAAATAAATGACCGTAGACCCCGAGGTAGACCAAGAAGGCGGTGGAGAGATAATACATATACAGACCTACAAGCACTTGGAATCAACGACTGGCAAGAGAAGGTCCAACAGAGAGACGAATGGAGACGGATTGTATCTGCAGAAGAAGAAGAAGAAGAAGAAGAAGAAGATATGAACTGTTGCGTTTCTGAACCTATGCTTCAATGGGCTATTTTTTTTTTAAAGATGAAAGTATAACAGAGTGACTGTTATAGAAGTTACATAGGTGACGGTCGTGGATTGACATGGTAGATCTCAGGCATGGAAGTGAAATAGTAAACATTTTTCAGTGCAATAGAAAATAGTAATGAGAGACACACTAAAAAGCATCAGAGGAATGTCTAGGTATGACAAGACGGCAAATACGTATGTTGGCAACAATAACAGTCGACAGAGAAGCTATCTATCAGTCAAGCAGGGTAGATGTGTTTGTAATATGAGTACTGATTACATGTGGTTTGCAGTAAACGTTTTATATTTATAAAAAAAGAAAAAGAGAATGTTAAAAGAATAAGAATGTCAAAAGAATATCTGTTGAGAACTATTTTTTATCGTAACTGAAGTATTCTAAGCAACAAAATTTTTTGTATGACATGTCAAGATTTTAACTGCACTATGAAGAAAGAAGAATAAAGAACCAGCAAAACCTGAAATTGGATGAACTCTTTCATTTGTATCTATATTTCGGAAATTTATGAGTTTTACGAATCCTTGTTGAATGTTTGCAGTTAACACCAAAAATACCATCAATGTAAAACAACGGAGACTGTCACGGAACACGATCTTACGGTAACTACAGGGTCCTCTAAGTCGGATATTGGTCATAATCGGTGTTGACACTGTTAAAAAGGAATAAAGTCAGATTCCACACCAAATTCACATACAAGTAGAAATTAACTATGCTAGGTAATTTATTAGAAGGAACATCACTTTGTCATTAAATGCTTAATTTTAAAATGTCAGAAAAAATCTACTAAAGCTGTCTCCAACAATCACCAATTCACTCGAAGGCTCCCTGGATCAGTTTATAGCAAATCAGTGCATTCATAAGAAAAGCATCAGGCTGTCAAAAGCAGACAACTTAGCAGTACTGGGATATCAACAACTACATGAAAGTTAGAAACAAGTGCACATCAAATTTGAGTGCTCGTCTTGACTGGAACAAAACACAAACGTGTCTACTTGTAAAACGTCATATAGTAGGCAGTACTAAGCAGTAGGAGTGGCAGTGACAGTGATCAGTGCACTTAACAGCCATGACAGTGGTCCCGGTTCAATCCCGAGCTTAGGCAGGATTATTTTTCCCCCCGACAAGAATGGTTGTCTGGGAAGAACACTGGCCACCTCACTTCATAAATCATGGCCTAGAATATGTAAAGGCTTATCACTTCACACTCCATTGACAGTTTCTGCTATAGCACCTTTAACTTTCCCAGAAGGTAATCATGAAAAATCTTATTTTAACAAACCTGTATCCACATTTCTTTATGTGTTCAAATGCCTCTCCTTCAAATGGATCGAATATATAAATCTGTTTGCCTTTGCCATCTGCAAGTAAGCATTCTTGCGAGGTCACCCACTCTGGTTTGAAATTATATTCAGCTTTCTTTAATGCCTAAAAAAGAAACATAGAGATGAATACAAAAGTGCTAAATATAAAGAAAAAGCATTGCACAAAAGCAAAACTAAATAAGCTACACAACATGAGTAAATATACCAAGACAATAAATCACTGTATAAAACAAGGAAGAATGATGTAAATCTCATAAACTTCATCACTGTATAAAATTTAATAGCATGAAAGGCATTAACACACAAGCATCTATATAAAAAAAATGACAACAAAATTATATATCAAAACTATAGATTGTATTTGCAGCAAAGAACCTCAATGGCTCGGAACGCTGAAGAAGAAGAAGATAGTCTGGACAGGTTAAACAGGATCTGACTTTTTTTCATAAAAACATAAACAAATGTCTCCATCTCTAACTTACTCAGGGGCTGTAGCTTTTAAAATTAACTGATCTAGTAAGTACAAAAGTTATATTAAACTATTTATTTTTCAAACAGTAATTTCAAAATTAACATTGTGAATGTAAGTTCATAAGTAGGCTGGTTAAACTTCTCCGTCCATCTGATGTTGTTTTATTTTGGACGTAATTGCATTTAGCTGTAATATATGAGCCTTTTTGCTGATATATTCAACTTCTTCAAAGCATTTGTTGCCGGATTAATTTTCCCGCGCAGGTTTGCTACAGATTTCAGGGCCTAAAATTTGTAATATCATTGTCACCTTTTCATCTACATTTGTTTCCCTAACAGGCCCATTCACAACAGCCACTTGCATATTAGTTGACGCATTCTGGCAACAAAACAGATCAACAATAGATCAGATATTTATCTTACAACAAATAGCCGAGAAAAATTGGGAATATAAAAGAGATCTCTATAACACTTTTGTGGATTTTAAAAAGGCTTATGATAGTGTCCATAGGAATAGTCTATGGAATGCTATGCAGGAATTTGGAATACCAAGGAAGTTAATCAACATAACCAGACTATGCATGGAAGATACTTATAATATAGTAACATATAAAGGCGGGAAATTAGACCCTTTCCAAATAACATCTGGCTTGAAACAGGGTGATGCACTATCGCCGCTCCTTTTCAATCTGACTCTTGAGAAAGTTGTAAGGAAGGTAAAGGAGGAATGTGCTATTGGAGGAACATCCAGACTACTTGGTTATGCAGATGATATAGATATTATAGGGGAAAATTAACAAAAAACATCAGAAATATTGACTCACTTAAAGGAAAAAGCTCAACAAATTGGGCTGGTTATCAACCAAGATAAGAATATATGGTAATTTCAAGAGAAAGAACAGCTAAAAACTCTGGCCACATACAAATAATAATATGACCATTAAAAGAACGGAAACATACAAATACCTGGGTACAATCTTCAACTGCTCCAACATAATAAGAGAAGAAATACAAGCTAGAATCAACTCTGGAAATATGATATACCATGCACTACAACATCTGCTAAAATCAAATGTGCTATCTCGTAACACCAAGATCACAATCTACAAAACACTGATCAGACCAGTTCTGCTGTATGGCTCTGAAACCTGGAGTACAACGAAAGGAGACGAAGTCTTGTTACAAACCTTTGAGAACAAAGTCTTAAGATGCATCTTTGGGCCCATTAGGGATACACAAAGTGGAGAGTGGAAAAGAAGAAGCAACAAAGACATTTATGATCTGTTTAAGTCCCCGCTAATCGCTGGTATCATGAAGGCTAATAGACTACAATGACTGGGGCATATAGAAAGAATGGAAGTAATAGGGAAACAAAACTCACTTACACTCAGGACATAAATGACCATAGACCCCGAGGTAGACCAAGAAGACGGTGGAGAGATAATATACATACAGACCTACAAGCACTAGGAATCAGCGACTGGCAAGAGAAGGTCAACCAGAAAGATGAATGGAGACGGCTTGTATCTGCAGCAAAGAACCTCAATGGCTCGGAATGCTGAAGAAGAAGAAGATTGTGGCATAGTGGTTGGTGTGCCTGCCTGCCAAGACAGTGTTCTGAGTTCAATCCCCATCAGAGAGAGTTTTTTTTTCCAACCAGTATGACTGTAGTTGACCCAGCCTCATACAATGTGTGAGGGAATTGGCCACCCTGTCTCATTATGTCATGGCCTAGAAGATGTGATGGTCTAATATTTCATCTCCCAATAGAGAATCCTTTTTCCCCCTACTCTTTGAAAAGTTACAGTTAGACATGTACAGTCACTATCACCAATCTGCAAATATTAAGAACAATCAAATACCATGTCACCTGCAACGGGAAACGATCAATATTAGTATTTTACACACCTTATGAACCGATAATGAAAATACACACACCTCAAAAGCTTCAACTAATGTTTTATTATTTTCTCCATTCTTGTCAGGTTTTACAAAGTAAATTTTAAAGTCATCTTCCATATTGTCTTGCCTTCCGATCTTGCAGAAAACAATCTGGAAAAAAAAGGGTTTATTAAAGGAATTAAATTTTGCTAAAATAATATCTCTTCTTATAATTCTAAGAATTTACACGCAGGCTTCGCTATGGCAAAGTTGGATTTTCAAGGCTTATCCGAATGTGGACTCATAAGTAAAAGCCCAATTTACAAAACATAAATAAAGTAACTATCAGTTACTAATACTAAATTTTAGTAATAGTAATAAAACTAATGCTAGCTCTGTGGCAACGAGGTTACGGACGCAGTTCGTAATCCCACATACCCGTGTTCAAAACACAGCTAAGGGCAATTTGGCAGCAGACCGCCTTGCGTTGATTTTTTTAATGAATTGGTATGGGTGCTGGTCGTTCAGAAAGCAATGGCAAACTACTGAAAATTAACTTGCCAAGAGATCACAAACTGCCAGAAAATGCTGGGGTTGATTGTGATGTCCTGTAAAGGATATGCAATAGTACTAATAGTAGCTGAAGAAGAAGAAAAAGGAGGAAGTAGGCTGAGGGCGTGTACAAAAAATATACGTTTGTTTGAATGTTTCCAATTCCAGCTGTGTCGGTAGTTACATTAATTATTGGTATTAATTTATAGAATGAGTGTAAATGTAATTTACTAATTTGTAATAATATAATAATAATATAATAACTAGATATGTGCAGAGTCATGACCGCCGAATTAAACCAGAAAGGGGCGCAGCGCTATTCGGTTACATCTTTTTGCGTCTTCGATCTGAGAAGATTAAGCGAATTAATGATGCTAAATTCCCCAATTATTTCAAGATTGTGATAAAACAGGAACCGATTACTGGAAATTGTTTTTCCCTCCATTGCAACGCAGACTACAATTTCCAACTTAAAATATTGTACTGCTGTCTGGAGATCTGTAGCGTCTTTCTAAGATGTAAGTAGACCCATACATCACGTTTTATAAAGAAGTTGCAAGTTGTTCTACTATGTATTATTCAATTTAGCATCCAGTTTTATGTGTATTGTATGATTTTGGACTATATAAGTCAGAAGGAACATCCCAAACTGAAATAATGAAGATTGCATGCTGTAATGTGACATTTCAGTGGTGGGAAATAGCCTTTTCCGTGTCATAATCCAGTGATGACCATTTAATATTCTTACAGCACATTCACAGCTGACAAAAAGCCAAGGAATGCATGTTTGCATTCAACACCCATTGTAGTATTTATGTGTAATTTTTCATCACTTTACGTGGCTTTTTTTTTTGCATATCCTATTTTGTTATGTTTTCACTGGAAACGTCACGAAAGTTTGGAGAGAACAATAATGGAGTGGCATATGCCTGGGAAGATAGGAAGAGGAAGGCCAAAGAAATGATGGGTGCAAGATGTGGCGGATGATCTCCAGATGGGTGTATCGGACGCGGGACATCTTGCTTGTGATTGAGTAGTTTTCCAGAAG
This sequence comes from Cepaea hortensis, assembly GCA_963921405.1. Classification (NCBI taxonomy): domain Eukaryota; kingdom Metazoa; phylum Mollusca; class Gastropoda; order Stylommatophora; family Helicidae; genus Cepaea; species Cepaea hortensis. Next base: position 99,230,457 of record OY992877.1, on the reverse strand, counting down.
GTTGTTATGGGATCGAGGTTCTACAAAGGACATGCTACTGAATTAATTAATTAATTAATTAATATCCTATTTACAGGACATTGCAGTCAACACCAGCATTTTTCAACTGCTGTTGATGTCTTGGAAAGTTTTTCCCCAGGCAACTTCCGCAGTTCTATAGAGCACACTTTATTCACATGCTTTGAGTTTTTCAGTTCTATATTGTAGTTCGTAATGTTCAATATTTTGTTTATTAAACATTTTTTTCTTAAAAATTGCCGGCGGAGAGATGAACCCGTCTCCCGCGTGACAGGCTGAAACACTAACCACTACACTATGGAGGACACGATATTTCCATAAACATTAATAATGCAGTCAAATCTAGGTCACGTGACCAGCCATTTGGGAATAATGTACGGAACATTATTACCAGACGTTTGGTAATAATCACTTCATTTGTTAATTCCCGCAATTCTACTGCGAATAAAACTGAGCTTTATTCGAAATGCTACTGCGAATAAAGTCTCAATTTAAAAAATGTTACTTAAGTGGCTTAATTAACTTAAATAATTTATAATTTTATTAATTTAATTTTAATAACTCGCTGACACTGCTGGACAGTGGACACTGTCGTGTGCCAATTGTTGTAGTTATAGAGAAGGGCTGGAATATACAGAAATTGCTAAACTAAAACGACATATCTCCATATCAAGCTGACTGATAATCGTGTTACAGTTATCCCTGTCAATATTGAACTGAAAATAAATAAAATTTATGGAATTATTTGTGTATTTCTTGCAGTTGCAGGGTGGAGCTGAACTGAACTGGAACACTGGAAAACTAAAACACAACAGAAAACTAGACACACCGATAACTGGACGGGGTTTTTTCTTTGACTATGAGCAAAAACAATTACTTGTCTCCATTAATGACAAAAACATGCAGAAATTAATACAATGAAAGTCACTTAGAACGAAGACTAAACCTGAGACAGAAGTTTCCAATGTGTTTACAACCAACACTCCGACTCTTTCGGAAGTGGCGCCTGCTATATTGATCTGCAGATTTCTTGCCCTTGTTTACTTACATCCAAATACTCCCTTCGTTCGCGTGTTTCATTTGCAGGAAGTGTTTATGTTATTGTTACCAGCGTACACAATGAAAAATAATCAACAACAGAATATAAATATATCTTTGTTATATTATTACCAGAGTATTTGTTCAACATGTAGAGAATATCTGTCAGTCGGAGACAGATAACGGAACTCCGCACAAAACTCGCATACCGCTGGTTAATAAATCGCACACTCGTGTTCCATGTTTGACAATATAAAAAATAATACAAAGTAATGCAGCTTTACAGAACAGAATTGCGAAACATACAGGGCGTTGCGGCGACTAGCCTTCAACAGTAAACAAATACATGCACAAAACACAACATATAGTCACGGAGAAGACCCTCCAGTGACTACATTAAGACATAAGGACGGGATGAGAAGAAACGTCATCATCATCATCATCATCATCAACTTCCACTTTTGCCGTCAAGCGTCGTGGGGAAGAATAATTGGTGCTCCAGCGCCTGAGGGGTGGCATTGGATAGTGTCATTCCGTGTGATTGTACAATGTCTAAGATGATGTCAAGAACAAGTTCTATGAGGACCTGCACAGTGTATTAACATCTGTTCCCAAAGGAGACAAACTTATACTCCTTGGGGATTTCAATGCCAGAGTAGGCACGGACACCACCTCTTGGAGTGGCATTATTGGAAAGCATGGAGTCGGAAATTGTAACAGCAATGGACTCCGCCTCCTTCAGACATGTGCCGAACATGATCTCGTGATTACGAACACAATTTTCCGTCTCCCCATGAGAAATAGGACATCGTGGATGCACCCTCGCTCGAAACACTGGCACCTCATTGACTATGTCATCGTCAGGAGGAGTGACAGACAAGACGTTCGAGTGACAAAATCCATGTGTGGTGCCGAATGTTGGACAGACCATCGTCTGATTGTCTCGAAAATGAACATCCACATCAGGCCACCACGGCGTCCTCAAGGGGCGAAAATGCAAACAAAGCTAAATGTCATCCGCCTAAACAGCAAGAAAATGCAGCAGTCGTTTGAAAATATGCTGGAAGACCGCCTCAAGCCCAATGCTGAAGCTAAACAGGATACAGAAACAGAATGGAGAGCCCTAAAGGACACAATTTACAACACTGCTATGGAAATCCTGGGTCCAGCCCCCCGAAAGCATAAAGACTGGTTTGATGAAAATTCCGAAGACATCAACCAATTGCTGGCCGAGAAACATCTTCTCCTCAAGGCACATTTGAATGACCCAAAGTCAACATCAAAAAAAAGATGCTTTCAAGAACATTCAGAGAGTAGTGCAGCAGAAACTTCGGCACATGCGGGACTCCTGGCTGAGCAGCAAAGCTGATGAAATTCAGGGCTTTGCTGACAGACATGATATGAAAAACTTCTACGACTCACTGAAAGCGGTCTATGGTCCTTCATAACCAGGCATAGTTCCCCTCCTCAGTGCAGACGGGGGAACATTGGTCACCGATAAGAAAGAAATCCTCCAACGCTGGGCAGAGCATTTCAGCAAAATCTTAAATGCAACTTCCTTCTTCGATGATGAAACCATCAACTGCCTTCCTCAAGTTCCCACCAATGAGACACTTGGTGACCTGCCAACCATAGTGGAAATAAACAAAGCCATCCAGCAACTCTCCAGCGGCAAGGCACCTGGTCCTGACTCCATCCCAGCAGAGATATACAAGGCAGGTGGGCCGGTCCTAACAGAGCAGCTTCACCAAGTCTTCACAAACATATGGATGAACGAGACCATGCCACAAGATTTTAAGGACGCGTCAATAGTCCACCTTTACAAACGTAAAGGAAACCGCCAATCCTGTGACAACCACCGAGGCATCTCCTTGCTTTCAATTGCAGGGAAGATACTCGCCAGAATTCTTCTCAATCGCCTCACAGCCCATCTCGATCAAGGTCTTCTTCCTGAGAGTCAATGTGGCTTCAGAAAAGAACGTGGAACTGTTGACATGATTTTCGCTGCAAGGCAGCTGCAAGAGAAATGTCAGGAACAGAACTGCGAAATGTTCTCCACTTTCATTGACCTTACCAAGGCTTTTGATACAGTCAGCAGAGATGGATTGTGGAAGATTATGGCAAAATATGGCTGTCCACGAAAGTTTGTCCAAATAGTGCGGCTATTTCATGACGGCATGCAGGCAAGAGTACAGGAAAATGGTGAACTGTCTGAACCCTTTCCTGTAACCAATGGAGTGAAGCAAGGATGTGTCCTGGCACCAACACTGTTCAGCCTCATGTTTTCAGCCATGCTGATGAATGCCTTCGAGAACGACGGCATTGGAATAGACATCAACTATCGTATGGATGGAAAGTTATTCAATCTCAGAAGGCTGAAAGCTAAAACCAAAATTGACAGCGGCACCGTCAGAGAGCTCCTGTTTGCTGATGATTGCGCTCTATACGCCAACTCAGAGGCGGACATGCAACATAATGTTTCAGCTTTCTCACATGCCTGTGCCAACTTTGGGCTCAATATCAACTTGGAGAAGACTGTAGTTATGTACCAGCCAGCTCCAGGGAATAATCACACTGTGCCGAATATCAAAGTGAATGATCATAGACTAAGTGTTGTGGACAAATTCACCTATCTTGGCAGCACTGTGTCACAAGCTGCCACAATCGATGACGAAGTGAATGCAAGAATCTCCAAGGCCAGTGCAGCCTTTGGCAGACTGTACAAGAATGTATGGGACAGAACTGGAATAAGCCTGCAAACAAGGCTAAAAGTCTACAAAGCAGTTGTATTATCCACACTGCTATATGCTTGTGAAACCTGGACTGTTTATCAGCGACACGCTAGGAAATTAAACCACTTCCACACAGTCTGCCTAAGGAAGCTACTGAAGATTAAATGGCAAGACAAGATTCCAGACACTGAAGTCCTAGAAAGAGCATCCATGCCCAGTATCCACACTCTACTGATGAAGAATCAGATTCGCTGGGCTGGTCACTTGACCCGCATGCCAGATCACAGGCTCCCTAAACGAATTTTCTACAGCGAACTGCGTTGTGGTAAACGCTCCCAAGGTGGCCAGAGGAAACGTTTTAAAGACACTCTGAAAATTTCACTGAATGCTTTTGGAATTCATCATGACACCTGGGAGGCTGCAGCCAGAGACCGAAATTCGTGGCGTGCATCATTGCGCAAAGGTGCAGTCATATGTGAGGCAACCAGGACTGCAAGAGCTGTGAAGAAAAGGCAGGACAGAAAAACCACTGCAGGAAAACCTCCTCCAGAGACGTCAAGCATTCTTTGCCCACATTGTCAAAGAACATTTCGAGCCAAAATAGGCCTTATCAGCCATCTTAGAACCCACGGCTCCACACCTTCAACCCCACTGGATGAAATGAATGGTCATCATCATTCTTGATGGACAAACAACAACACAATGTCTATGATGTCATCAATCCATTTTCTTCTCGGGCGTCCTCTTGCTCTCGTCGCATGTGATCTTTGATGTAGGGCCAGTGATGGTAGTTGATGGCTTTGCACTCTAACGAGATGGCCACACCATTGATCTTCTGTCTGTCAATAAATGTAGCACAAGGTGTTGATCCCAATGTCTGTTTGATAACAATATTTCTTACTCAGTCTTGGATTGTTAAGAAGGCAGCCCTCCTCAGGCATCTCATCTCACAGGTGTTGATTTTGTGAAAGTGTGATTTGGATAATGCCCACGATTAAGACTGGTAACATAGGGTTGGTGTAAATTTAAATAAAAAGATGAAAAAATGAGAAAAATGCAGAGAAAATGACGATTTGAAGGGGGGAAAATGTTGCTACTCATCTCAGAATCCCAGGCTGTAATACTAACACGAATGTCACGTTTATCCTCTTTTATATACAGCCGTGGGAGTCTGTGGGTCATGGGGACCGGGGTAGGGGATGATACCGGGGTAGGGGATAGTAATGATTCAATGAGAATCCCAGGTAAATGAGTGGAAGTGGTACATGAAAAAGGGACAGGGCGGTAAGCCGGCAACTGGAAGCAATGGAAATGTGATGGTTGTCCGAGAGTGAGCGCTAAGAAGGAGTCCCAGTGGATGCACGTACAATGCATGAGTTGGTGCCAGTGAATGGGTTGACCATAGAGGACAAATATTAAAGAGCAATGATGTTTGCACCTAAATATAATGGTGACGCTAACGAAACTTTTTTCTGTGGTCCTTTATGTGTATACGAAGATAGTACTAAAGTCTGTGTGGACTTATATGTGTGAGCGCACATTCATACATCTACACACATCAACAAACATTCAAACAATAGTATACATACACATGTGTATGGTATATATGAGAAAAGACTTTAGCGTGCGTTTTTTCACCAGGTTAGCACTCCTGCGGGACTCTCGCTTTTGTGATGCCGTCTACAGCCCAGCTGGTCAAGTTAGAACGGTCGAAGGCTTCAAGGTCAGTCCTCAAGGGAAGGCAGGGGCAGTCCATGGCATTTTCCGCCATCCAGGGAGGCTTCCATAATTGCAGTGCCGGCACATAGCGCTCTGGTTGCTTACCCTAGGAATCGCCACTCCTGCACATGGCTACTTTAATTCCTCCTTCCATGTATTGGGCATTTTATTCGCCACAGGCCGCTACTGCACAAACCAGGAACGGTCAGTCTGCAGACGACTTCCACTCAGCTTTCGGTTCGGACGTGTACAGACGCTGTGCCCGCAAAACTAGATCGTCAGAGCTGTTCCGGCCGAAAAACAAAGTAGTCAGAGCTGTTCCGGGCACGAAGAACATTTCACTCGGACGTTTTTGCTTTGTGCCAGTTTTTATTTGCCACCCTTAGGCCTGCAAATCCGACTTCGGCGGGCGTTTTTTAAATCAGGTTAACCGTCCTGGAGGTTTTGAGGGACATTCTATTGTGGTGTCGTCCACTTCTCTGCTGGTCACGTTAGCAGGGTCAAGGACTTTACTGTCAGTCCTCAATGGAAGGCAGTGACAGTCCATGGGCATTCCCCGCTATCCAGGGAGGCTTCCATAATTGCAGAGCCGGCACATAAGGCTCTGAGACTTGGCTCACCGTGTATTGGGCATTTCCTTCGCTCCTGGCCGCTCCCTGTACAGACCAGGAACGGTCAGTCTGCAGACGAGATACACTCAGCAAATTTTTGCTTCGTAATGGATTCGCTAGCCAAGAGTTCCATTTCGTGTTAATGAGACGTTTTTCTACCTTAGACAGAAGGCGACATTCACTCTGCAGTTTTCACTTCGGACTTCCACATAATGGATTCGCTAGCCAAGCGTTCCATTTCGTGTTTGTGAGACGTTTTTCCACCTTTGTCTACGCTCATTCAGTGAGCACTAGTACAGACATGCATCGTAACCACTACGTGCGATTGGGACGCTTTTCCACCTTTAGTAACGCTCTCGAGGTAGGCTACTCTTTCTCTTGGAAAGCATCCTCTGTTTCCTGAGCTATACAGGTTTTTTGATCTTCAGTGGATCTGTACTTTCTGAGTCCTGCTTGGTGTGGTGTTAAGAGTTTGTTTTCTTCCAGTTGCCATGTTAGCCTGCCATTGATAATGCGTTCCATTAATTTTCCTACACAGCTAAGTAGACTGATAGGTCGATAGCCATTTGGTTCTTCCAGGTCTTTTCCTTTCTTTGGGACTGGTATTAGTATAGCTTCCTTCCATGCTGCAATTTAGGACTGCTAGTAGTTTCTTTTTTGCTTTAGTGCCTAGTCCTATTAGCATTTCAATTGTGATTCCATTTTTTCCAGGTGATTTCTTCTTTTTTACGGTATTCATTGCCTGATCCATTTCTTCCATTGTTAGATTTGCCATCATATATTCTGCTGCTGTCTCTGTATTACTATGATGTATCTGTTTGTCTTTGATTGCTTTCTTCTGTTCGCTTGTAATATCAATGTGGTTAGCACTGGCATAGTGTTCCTTTAGTGCATTTGCAGCCTTTTTTCCTGTAAGCAAGGCATTTCCTTGTTTAATTGTTATTTGTTTGTTTCTAGGTCCTTCATTGTTCATGGCTTTCACTAGTTTCCATAGTTTGTTTCCATCCCTGTCAAAATTAAGGTTTTCTGTTTTTTCCCTCCAACAATCTCTTGTTGTTTGATTTACTGTTCTTTTATATTTTGCTGAGATGGCTTTGAGAGAGATGTTCGCTGCAGTTGTTTGTTCTCTCTTTCCTGGCATCTTCAACTTTGTCCTCCAAAATGTGTAGTTCTTCAGTCCATTATGGTTTGTAATTTTTCCTCGCTCCTCTTGGAATAGACTCAGTGGCCGCCTGTATTATTTCTCTGTTTAGACTTTCCACCATTTGCTTCATGTTGCTATATCGTGTATTTATGTTTTCACAATATTTGTCTGTTAGTATGGCAAATCTGTCCCAATCTGCACATTTGTAATTCCAGCGGGGCAAATGCTTTTGCTCCTGTGGAACATACTCCATATTCATTTCAAGCTTGATTGGTCTGTGGTCACTAACTGCTAGTTGGTCAAGCACATGGCGATCGATTTTGTGGAGGATGTCTCCTTTGCAGAAAGCTAAGTCTGGGGTAGAAGTGGTAAACCATCTTCTGGAGTAGAAGCTCAGCGTGTCATCCGCTTTGTTGAGTAGATGGAGATTTGAGCCTATTTCCCAGTCCTCCACTTCATCTCCTCTTTTGTCAGTATCTGTGTACCCACATCTTTCTGAACAGCTATTAAAGTCTCCGACAATAATGCAGTTTGTGTCAGTTATTTTCATGTTTGAGAGTGTAAGGTCCTTATCTGCTGGGCTATACAGATTGTAAATTCTTATTTTCACGTCCTTTATCATTATATCAACACCTTTAATTTCCGTTTGGTTGTCAGAGATCGCAGGTACTTCTCTGCAAGGTATTGCATTTCGTGTAAGTATTAGAACTCCTCCTTTGTGTCCTTCGCGGTCAAAACGTGTGGCCTGATATCCTTTGATTGAGAATTTGTGATTGGAGCTGAGATGTGTCTCTTGAATGCATGCCACATTTATTTTATCTTTATGAAGATGCTGTGTTAGGGAGACTTTCTTGTTATAAACTCCTTTGGCATTCCACTGTAGTATGTTGAGTGTCCGGGGTGTTTGGTCAATAGCTCTTAATCTACTCCTCTGTGCCTTGACTCCAGTAGTCATGGGTGGACCCCCTCGAGGCAGGGGTCCCGGCACTATCACCGCCTGATGAGACTTCGCAGGATTAGCACCATAGCGAATAATTTTAACTTGTGACATCATGAATTGAGTTAGGTTGCACTGCTTTGTCAAGCCTGTGGCCCAGTACATCCGATTTCGACAAGCATTTTTCGGGTTGCTTTCCCTAGTCTTTGACTGTCCCCAGTCTACCTACAAGGCAGCAGGTTTGTGTGTCTCTTCGTCTGGTCCCTCTCCCTTGACCTGTCCGACATGGGTGACCCTACCAGTAGCTGTGCTACCGTCGGCATAGCTCTTGGGGGTCATTGGAACACACTAGCCCCTCTACCTCGTCACGGTGGACACACAGCAGAGGGTGCTGCCGGTTCAGCACCTTACCTCCATGCAGCAGAGAGCGAGTAACAGCCAGGCTCTCTCATCCGGGGATCTCTCTTATCCCTTGGATGAGAGCCTTCGAACAGGTATCTGAACCAAGCATGTAGCAAGCTTAGCATCTCACCACCATTTTGCAGTGGGTGAGTATCGGCCCGGCTCTCACATCCGGGGGATATTGACTTAGAGGCGTTCAGTCATATCCCTCAGCGGAGAGCCTTCTTCTTCTTCTTCTGCGTTCATCCGGAGTTTTTTTTTCCCGGACGTGATTTCGTTGTGCCTGTTTACAGCAAAGCTGCGTTTTTGCGCCGTTAGGCAGACACATCCGACTTCTGCGGGCATTTGTTGACCGGGTTAACCTTCCCGGGAGCGGAGAGCCTTAGAGTATGTATTCGGAACAAGAGTTAGTGGCATCGTGCGCCTGATTCGGTCTTTGACTGCCTATCCTCAGTCTACCTGCAGAGTAGCAGGTTGTGTCTCTCTTGGTCTGGTCCCTATTCCAAGACCTGTCCGACATGTAGTTGTGCTTCCGTCGGCAGAACTCATTAGGACACGCAAGCCCCTCTACTACGACAAGGTGGAGATACTTCAGAGGGGCTGCGGGTGTTTGTTGACCGGGTTAACCTTCCCTGGTGTTTCAAGGGACATTTGACTCTCACTGTTGTGGTGTCGTCCACATCCCAGCTGGTCAAGATAGAACGGCCAAAGACATCACGGTCAGCCCTCAAGGGAAAGGCCTCTACTACGACAAGGTGGAGACACTTCAGAGAGGGCTGCGGGTGTTTGTTGACCGGGTTAACCTTCCCTGGTGTTTCGAGGGACATTTGACTCTCACTGTTGTGGTGTCGTCCAAATCCCAGCTGGTCAAGACAGAACGGCCAAAGACATCACGGTCAGCCCTCAAGGGAAGGCACGGGCAGACCATTGGCATTCCCCGCAATCCAAGGAGGCTTCCATAATTGCAGAGCTGACACATATCGCTCTGGTACTGGGCTCACCAAAGGAATCGTCGCGTCCTGCGCATGGCTGATTCACTTCCTCACTTCCATATATTGGGCACTTCGTTCGTCATAGGCCATTCCCCACGCAAACCAGGAGAGGACTTTCTAAGAAATGGGTTTGCTAGCCAAGCAATATTCCCATTCATGCTTTTGGGCCGCTTTCTCGATTCTTATTGTTGTGATGGCATTACTGTCCCATGGTCAGGGTCTGTCTGATAGGAGAAAAATTGCGGATGGCTCAGACAGAGGACACAATCAGAGAAGTGTGTATGCTTGAAAACATTGGGAGGGGTGCGGAGTGGATCACAATACCAGAGACAATATCAGACCTGTGCAGGGTCATAATCACATTAAACGAGGAGTGAAGGGATTGGCCAGCAAATGGGAGCTGTATCAACTGATTCACGACAATTCACGTCGAGGTAATGTAATTGAGTACACGGATGGCGCTATGTTAAGAAGTGCTTGATGCTTCACAGCGAAGGTTAATGGGCGGTGTTTAGTGCAAGAAAGTCTGGCATATTTGTTTCCCTTTTGATTTTTTCTCGCTCGCTTTGAACTCAAGCGTTGTCCATACACACTATTTCTAGTGTTGCTAGACTGTATTTTGCATGTGGATTAGCTTTCCCTATTAACAGTGTCCCTCGCCATCAGGAGAACCCACAACAACTTCAGAGGTACTTGTAATTTACGTCCCCAAGTCAAGGACGAGAGGTCAACATTTTAGTCCAACTTCCAGTGTAGGAGTTGAACCCCATACCTCGGCAACAGCACTCCGGATGTTTAAGAACATGCGTTTTTATCTATTCGGTCATGCTGACCCCTATCTGGCATATGATACCACAATATCTAGTATGAGAATGGAGGTGAGGCAGTCACTGTAGCGTTCCACTAGCTGGAGTATGAACAACACACGCATGTCTTGATTGTAACGGACTTACAGGTGGCAGATCAGGCTGAGAAAGGTAAAGAAAGGCATGCTTCGTGCAGAGTGACATGCTTCAATTTTATAAAATCAAAGATAGGGAGCATCTATTGGATCCTTTCACCATGACATTTTGGTGTGGTAAGAAACGATCTTGAGGACGCATACAACAGAGTACCATTGGATTTTTTAATGTTTCAGCTTCTTGAACTAAAAGTAAGTCCATTCCTCCTTAGTTGGATCGCTGCAGCCCTCTTCCAACGGAAAGTAGTTTTTAGATGTGGCAGTTGGACTTCGGAACCAACAACAATATATCCTGGCCTACCACAGGGATCACCATTATCTCCGGTACTGTTCAAGGCCTACACAGTGAGAATCACTAGTGAGCAGATCACTGGACCTGGCAGGACATTGTCGTATGCCGATGATGTTTTAGTGTATCGTCAGGGTAAGGATAGAGAGCAGGTTGCTGTGGAACTACAAACCGAACTCAATCGCATAAGTACTTGGTGTGATGAAGCTGGGGCAATGGTCAACCCAACAAAGGCAACAGTGACTTGGTTCTCGTTGAATAATCATATTGTCAACACTCCAACACCAACTGTAATGCTGTGTTCAGAGACGGTGGAAAGAACGCAGGCAATGAATTACCTAGGGATACGGTTTGATCGAAGCCTTGCTTATAATGTGCACATAGACCAGGTGATAACAAAGGCCAAGCGGGGTTTGGCTGCGATGCGGGTGATGGCGGCAGCAAACTGTGAGCAGCGCCATCTATGTCTTCTGTACGAGGGGCTGGTCATGTCTGTCTTGGAGTATGCAATGGCAATCCTGACTCTCAGCCATAAACAGATAGAAAGGATGGAAAGGATACAGAATGAAGCTATGCGCATTACTCTTGGATGTACAAGAGATACAGCATGCAGGGCGATGCGCTACCTTCTTGATTTTCCAACCATTGAAGAGAGAATACAAGTTTGCAGGGCACGCGCCTACCTCAGAGTTAACGCAAACACACAACATCCACTGCATAGTGAAATTAGGAAGGCGAAGGGCAGCAGGTTAAAAAGAGGAAGGTCTTGGATGGGTCAAGCCGAAGACATTCTTCAACGGGTGTTCACTTGAGGACTTAGAACCTGGCGAGGAGTGGGTGCAAGTGCCAACAGACTTCTGCACATCCTTTTCAGTTTGCATCCAACTAGATAGGAAATGCAGACAAGAAAATCCGGCTGCTGTGGAGGCTGAAGTACAAGCGTTGATTTTCGAGAATTCGCTAGACAGTGACTCATCTACACAGATGGGTCGGTCGTCCGACATGTGAGAAGCTCATGGGCCTTTACAGCTCGGGCCGGAGGGAGAATTGTGAAGGAGGACTCTGGTGCTTTCACTGAAACCACAAGTAACCTGACCATGGAAGTCATGGCAGTAAGTAAAGCAATAACATGGCTCGAGACACAGACATTCACTAGGGCTTGTTTCCTTAGCGACTCAATGAACATGATCAAGAGGATAGAGGAGGGGTCGATCCGAAGAGAATGGTTGCTGCCTCTGGAGCGGTCTCGGCTGGCAAAGATTAGTTTCATCTTCGTGCCAGGGCATGCGGGAGTACAAGGAAATGAGCGGACTGACAAGCTCGCAGGTGAGGCTACTGTGGAGGGCGGACGCGCCATGGACCAGGCTGACATTCTGAATGCTCTACGAGAAGTAAGACTTTTGCGAGAACCAAGTGATGACTGTGAATCTACAACAATGGCCAGACTGCTAGAGCAGCAAATTAAAAGAGGGGTGGCCAAACAAGAACACTACGCAGGAATCCAAAGAAGATTGATAAACCACCAACACAGAACTGGCGTCGTTAGCCGCTACACGCTGCGGGATTTGCTGAGGAGGGGATCCGAGCACTTATGGACTGAATGGTTCGATGTGCAATGAGGATGATCTGTCGACTAACTAACTAACTAACTAACTAAGAAACGAGCAGGCGGAAAGATTGGCTGCGTCTGTTCGTTGGGTGGGGTAGTGCATGATAATGGAGACGTGGTCAGTGCCCTTTAGGATCATGAGTATAGTGTGGAAGAACTATTATGGCCTGGAGAGTATGGTACGGAAAAAGTGACCAGGTAATCTGGCGGACGCTCAATACTCCGAGAAAAGGCCAGACGGAAACATACTCAGATTGCAACTGGTACCATTAGTATTTTGACACAAATAACATTTCGCTGATAAGGTCTCCTCTATAAATGTCGAAAATGTCGAAATGTGCTAAATGACTATCCATTGATTGTTCTACTAACTGACAAATCGTTGCTTCAAAGAATAATCTTGCTGTTGGTGCAAATTTCTCCAGTTTGGAAAAAAGACGCTAACTAGCTCAAATTTACTGCATTGAATAAACTGAGGCATTTATGAAGAGAGGAATATCTCCATACTAAAGACAAGACTGCATAATCTACACATCGTGAGGTCATCATCATCATGTGCCATGCCGGTAAGCGTGGGCTGTCATGTCTCGCCATCTCACTCGATCACCAGAGTCGTGGATCAGCGCAAGGGTCTTGTCTCGACCATGCCATGTGGTCAAGCCAGCTATGTATTTACTTCTCTGCCTTCCTCTTGTTCTCTCCCTCCCCAGTCTTGCTAGTTGTCACAAAGTTCTCCAATTTATTTCTTATCATAACGTGACCAAAAAATGTTGACTGTCTACAATTACCTACAACTATCTGTTGGCGGTTCTTCACATTCATCCACCACCTGCACCCATGGCTTCATTTAACCCTGTTTGGGGGCGAAACGGGACTTCACCTTACCCAAGGGTGTTCCGTAGACTAGCGGGGGGGGGGGGGGAGGAGGCATCTTACCTCTCCTTTAATAGAGGTTACCCCTACCCCGCCACACATTGTGAGATAGCTAAAGTATATGTATATGAACATTCATTAACTAAAATAACAATGCAGATTACATGCCCCAATTATAACTACAAAATATCCCGGGAGGGTTAACCCGGTCAACAAATGCCCGCAGAAGTCGGATGTGTCGGTCTAATGGCGCAAGAATGCAGCTCTGCTGAAAAAAACAACAAAAAAAAAACAAGCACAACGCAATCACGTCTGAAAAAAAAAAAAACTCTCCGGATGAACGCAGCAGCAGAAGAACTACAAAATATTAGAACACGACTGTAGTTCACTCATCACAACATATAGACAGGAAAAAAAAAATGAAATGTAAATATCAACAGAAGAAACGGAATTATGCCAGAAAATACTTGCAAGGGAGATAATAGAAGAAAAGATGTACGCGGCAAGCTTAAGCAGGTGAGAAACAAATAAAATGTAAGCAATATCGACTTCGTAGGAAAATTGGATGGCAGCAAGGACTTGGAATTCATGACCGCCGATGACTGCCCCAGATAAGACACCTGATGAAGAAGAGGAATATGACAGAATTTCAAAGACTGAACTATACGAAGCAAGGATTGTATTGATTATCGCTCTTGATATATTTGTGCTGTGAATGGGGTAGTTTTCTTAAACCTTATTCTACTTCCGCTTTGTAACTTCCTCTCCGTTGGATTTATCGCCTGTAGCTGAAATCGCGAAAATGGTACGTATCTATATCAGTGTAATCTTTTACTCACTTAATACATATTAAAGCATAATTTGTTTAGTTTTTACACGGTAATTTATTGATTTACGTTATATATAAACATAGCTTGGTCTATTCAAAATAGATGCATGAATTACCGAATCTCTATATGTGCTAAGATTGTTTATATTATAATTAATACTATTTATTTAGTAAACAAACGTTACCATCTTTTATTACCCCATTCGTTCCCTCTTTAATTTCGTTACCAGCTTTATATTATAGATTTGAGAGCACTTGGCAACTTTCATATAGGATTTGAGTATACTTATTTGTTAGATATAACACGTCTATGGCTAATAAAGTAATGTAAATAAAAATAAAATAAGGAAATACTGAAATAGGTTAGATGGCCAAAATTTATTTTCAACAACATGGGAACAAAATATGAATTATGAATATTTCAAATTTGGTGAGATAAGTAAAACATCCATCTCATCTCATCAAGTTCCTCATATACCTTGCGGTGTCGAGGTAAAGTATAAACTTCGTGAGAGTGCCCGATTATGGGCTTCATATGATATATTAATATATGGGAGAGTTTATTCGCAGGGCCCTGCGAATAGACGCTTTGTTTATTCGCAGGGCCCTACACCGGGAATAATCACGTGACCAGCACATAGGGTCCTGCGAATAGACGCTTTGTTTATTCGATTTTTGACTGACTGCTTTCGACTGACTGGCCTCATGAATTAACAAATAAACAAGGAAATGCTACGCATATAAAGTGCAGGAAAACCTGGTATATGTGAAGCGGGTTGAAAAGAGAGAAGAGAGAGATAGATAATGAAGATAGTGTGCGAGACAGAGATATGAGAAAGATGTGTTGAAAGACATAAAAAAGTGATAAAGACAAGAAAGAGAGAGAGGGGGAGGGAGATAGAGAAGAAGACAGAGAGAGATGTCTGTATGCCTCTCTATATGTCCGCCTGTCTGTATGCCTGCCTACCTGCCTACTTAACCACTTTCGTGTCTAACTACCCACCTACCTAACCAACTATGAATATTACAAAGAATTATCGCCGAAGCAACGGAGTACGTGCTTTGTGCTCGATACTTTTGACAACAGCCAGCGGGGAGAGAATGAAGCGGAGGAGAAGAATTAGGGGAGAGGGGGGAAGGAAAAGGAAGAAGAGGGCTGGAGCCAGAAGGGGTAGAAGGAAAACGGATCGTTTGGGACTCAAAAATGTGTGGGTTGGGTATTGGAATTGCCGTAGTGCAAAGCAACGAGGACCAATACTGGAGAAACTGGTACTAACTAAATTACACTCACTTTAAACAACACAATTCTAAATACCCAAAGAGATGAAGGATTGACTTTCACCCAATGAATTGCTGAACAATTAAAAAAAAAATGTCCGGCAAGGAAACGAACCTCGAGCTCCCGCCCATCTGGCGGGGACACTATCAACTATGCCACTGACGACATGTTTTCCAATCAACGAAAATGTATAATATAGCCGCAAACTTACGTTAAATCACGTGACCAGCCGTGCCCTGCGAATAGACGCTTTG
Source organism: Cepaea hortensis (assembly GCA_963921405.1). Taxonomy (NCBI): domain Eukaryota; kingdom Metazoa; phylum Mollusca; class Gastropoda; order Stylommatophora; family Helicidae; genus Cepaea; species Cepaea hortensis. Next base: position 99,214,770 of record OY992877.1, on the reverse strand, counting down.
TTTATTTGCAGGGCCCTGCGAATAGTCACTTTGTTTATTCGCAGGGCCCTGCGAATAGACACTTCCTTAATATATATCTAATATCTATATTCCCATGGACTCTGCTATCCCCTCCGTCCAACGTTTACGTGGTCGGCCTCTTCCTCTGCTTCCCTCTGGCCTGTACATCATTGCTTGTTGTGGTATGCTGTTAATTGGTAACCTACTTGCATGGCCAAACCATTTGACTTGCTGCTTTCTGATAAAATCTAGTGCTGCTTTAACCCCCACTTTAGTCCTGATTTCTTCATTTCTGATCTTATCTCTTCTTGATACGTTGTGAAATGTTTATATTCAAGACTTCTATAGTCTAATTTATCACAGAAACCTTTACAATGAACAAGCAATTGGAAAATGGATTGGATGGAATTGAATTGAAGCCCCGGAGATGTGGATATACAAAGTTTGAATAGATTGCATGTCATGGTTTAAAATCAGTCAACTACGGCTTGTGATGAAAAGAATTGATGAAATAAATTTTAAAAAAATAGAGACAAAGTAAATATTTATTTATTTTGGCGACATTACAAGACAGCACTGTTATACAATTTTTACTTAAAAGCATACTGACCGGAAGGAAGAGATGAAGTATGAAGGCAGGCAAGGAAAAGGTAGACAGCAATACAAGTGGAAAGATCAATACATCAAGATATGGGGAGACAGCAATCCATCAGTATGTAATGTACAATAAGAGCAAGATTGTGGAGATCCACTGCAGTCAGCCTTCATTGTGGAGGCAGCGTTTGATTGGTTGATTGATTGATTGTTAGTCTGTCTCCATTGAATAGTGATAATTTATTAAACTATTAAACTTGTCCAGATATTCTTCTGCTTGTCCCCAACTTATTGTTGTGCTTAACAGTCCAGGCCCATCTCAACATCAATAAATTAAACCGATCTCTACTCCATAGGCTGAAACAGCAGAAGACTTGGCTGAAAAGAAGAAGAAAAGAACTTTCCGCAAGTTCACATACAGAGGAGTTGACCTGGACCAGCTGTTGGACATGTCCATGTAAGTTACACATGATTAGAAATGAGAATGAGAATGTTTATTTTTTCGCGCTTGCTCACTTTGAACTCAAGCGTAGTCCATATACACCACTAGTATTGCTGGACTGAATTTTATTTTGCGTGTGGATTAGCTTTCCCTAATAACAGTGCCCCTCGCCATCAGGCGAACCCACTCCAACTTCACAGGTACTTGTAATTTATGTCCCCAAGCCAGGGACGACAGGTTAACATTTTAGTCCAGCTGTCCGGTGTAGGGGATGAACCTGTTACGTCGGCATCAGCACACTGGATGTTTAAGAACACACGTTCTTATCCATTCAGCCATGCTGACCTAAGAATGAGAAATTAAAGTAATGATAGCCAATAAAGTATTTTGTTCTATCATCATCAAGTGCCTTACCAACTGGCCTTGATGAAAATGAAAATGCTTTACCACATCTTGCGATTTCCATCATGTATTACTTCGTGCACTGAAACTTTTACATAACACTGGCCAGAGCTTTCCTATGCTGTCTTCCTCTCTCTCTCTTTCCACAAATCTTTCTAATTGTCACACCATGTGTTTCTTTTGTCTTCTCATGTGGCCAAAAATGACTACCATTTTCTGACGATTGTGATAAGTTGTCTTAGTCTCTTCCAAAACGTTTGCTCACTCTGATCGTCCCATGAATTTTCAGTGGTCTTAGATAAAACATCTCTGAAACTTCTGGGGAATTTTTTAAAACCCATTTACTAATTGTCTAGAATTTACAGAAAGATGTACAACCAAGTATTTGATAATGCTTAGAGGCAAAAACAGCTTAAAAGTATGTGTTGGTGAAAGCGGTATGGATTTATACCAATCTAGGAAATGCTTCTGTGGTAGTGGATTGGATATCTAGTCTTGACAAGGGATGGAAATTGGATACGTGGAAATTGAAAATGGCAGATCAACTAGGTTGCTAACAGTCAAAATTAGAAAACCTAGCTATGAAAGTATTGTAGCATGTGTGATTGTGGTATGTCAGTATATTTGGATCCTTACATGTGCTTCAGGTTTCGTGCATTGTGTTGAGATTATCCTTGTGTAGTTTATGGGAGGAGACTGGATCACCTATGAAGGTATCCACATGCAGCCAATCGTGATCCTTTGCAATTCACAAATTTGTTCTATGCTTAGAATAAAACATGCAAAGCTCCCCCGATGTGTCTCCACCTTGCGATGGTGGGGTTGCTTGTGTGCCCCATTGACCCCATGTGCTGTGTCGATGGATGAATAAACTACACATCGGACAGCTTATGGGATAGGGGCCAGACTAAGTGAGACACAACCTGCTGCTCTGCAGGTAGACTGAGGATAGCAATCAAAAGTTTAAATCAGGCGCACGAAGGCAGACGTTCTTGGCCCGGACACATACTATAAGGCTCTCTGTCGAGGGTTGTGGCTGAACGCCTCTAAGCCATAACACGCTCGGATGTGAAAGCCTGGCTGATACCCAGATTCTGAGCACGCTACATGCCCAGTCCAGATACTTGTCCAAAGGCTCTCAGCTGGGAGATATGAGGGGTCCCCGGATGAGAGGGCGTGGTGTTTTTCTCACTCACCTCTGCACAGAGGTAAGGTGCTGAGCCGGCAGCACATGTAGCCTACCTCGTGAGCCAGTACTAAAAGGTAGAAGAGATGCCCCAGTCGAATGAAATTGGTTACGAAAACTGTATCTAACTCATAGAGAGTCTAGACAAAGGTGGAAAAATGTCTCAATAACACGAAATGGAACACACGGCTAGAGAATCCATTGCATGGCCCGAAGTCCAAAGCAAAAGCTTACAAAATGGGTGTCGCCCGCAGACTGACAGTTCCTGGTGTGTACTTGAACGACCAGTGGCAAGCGAAATGCCCAACACATGGAAGTGAGGAATTAAAGCAGCCATGAGCAGGACGTGGCAAATCCTCGGGTGAGCCCAGTCTCAGAGCAATATGTGCCGGCTCTGCAATTATGGAAGCCTCCTTGGATAGCGGGGGAAGGCCCATGGTCTGCCCCTGCCTTCCCTTGAGGGTTTACCGTGATGTCTATGACCGTTCTACTTTTACCAGCTGAGATGTGGGCGACACCACAGCACTAACAGTCTAACGTCCCTCGAAACCCCGGGAAGGCTAACCCGTAAAAATGCCTGCTGAAGCCGGATGTGCTGGCCTATGGGTGCAAATAAATCAGGCACAACTCAAAAATACATCCGAGTGAAATGTCTTTCGTGCTAGGAACAGCTCTGACTACCTAGTTTCCGAACGCCGCTCTTGTTCGGAACAGCTCTAACTAGGTAGTTTCCAAATGTCCATCGTGCCTGGAACAGCTCTGATGGGCACAACAAGCACATGTCCGAACCGAAAACTCGCTGAGTGGATACTGTCTGCAGATCTTTCTGGTTTGTGCAGGAACGGCCCGGGGCGAACGAAATGCCCAATGTATTGAAGTGAGGAATTGAAGCAGCCATGAGCCGGACGTGACGATTCCCTCGGTGAGCCCAGCACTAGGGCGCTATGTGTCGGCCCTGCAATTATGGAAGCCACCCTGGATGGCGGACAATTCTATGGACCGTCCCTGCCTTCCTTTGAGTGATGACCGTTAAGTCTTCGACCGTTCCAACTTGGGCAGCTGGGTTGCGGACGGTACCGCAAAAGTGAGTCTCCCAGGGATGCTACCTGGTCAAAAAAGCACGCTAAAAGTCGGATGTGATGGCCTATGGGTTTCGACCCAAGGGCGCATAACTTAGACACACCGCAATCACATCTGAAAAAACACTCCGGATGAATGCAAAGAAGAAGAAACATGCAAAGTATATTTGGTGAGAACTATTTGTTCTGCACATTTTAACAAAGATACAGTAATACCTCGGTTTTCGCCGCTGACTTTGGTTATCATGTTTCAGTTTTCGTCAATTTTTTCTTGGTTTTCCTTGGTTGTCTCAGATTTTGGTGGTGTGCCCAGGTGACCTCGCTGCTAATTTTGCAAACACAAAGGGACCTAGTCGCTCTTCTGCTTAGTTTGGCGTTTCACGTTGTGTGAGCATTACCTTGCCAAACAAATCTATTGTTTTCCAGTGTTTATGTATAATAATGGAAATAATTGCCTCAGTTTTCATTGGTTTCAGAATCCGCTGATTGTTTTCGGGCGAATTAACGACGAAAACTGAGGTATCACTGTATAGGAAACAGGCAATCCACGTTAGCCCAGTGGCTAGCACACTTGCCAATTGATCCCAAGGGGACATGTTGGAGTCTACTTTGAGACAGGTTTCTTTATTTTTTGCCAATGAATTTTGGCTACCACCAGGTTGATCTAGTCTAAAATAGGTACTAGGAAATTTCATAGGAAGTAAAGGTGGCCCAATAAACCTCATGGCATTAAAAATCCTTTTCTTTTAAAAAATGTCATTAGCAGATGGGCATTAAATATCCATTGACACAGTTTCTTACTGGCTTAAATGTGTTACTGATATGTTATGTTTTGGCAATAATGATGTTATAAAATGTTTACATGTCTATATCAGGGATCAGCTTGCAGATTTGTTTGGAGCACGTCAACGTCGTCGCCTAAATCGAGGTTTGAAACGTAGGCCCCTGGCACTCATCAAGAGGCTGAGGAAGGCAAAGAAGAACGCTGGACCATTAGAAAAACCAGAGGTAGGATTGCTTTTGCTTACAATTTCTGACTCCCTACAAACGTCTTCATCCTGAACTAGATATTGATTACAGTTTGTTAGTTTTCAGAGACATGTGATTTCTGTGCTTTTTGGGAAACAGATTAAGTCAGCACAGCACCTGGTTATGGCCATGTTTGCCACATCTTTGCAATTTCTTGTGTTATTCAGGCTGCAGTGATACAACCTGTTTTCAGATGCACCACTTTGAGCCAGAGCAGAATCTTTGTGGGCTCTGGTTCCCTGATCCAAGCAGTCTGCATAGCTGACTGAATAAAAAAAAAGTCGCTTTAAAGTCGAGAGGATCGACTTCGTTGCATCGGTCAGGTCTCTTTCCATAGGGCAGCCTGCTGAAAGCGTCACACAAAGCATGGATTCCGTAGCTACAGTGATGATCCCCAGGAGTATCAGAGAAAAATTTACTCATGAACCAAAAGATGTAGCCCAGAATTGAGCCCACAACCCTCAGAACATGAGGCAGACAGCTTCACCACTTTGCAGCGGAAACTCCCTACGAAGACTTCCTGACTGAATTAATTTCTTATGCTGCATCTCTAGTCACAACCCCTGAAAAACTGATAGCATACAGATACTTTTTATCCTGGATATAATGTGTACAGGAATATAGTGCTAGTAGTCAGATTTGAAGGTAAAATTAAATTTCACAAGTGTGGTGCACAACTTTTACTCATAAATCCAGTATTTCATTTACTGGTAACGAGCTAAAATCTTGCAGCACAGATTTTTGTTTGTTAGTGATCCAAGTATTTTACAATATGAAATAAATGTAACAATTTACGTACGTTGAACGTATATAAGAACTTTATAAATAATGAAAGACATTAGAATATGTTTATGATTTTGTAGATACTACATTTATTCATAGGTGGCGAAGAAGTATTTTACAATTATCGGCCTACATCCAAATGGTTTCTAAGGCTTTTAGTGCCTTTTTCTGGAATCTTTTTCCTGTAGTATATTCAAATATATGAGTTGGCATTGCCAACAAATTTGCCAATATTGTCATGTCTTTATTTAGCAATTTTGACTTTTGTTTACAAATCTGAAATACGATGTAACTACTAGTAATTGTAACATATTGTCATTCATTGTTTACGTCACGTTTTGTGTTCACTGGTTTAGTCTTTTTTTTTAAATTTTTATATCTTACTGTGAACTTAAACCTAGTCCCCCGCAGAAATCGGATGTGTCGGCCTAACAGCGCAAGAACACAGCTCTGGTGTAAACAGGCACAACGCAATCACGTCCGATAAAACTCCAGATGAACGCAGAAGAGGAAAAAAGAAACCTTGTCCATACATATGTTACTACTTTTAGTGCACTGGACTGATGTTTGTGTGTGGATTAGCTTTCCCTATTATCAGTGTCCCTCGCCATCAGGTGAACCCACTCTGACTTCAGAGGTAATTGTAATTTACTTCCCCAAGTAGTTAGCATTTTAGTCCAACTGGCCGGTGTATGGGTTGAACTGCTACCTCGGAATCAGCACACCGGAAGTTTGAGAGCAAGCTCTCTTATCCATTCGGCCATGCTGGCCCTCAGTCATTGTTTTACTCACTATCTCTTATAGCAATTGCTTCGTTTGTTCAAGAATTAAGCGAAGTGATTAAATGCCTTTAGTGCGCATGTCGCTATTAGCCATTGTAAACAGTAATAGTGCCTAACTTGGCAACAACTTTTAAAAGTTAGAAATTAAATTTATTTTTCAATTTGGCACTTTACTAAAGTTAAGAAAGGAGATTTTGTGTGGCGATTGCAAAACATAATGGTGTCTAGCATAATTTTACTAGCTCAGTTAACTTTTGGTTTTACATTCAGGTGGTGAAGACACATCTTCGTGACATGATTATTGTCCCAGAAATGATTGGATCTATTGTTGGTGTGTACAATGGCAAAACATTTAATCAAGTTGAAATCAAGGTAAGTCTAGTTATATTAATTTGTATACATGCACTTGTAATTCAGACTTGTCATTTGAATCCAAGTGTTCTTAGTTTGAATAAACGCAAGTTAAAATGTGACTGGAAAGATAGTGGCCAGAATATAAAATGTGTATATACTCCTATAATCAGCATCATGTTCCATGGCAATTAGTTCAGGTGGTCATGGTTGGCCATCTCAGTCACCAGTCTGAGATCAGGTCTGTGCTCCTATAATCACCATCATGTGTCATGGTTCACCATCTCAGTCACCAGTCTTAGATCAGGTCTGTGCTCCTATAATCACCATCATGTGTCATGGTTCACCATCTCGGTCACCAGTCTTAGATCAGGTCTGTGCTCCTATAATCAGCATCATGTTCCATGGTTCGCCATCTCAGTCACCAGTCTTAGATCAGGTCTGTGCTCCTATAATCAGCATCATGTTCCGTGGTTGGCCATCTCAGTCACCAGTCTTAGATCAGGTCTGTGCTCCTATAATCAGCATCATGTGTCATGGTTGGCCATCTCAGTCACCAGTCTTAGATCAGGTCTGTGCTCCTATAATCAGCGTCATGTGTCATGGTTGGCCATCTCAGTCACCAGTCTTAGATCAGGTCTGTGCTCCTATAATCAGCGTCATGTGTCATGGTTCACCATCTCAGTCACCAGTCTTAGATCAGGTCTGTGCTCCTATAATCAGCATCATGTTCCATGGTTGGCCATCTCAGTCACCAGTCTTAGATCAGGTCTGTGCTCCTATAATCAGCATCATGTGTCATGGTTCGCCATCTCAGTCACCAGTCTTAGATCAGGTCTGTGCTCCTATAATCAGCATCATGTTCCATGGTTGGAAATCTCAGTCACCAGTCTTAGATCAGGTCTGTGCTCCTATAATCAGCATCATTTGTCATGGTTCGCCATCTCAGTCACCAGTCTTAGATCAGGTCTGTGCTCCTATAATCAGCGTCATGGTTGGCCATCTCAGTCACTAGTCTTAGATCAGGTCTGTGCTCCTATAATCAGCATCATGTGTCATTGTTGGCCATCTCAGTCACCAGTCTTAGATCAGGTCGGTGCTCCTATAATCAGCATCATGTGTCATGGTTGGCCATCTCAGTCACCAGTCTTAGATCAGGTCTGTGCTCCTATAATCAGCATCATGTTCCATGGTTCACCATCTCAGTCACCAGTCTTAGATCAGGTCTGTGCTCCTATAATCAGCATCATGTTCCATGGTTGGCCATCTCAGTCACCAGTCTTAGATCAGGTCTGTGCTCTTGTCCTAATTATGCTATTTGGCCAATCCATCCATGTATTTATATCTTACTTCCTCTTGCTCTTTTCTCATTAATGTTGCCAGTTGTCATTAAATCTTCCAGTTTATTTCTCCTCATAATGTACTTAAAAAATCTTGGCTGTCTGCATGTAATTTCTCTAATCATTTTCAGTTTTCAGTAGTTATAGTTGATAATAAGCTGGTGCATTTGTAAATGTTTGCAAGAAATTGCATTGCATCATAGAAATATTAACTTAAGCAGTGTCATTGCCTGGCGGTGTATGGCTTTGGGGGTATTGAACCTGTACACTGAGGCAGTAGACCTAGAAATACATAGAATGGTGGATTCTGAAACTTGTATTTGTGGTTTGAAGGACAGTGAAGTTTGCGAATGGGTTGAAAATATAAATATAATTCCATGGCAAATACTGTTGTAGGGATGTGAAGCAAAAAAGTAAAGGATCCTGTTCCACACCTAGAGGTGTATCAGTTGCTTGATGCTTGCTCCATACTTTTATAGATCAATCGGCACTAGGTGAGTGATGTAGCCAATGTCACACAACCACATTTTCTTCCCAGTGATACCCATATAAGACTGGGTCGATCTGGGAACCCAGACTCATCATCAAGTGCCATGCCGACTGGCGTAGGCGTTCATGATTCCCCACATATCTTGGTCTGTGGCTTTCTGGATCAACTCTGCCGTTGATATTCCTCCATGCCACCGTCGCAATTCATCCAGCATCATTTCTCGTGGTCTGCCTCTCTTCCCTTCGATATTTCCAGTGTTCTCCAACGCTTCTCTTTTCATCACATGACCCAAAAAAACTGTTTGTCTCTTTCTTATTGTTGTATATAATGTTCCAGTTTCATTAGCTTCTTTCAGGCATTCGTTGTTAGTTACTTTGGCAGTCCAGGGAATTTCACAACATTTGTCTAAGGAACCACATCTCTATTGCTTCCAATCTCTTCCTAATTTGTTAATTTGCATTCCAAGATTCACAGCCATACAGCAAAACAGGTTCTATATAGGACTTCAGCACTCTCTTTCTTGCATTCAATGATAGTGACTTATTGCATAAGATATTCTTCATTTTCTGAAATGCAGCCTTTGCTTGACCTATTCTGCTCTTAATCTGTTGTACATCTTCCATCTGATGTTATAAATGTCCCTAGATATTTAAAACTATCCACTTGGTGAAGAATTTTCCCTTCTATCTCTATTTCAAATTTGGGTGTCACCTGTTTCTTTGATATCACCATTGTTACTGTTTTCTTGATATTCAAGGAGAGTCCTTTCTTTGCACTCTCTGTTACTACAATATCCAACAATTGTAGATCTATTGCATTATCCGCTATCAACACTGTGTCATTATAACGTTATATTATTTACGTTATAACCTAATATTATTCCTGACTAGTGTTTAAAAATCTCTGCACTGATGGGAACTCAAATACATTACAACCTGGCATGTGAAAGGAACTTTGTTTAAAAAAAAAAAACATGACTCACTGGCAGGTTTGAATTCTAGACATAGCAATATCATGCCTGTAGCATTTTCAGTGCTCTGTAACAATACAAAGCCTGAGTTTCTATCTATACCTGTAACTTTTGCTGTTAAGATTTAGCATAGTATCGTTTTACTTTATAGTAACCATTGTTTTCACTTTATGTCTTTCAGCCGGAGATGGTGGGTCACTATTTGGGTGAATTCTCCATTACCTACAAACCAGTCAAACACGGCAGACCTGGTATTGGTGCCACCCATTCCTCCAGGTTTATTCCACTCAAGTAGTTCATATGAATAAATTATGTTAACAGTTTGATTTTATTTTTTTCTTTATTTTGTTGTGTAATATGAAATGAGTGTTGAATAGAATATCCAAAGAATACTACTATTGGCAGACAAAAAAAACAATCAGCAAGTACTACAAGAAACAAATAAAAACTAATTAGAGAAATTAGATGTAGACAGTCAAGATTTTCTGGGCACATTATGAGAACTAAACTGGAGAACTTAACGACAACTGGCAAGATTGGGCGAACAGAAGGGGAAGGCAGCAAAGTAATTATCTGGATGACTTGTTCACATGGCATAATTGACAACACAGAGCTGATCCACAACTAGTGATCGTGTGAGATAGTGTAACATGCCCACCTACACTTATGGTTAATGATAAATGTAGCATGTCCTTTGCAGTCAACTCCAAGTTTGATTTTCTGTGCAATTTTACATTCAATAGTTTGCCATTGCTTTCTGAATAAGAACATTTAAGCCCAACTGACCAGTGTATGAAATGAACAGACTACCCTGCAACCAACACAGGAAGTAGTGGGGCTACGCTTTAATAATAAATTATAAGCATGATTAAAATGGGCAGTAGCTCAACCTTATTTGAATACACCATGGGAATGAACAGATCCTTCTCCCTTGATAGATCTGCTCTGAATGCTCATAAGCTGAGTTTTCAGTTCTTGTTAGCTTTTCTCACACTGATCCTGCAACAGTGTCATCCAGTTTCACCAAATGCATATCGCTGATGTAGTCAACCTCCATCAGTGACCCAGTCGGATCATGGCAGTAGCAAATATTTACATTTATTTACTACTAGCCCCGACAGAAATGGTGTCTAGCATAATTTTACATTATAGTTATTTGCCAAAGAATGCAAAGAACCCCATGGGCAGAGGTAGACCAATATCCAAGTAATATTGGAGACAAATATCACAAATCGCACGACATAAAGTAATTAGATAAATCATTCTAGCTGAAATATACAACACATGTATTTCAGCTTGAAGGATTTATCTAATTACTTCAGGCCCCTCTGCCATACGACACAAGGTACTAAATAGGCAATAAGTGACAGTTTTTAACAGTTTCTTTGTGACTTTAGATTATGTTGTGTGATTTCTGGGGTATGTATCTGGCGAGATGCAGCGAATTATGCCATGCTTTAAATCGTCAATCGATTGTGTCTTCATTATTCAAATTCACTATAGGAAAACATTGTTTTAAGTATCACAAAGAAAGATATTTTCTGGTTACATTATGAGAAGAGATAGTTTTAAATATCACAAAGAAAGATATTTTCTGGTTACATTATGAGAAGAGATGGTCTGGAAGATGACAAAAAGCTGGGAATATTGAGTTTATTGGAAATGAGAGAACATGAGTTGGCAGAGTGGCATAGAAAATAATTAGCAGAACTTACCAAGAAAACAGGGTTGTGGATTGCTTCTGGCATGGTAGATGTTAATGATAATGTTCACATCAGTTATGGTAATAGAATAATTAATAACAAACCAATTTATGAAATCATTAAACACATCACTTTTATTAAATAATATATTGATACATATATAAATTATTGGACTTATGGTATTTACAAATAGTCTAGGAGGGGGTACATCTGTGTTCATGAAAGCCACGAGGTAGATTTGCATCACATTTTTTGAGACAACTGCAGCATTTATAGTCCTGCAATTAGAAAAGGAAATACATTTTGTCTTCAAAAGTACTTTAAAAAATAGACATCAATACATACACATATAGTCAATAATTCTGAATTGCTGGGTCTTCAGTTAATCATCTTCTACTTTTGCCGACAAAGTATCGTGGGGAGGAATAACTGGCATTCCAGTGCTCGATGGGTGGCACTGGATAGTGTCATTCCATGTGATTGTACAATGTCTTTGATATTGTTAATTCATTTTCTTCTCGGGTGTCTCTCGTAGCAGATCTTTGATGTAGGGCCAGTGCTGATAGTTGATAATGTTGTATACTAACGAGAAGACCAAACCATTTAATATTGTCTGATAACATTATGTCTTATTCAGTCTCGGATAGTTGACAGCAATACTTAAGCATCTCATCTTACTGGTGTTGATGTTGAATATTTTTATTTTTGTAAGGGACATTACAAAAGCAGACAAGAAACTCCTTTGGTAAAGTGCAAAAAGGCTGCAATCATGCATCGACCGAATCATTTCACTCAATTTTGTAGTGGACCAGTAAAATCAAATGGATCAACTGCAAGGCTAGTTCTGCAAATAAATTGCTGGAATCAGTTGAACGATCTATTATTATATGACCTAATATAGTCTATGACTTATGGTCCACATTTGCTGCACGGTGTTTGACGTTCAAGGTCAAGCTAAATCTGTAGCCTGGACTTCCGTAGTCCATCCATTGCCTAAAGTGATTGTGTGCCGTGTATCTATCTATCTGCACGTGAGTTATGAAAAGAATGGTGTCTTGGATGTGTTAGCCTGTCTCCCACAATTTGTCTTGTAAGGTTATTCAGCTGGGTCAGGCATTCCTCCATGCCATTTTCAGACAACCAGTATGGTTTTTCTGTCTGCCATTGCCTTTTCTCCCGCTGGTCTTTACTATCATCATGGTGTTCTCCAATGCCTCCTATATTCCTATTATATGACAACGGTTGTGTATAATGGTCTACTTTCACACCTGTTATTTAAAATTTATTAGTTTTCCTTCATGAATAACCTTGCATTTCATGTCTTGGTATGTTGACTTTATTAAGTTTAATTGATTTATTTGTTTATTTCGGGATGTGAGATTTAAATATTGAGCACAACCCACTACTGGCAACTCTGATCGTATTCTGGTATAAACCAAAGGCCTATCCACGTCAATGTGGAAGCACTAGACTCGAGTTTCGCTCTCGTTTGAGCTCGTCAGTAGTGCATATCCTTGACCAGATCAAGTTAGTTTATTAAGTTAGATACACTAGGATTCCATAGTGCCCCAGCAATTCCAACAGTATTCTCCTTTCAATGCTGTCAAAAAACCTTTTTAACATCCACAAATCCAATATGTAAGTGGCAAATTCAGTTTGATGCTTTGATGTATACCTAAAGTGGCATCTGTTTATCTTTCAAGAATTATCCTGATAATATCTTCTTTTTATTTTAATTGGGAATGACGCTTTCTCCTATTACATTGATTCAATGCACAAAAATTCCTCTGAAGTCGGAGTGGGTTCGCCTTATGGCGAGAGACACTTAATAGGGAAAGCTAACCTCACGCAAAATTCAGTCAATCACTACTATAAATAGTGTTATGAACTACGCTTGAGTTTTCGCCAATTCGCCAAGAACACCACAAAATACGCGTTATCCAAGATGTGCAGCGTGGGAGCCGACAAGACCGTCAAGAAGATGAACGTGGATAGCCTGCTTGCTAGCTGTACTAAAGAACCTGAAACTACAAGTATTACTGAAGCTACCACGAGGGAGAAGATCGACAGCCCACCACAGACAAGAGCCAAGACAACAGAGAAGGAGGAGAAAGACACTAGAGCCGGGAACACCGGATCAAAAACAGTCCGATGGGTTGTCAAGCGGATTCAAGTGGAGCTGACAGACGAAGAAATCCTGAAGCAGCTACGAGAAGAGAATCTTCACATCCGATTCTTGAAGGCGGCGCGGCTCCTCACCTACTCCAAGATACCTACAACCTTGGCAGTGGTGACGTCGGAGGGCAGCGAAATGCGACCACAGTATCAATCAACAAGAAAATACAACAGCCAGATAGATTCATCCCAAGAGTCAATCAATGTTCAAGATGCCAGAGGGCCGGCCACAGCAGAGCAACGTGCCGCAGTAAGACGGAAATCTGCCGGTATTGCGCCGATCACCACGCCTTCAAGGAGTGTCTGCTGGCCAAGCTGGACACGGACTTCCGAGCACCCAACAACAAAAGAAAGTGCGCCAACTGCCTGGGCAAGCAGGGAGCAAGATACCTGGGCTGTCCGTACCTGCAATGACATAGAGACGCCTTAAAGATTGCAATCGACGCAAAGACACCATTCAAGGAAGCGATGCGGAGGGGCGAGACAGACACGGGTATAGCACAAGCTGAAAGAGATCAACTGCAAAAGCAGATAGATGAGTTGAAGAAACAAGTCAAGGCACTGCTGACGCCGACTCCGACCAGCGACAATGAGAAACTACTGGCGGAAATAAAGGAGATCCAGCAAAACATCAAGCAAGAAGTGGAACATATGGCCGAGTTGAAGCAGGAAAACGAAGAAATGCTACGCACCATAAAAGCTGAGAGAGAGCGGCTAAAAGCTGAAATGAAATCAATTCAAAACAAACCAACAGAAGCCATGCAAGAGACCACAGAGAAGCCACAAGAAACTCAACAAAAAAACCGAGCCGGAGCTGCAAGATAAAACCAGCAGCCCCCGGGAAGGTTAACCCGGTCAACAAATGCCCGCAGAAGTCGGATGTGTCGGCCTAACGGCGCAAGAACACAGCTCTGCTGTAAACAGGCACAACGCAGTCACATCCAAAAAAAAAAATCCTGATGAACGAAGAAGAAGAAGAAGAAGAAACCAGCAGCCGAACCACAACACCCGAGACACCCAATGGGTAAACAACATCCCACCAGACAGCCGAAGAAAGACAAGATGAGAACCGTTTCGACGCCCCGGAGTGGCTTACAAGGGAACCTACCTTGGAGGAATTGGAGGACTGCGTAGAAGCAGCAAAGAAACGGGCAAGGCTAGAGGTACTTGGGCACGAGGAATACATAAGGAGACAGGAGGAAAAAGGAAAGAAGATGCCCAAGAAACTCAAGGGGAAACCGATTACTCTATGACTATGACGCCGAACTCAAGTATTATATAGAGGACGGAGAGGCTGTCCCATGGCTGACCACAGAGGAAGCAATCGAATTACAGCAAGAGCTCAAAGAAAGACAGCAAGAAAGTGAGAGAAGGCTCGCGGAGGAAAAACGCACTGAAAAGCTTCTACAGGCAATACATGAAAAGGAGGCAAAAAACCTAATAAAAAGTCCTTTTAAGGACTGCAACCAGACAAGCCAGACGAACCAGCAGCCTTAACCAACAACAGACACCACCAGAAAAGATGGACACAAAAGACAGCCGCCACCAACCCCCAAGCTGACGTCACAGACACAAAAGCAGATAAAACCAGTCCGAATCAGGACCAACTCGTAAGAGTGCACAAGACAAGAATTAGGGTGAATGAACCAACAAAAACCACGGACCTCAACAATAACCACAGCTGAAAGACGCAGGTTGAACGAGGCCGAATTTGGAATTTTTGTTTTGAAAATTGGAATTGGAAATTGGCACCTCCCTCTCTCTTTCCCTCCCTCCACCTCTGTCTCTCTCTTCTTATGTATACCAAGCACATGCCCATGTACACTAGTGTATGAATGTCTGTTGAGCGGTGTATATGTATGTATGTATGTGCGCTCACGCATATCAGTCCACCCAGACTTTAGGACTTGCCTCAAAATAACATATATGAGTGCATAATGTGATTTTGGTTAGTACCACCATCATGCTTCGTTAGTAATAGTACATCCACTGAGATTGCCCAGACACCCTTACCAGACAAGTTGCCATCCTGCCTCCGCCCCCTCCCCTTCTTTCTATGTGCTCACTGAACCGTAACACCTATCACCCCGCCACCATCCTCCATCTCACTGCGTCGGTTGGATATAAAAAGAATGCATAGGGGATATTCTGAGTTACTCACAGATCGGAACTGTGAGGTAAGTATGAACATATTTTTTCAATTCTCATTTTCTCTTCATTGCTTTAATTTTTTCATCATTTTGTTCTTCTCGTCCTGTCGTCACCTTTTGATGTAGTCACAGGAAATCTCCTTGACTATATGTTGTGTTTGTTTGCTGATGAAGGCTAATCGCCGCAACGTCCTGTATGTTTCGGCTTTCGCAAACCTTTGGTCATGGAGACCGGTAAACTTTTTTTTATTTTTCGCATATCCTTTACAGGACATCGCTGTCAATATCAGCATCTTTCAGCTGATTGTTGATTTCTTGGCAAGATTACGCTCAGTAGTTTGCCATTGCTTTCTGAGCGACCGGATCACATATCCCTAAGTTACGAACGCGGCTAGAACCGCCAACGATTCTCGCGCACGTCACGTTACTCACGCGAGTATACGGGCCGGCAAACAATACATGTGTGTTTATTTATGAACTTCTGTGAGTGCCAAACATTACGTGTGTGTTTGTTTAGCACGAAGCATGCTAGTCTTCACCTTTGTCAGCATGCTTTGTGAATCAGTTCAGTCATATTCTAATATGGATATGACCAATTTGATGTTCAGTATTGTGGTCTGGTGATACCCATATTAATATTATATTCTTTAATCAGGAAAGACACCTTCGATGACATTGATTCATTGCACAAAGATGATAAATAATATTCCGTTTTCGCCATTACCAAAAAAAAAAAAAAAACCTATGGGTGTTTCCTCATCACTCCAACCTGTGTAAACCGATCTCTTCTTGGCATTTAAGTCACCCAGCCAAATCTTGAAATTGCCATTTCTTTGATTAATTACAGCACTTTAAAATTTCATGTCAGATTTCTTATTGATTGTTTTATCCTTATTATTTGTTGGTGAGTAACACTGGAATACATTTTGTTTAACTGTATGTGGTTCTATATATTGATGTTATAATTCTCCCCACTCTGTTAGCGCCTTTGCTGCCTCTAGACTATAACCACTCCACCATGAGGAGTAATTTCCCATGTATGCCCTGAAACTATCACTGTAAATAACACTTGGCAAGTAATTTTTCAGTTAAATTCAACCAACTATGGCATGCCCTTAACTACATGCATAGTAAGGAATAGTCAACCAACACCGAAGTGGTGTCATCAGTCGCAACACGCTAAGGGAGATAGTGTGGACTGGAATTGAGCACTTGTGAATTAATAATTCATGTGCAATGAGGATGATCCGTTGACTGACTATGGTACGATTTCTATGAGCTCCAAACAATACGCGTATATTTATTTATGAACTTCTGTGATTGTGTTTGTGAACTGTATGAATGGTTTACCAACTGATGTTTCTGTATATTATGTTTGTGAACGGTATGAATGGTTTACCAACTGATGTTTCTGTATATTATGTTTGTGAACTGTATGAATGGTTTACCAACTGATGTTTCTGTATATTATGTTTGTGAACTGTATGAATGTTTTACCAACTGATGTTTCTGTATATTATGGTACAGTCTACAGTGTTTCTTTTCATTTAAGGCCCTGCTAATGCACAGACAATATTGATGTGTAGGAGAGAGAACATGGTATAAACTAACAGTTTCTAACCTGTGCAGAATTTGCTATTAAATATCCTAATCCATTCCTGTTTGATCAAATCATCAGTCGAGTCAGGGGCCACGATGTTAGCTTCTGTTGAAGCAAGACTGCTTATGAATCCGCTGTCATAGCCATTGCCAATCACAATCACAAAAGTCTATTAAAAAAACAACACAAGAATTGTCAGTTAGTTAGCAATTTTAAAGTGTGAAGTGCAAAGATAGTAAATAACACTTGGCAAGTACTCTGTTAGTTTTAAAATTGACCCGCCCAGTGTCATTGGGAATACCCAAATGTGCAGTGACGTCAATCGCGATAGCGTAACATACTCGTACTCAACAAACAAAACCTAATGTAGTTAGTCAGTCAGTTAGTTAGTTAGTTAGTCGTGGTTCCAACATCGCGGCAACGGGTCGTCCCCATATTGCTCCGTTCCCGTGCCAGTGAATACCACACAAAATGCTCCTCTCTGCCCTGTGTGAGCAATGGAATAGACAGGAGTATCAGCAAGCCAACAGCCCGCACAGGTACACTGTGCATAATGCCGCCTACAGAATGCCAACACAAAAGTCCTCCATGAAAAATACAGTTCATCGTCGATGGAAACGGCAGTCACCAGAAAGACTTCATTGGCCCGGGTTTTATCCCATATGATTTGGTCTCTTTCCGCAGGACAACCCGCCGAAAGTGCCGCACAAAGCACGAACTTCGTAGCTCCAGTGGCGACTCCCAGGAATCTCCTGAAAAATGCACTCGTGAGACCGAAAAGGCAAACCAGTCAATCTAGCAACAGACGGCCGCCATCGTTCCGAACATGCAGTTCACACTACAGACAACCGCGGACAAATGTAAAAGCATTCCACGTGAAACTCACAGCTCACAGTGTCGCGCCATGCACTCACTCAGTACTACCTAATGTAGTAAAACGACGGTGACATCTATTAGTCTGCGTTAACTGTGTATAACTGGTTATATCATCATCATCATCATCATCATCATTATCATCATCCAGTGCCTTGCCGGCTGGCGTGGGCGATCATGCCTCTCCACACACTACGATCCCCGACGTCAAGGATCAGTTCGTGTGTTGACTCCCTTCCGTGCCATGACACAAGACTGTCAATAGTCCTTTCACGATGTCTTCCTCTACTTCTCCTTTCGCAAATCTTTCCGGTTGTCACAACATGTTCCAGTTTTTGTCTTTTCATAACGTGGCCAAAGAACGAGGACTGCCTCTTTCTGATGACGATTGATAATAATAATAATAATAATAATAATAATAATAAATATCATGTTAACGACCATGACACCATAGTGGGCAGTTTAAACGTACTGGTATTTTATGCCACCGTGATGCAGCTTGTACAGCGCCATGCTGTTTATTTTACCAACTGGCCACACAATGACGAACAGATGACTATGCTTTTTGAGACACTTGGAGTTTGCTTTCTTGTTCAGAGAATGGGGGAGATGGTAGTGAGGCAGGGTGTCGTCAGACATACACATTTAGCCAGCAACACAAGACATAATAATACTCAACACTAAATGACGCGATCAGTCGCTTAACGCTGACTGGTATGTTAAATAAGAGATCGGAGCATCTAAAGAAATGTCGGGGGTGCTATGACGACAAACCTCACTAGTCACGAATTATGCTGTGGCCTAGAATATATAACCGCAGTAATCTAATGGCTGGACACTCGCCTACTATGCTGCTGTTTTTAATTCTATACATGTCTTCATTGATAGATCAGACCATATCTGCTTTATAAATGTTGTCCTTGGTCTACCCCTTCCTCTGTCCTCCAGTATTGTGCCCTTCTGTGCTGTCTTTGGTATTTCTTCAAGTTCAAGCGTGTGACGAAGCCATGGAATCATTGGCGTTTTGATTACTTTAAGATGTTTTCTTGGTTGTCTTATATTTTGTCATAGTTTTTCGCTTATACACCTCCCCCCCCCCCCCCCCCCCCCAATCCAGATGGTTCTTGTCATTTTGCAATAACATCACACCTGGAAAGCCTGTATATGCGTTTTCAGTTTCACATTTATTCAATGTCCACATTTCAGAACTACATAACTGGACAATTGAATCCAGTGAGATGAGTACTATTATATCGTTTTATCATCAGGCAAGACTGTACAATACAATATGACATGGAATGTTTGAGTTTTAAGTTTCTTTTTCAACTATTTGCTACCTAATTATGTTTTACACTTAAAATGTAAACTGTTTCAAAAACGTTAGTCTTTAACACGCCTGCAAGTAGCATACAAATGATACAGTACTAATAAATATAAACGAAGCAAACCTCAGCTCCAAAATACTGGATTCTCTTTGCTAGAATCATTGTTTCTGTCTTCCTGGCCATGCTGGCCGGCACAAACATAACAGTTCGTTTCTTGGCGTCGGATCTGACATTCCCGTTTTCTAAAAACTCCATAACTTTTCTGAGTAGTTCATTTATTTCTGGCCCGTTGTTGTTTTGTAGTGCAGCTGTGAAGTCTTCCTTTGTAATAAACTGTAAAGAAAAATGTTGGTAATATATGAAAATAATGTTTCAAATTAGAAGGTCATTGTAAGTATTGCTTTCATGTAATAAAACCACACAGCATGTTTGTTCTTCCTCTGCAGCTACCTTGATTCAGATATGAACAGCTAAATTTGAGTTTTGCCTAAATGTTCGGGTCTACAATTAAACCATGACCCGTTCAAATTAATATCCGAATTGTGGCTGACTCGGTCACAGGGTTATTAATCTGAGCCTGGCGATGGACCCTAATATAACTTCTCTTATGAGGTTGAACGGGGTAGAGGTAATGATAGAATGCAATGAAAAGTTCGGGTCCATGGAGTATAATAATGTTGTTAGGAAGACTCATTTCGTTTTCAACACCACGTGACAACTTGAAACACTAGATGTACCCGAGGACAGTGGTTTCTTTTGCCGAAACACCACAACAGCATGACCCACTGCACTATAGCACATATATTGGAACCCATGACGGTCACAAACGAATCATTCTCCGATCCACCCACACGCTAGTTTCCAAGTAAAATCTTGTTTACGCATACACGAGTAGATCGTATGTCCAACATTCAGAAACTTTCACACCAAACACAAAATGGAAGAGTCCAGAATGCATGCTACAAATGATTATATTAGACACACTCGCTAATATAATCTGTGTTTTCGAAGAGTTTACCCGTCTGGGTTGTATCAGTTCAACAGACCAGACATTGATCTTTTGTCCCAGCCAACACGCTCGGCCTATTATACACACGGCAGGCACGTATACAACAGGTCGATTGCGACATGTTCCAAAGAATTGTCACACTTCATTGTAACCTAACACATGGCAAGCTGTAATATGATTGGGTATTACAGATGTGAAGTTAAACAAAGCTAGTTTACACATTCACAACGCGACAAGTGAATGTAGCTCCGTTTCAAGCTGCAGGCGCTCACACATTCACAAAACACATGTCGCTAAAAACAAAAACAAAAGAAAAAATGGTACGGCCCCTCGGATGTGGAGTGTTAGGCCTTCACATATACTAGGCCACCACATATGAGGTGGGATGGTCAGTTTCCTTCCTCGTCGCTTTTCCTTCCAAGACATTTGTCAGAATATTCTAATACTGGCAAAAAGACCATTTGTGAGAACATGCATATTTCCTGCGGTAACATATGGACGTGAGTCATGGACCATTTCGCAATTACTAAAGAACAAAACTGGGGCTTTTGAACTCACATGTTACATGGACATTCGTTGAATATCCTTGACCAAGAAGAAGAAAAATGCTGACATTCTACAAGATTTGCATAGCGAAGAAAGCTGACTCATACATAAAATCATGTCTGGGAAAGAACGGTGATGGAAGGCATCATTCCCGGAAGAATTAGGAGGGGTCGACCAACACTCAGTTGGACTCGAGACATTGCAGACACCTTGGGAATGCCAGGGCACGAGGCAGGAGAAATGGCCAGAGATCAAGAGGCTTTTCTGCGCGCCGTGATGCGAGCGATTTTCTTCAAAGGACCTGCCAGATGATATATAACTTAGACGTCTCCAGAGTCTGGCTAAGTTGTTATATTTTCTTAAAATGCAGTTGCATCAGTGTATTGTTGTTTTTATGTGTAGTGATAAAAGCTTTTTACACACAGAGCTCGTGCTGTCACTTGCGATTGTGTTCTTGTTAAACTGACCAATTTCACTTTCCGTTGTTGTTGATCTATTTGATGTTCACAGTTTTACTGCAGTTTATATCTCACGAGTCAGGGCCAACTTCCGAACCCGAAAACCACTTATCCCCTCTGTGGATAATAAGCTACTATTAACAGAATATTATAATGTTGTATGATATTGTCTCGGCCGACTTCGAGATCTGTTATCCATGAGAGTAAAAGGTACAATGTTTTGTGTAAGCGGGACATGAATGATGATACAGACATTGATAGTGCATCTTGACAGGAATTCGCCGCTAATTGCGTTGCATGGAGGGAACATATCATGAATGGAATCAGGAGAAAATGATTGCAGATAGGTCAGACACTGGGCGTATGAGACCTCAGTGAGTCCCTGATGATGGAAATGAACACGTGATCACATGTAATAAATTGTGGGCCGAACATTTACCACGTGACTTGGTCTATTCAGCCACTTTCACTACCTCTATGGCTTATAGTTATGCTTTTTTTTTTTTAACGTAACACTTGCCTAGTACATCAACAGCAGCTGAAAATGCTGGTGTTGACTGCAACGTCCCGTAAGGGATACGCAACACACATAGCAACAAACTAACGCCTGTCAAGGCGGCAAGTTGCCAGTGATGATATAGTAAATGTCTTTTCCAGTACTTACTTGCCCAAACACAATGTCCTCATTAGGGCAACTCCTGGAAATTACGCTGGCCCTCATGCTGCCAGAGTTTATGCTGAAGTTGTTTATCACAGCTGCGATAAAGGCTTTGATGTTCGTCGAATCCCTATGTCCAAAGGAGGCTTCGTTAAAGACGAACATTGTGTCAGCCTTGACATTTTTTCCACATGCTGCCAGGGGACAAAGATGTATATAAATGAACAGAATAGCTAGATATAAAATGTATAGAATAACTAGATATAAAAATGTATAGAATAACTAGGTATATAAATGTATAGAATAGCTAGATATAAAAATGTATATAATAACTAGGTATATAAATGTATAGAATAGATAGATATAAAAATGTACAGAATAACTATATATATATATATATATATATATATATATATATATATATATATATATATATATATATTTATATATATATATATATATATATATATATATATATATATATATATATATATATATATATATATATATATATAGAGAGAGAGAGAGAGATAACAGCTTGATATATACACTTATAGTGTGTGTGTGTATGTGTGTGGGGGGGGGGGGATAACTAGATAAATAAATTTGTAGAAAGGTTAGATATTTTAATGAACAGAATATATAGGAGTTAGATATATAAAATTATAGATTAACTAGACATATAAATGAATTTATAATAGCTAGATATATAAGTGTATAGAGTAGATAGACATGTAAACTTAAAGGGTAGCTAGATATATAAATAAATAGAGTAGTTAGATATGTAAATGTATAGAGTAGTTAGATATATAAATGCATAGAGTAGTTACATATATACATGTATAGAATAGCTAGATATATAAATGTATACAATATATATATATATATATATATATATATATATATATATATATATATATATATATATATATATATATATATAAGTGTATAGATTAGCTAGATATATCAGTTATGTGAACGCTGCAGGTGTGGTTTTATAGAGGAATAACGAGAACACCAAGGAAAAATCAAGAACGGAGCGAAGATGTCTTGAGAGTAGTTAACCAGCATAGAAAACTGGATAGATAGATAGATAGATAGATAGATAGATAGATAGATAGATAGATAGTTAGGTAGGTAGGTAGGTAGGTAGGTAGGTAGGTAGGTAGGTAGGTAGATAGATAGATAGATAGATAGGTAGATAGATAGATAGATAGATAGATAGATAGATAGATAGATAGATAGATAGATAGATAGATAGATAGATCCCCGCCAGAAGCCGGGCCTTGTCAGCTAGTTTATTTATATAATCACGTTTCATGAAAGAACCCCCATTTGGAGACACCTCTGAATCTTCGCGCTGTTTGTTTCAAAACGGAAATCACGTGAAAATTTCAAAAAATGTCCGGACGTCTCTTGGTGAAGCTGTAATACTGTTAAAATCATGGAGGTAATCTCTATGTCGTAATTAATATACCGCATATAAACTAACTTTGAAATCTGCTGTAAAATCTCCAGAACAAAATTTTTTTTTGTTGGGTGGACATAATTATAAGGTTATATACTAAATCTCATCATTTTCCCTCAGTTGGTTAATGAGATATTGAATTTTATATTGAAGCAACAAAAAAAACACACACACTATAGTAATATAAGCGTATGTATAAGTGAAAATACTTACTTCCTTCTTCTTGGTATATCTGAACTGAAACAAAATTGTAGAAAGAAAATAGAATGTAAATAAATACAGGTAAAACACATAGATGCAGTACAACGGGGATTCTTCAAAATGTGCAGATTATGATACATGTACAAAAAGTAAGTAAAGGACCCTTTTAACTCATCAAAAAGCATTGGGTATGCAGTGCTAGACCGTGTTTTATAACGAACAATCGGCTCTCGGTCATGAACAAAAAGTGAGTGAATGATCCCATTAACTGCTGAAGGAACATTGGCTATATAGTTTTTAAGAACAACCGACACTCGGTGGGTGGTGTGGTCAGTATCCTGCCGCTCGCCTCTACTCCCCAATATATTTCCTGGAACCCACGTTAGGCAGGTTCGACCTGGGAGCCCGGGGTACCACCTGTGGCCAGGCGAATTTCTGTCCCGACACACAGTGTTATTAATGTCGTAAACAAAGGAAGGATCCCTTTCAGGTGACGAAGCGTACTGTGTACATAGTGCTAGCCCCATGTTGTAGACCACTCGGGCACTAGATGGGCGATACAATCAATATCACACCGGTCACTTTTACTTATCATTGTGGTCCTTTTTGTTCAACCTCAATGAGAAGTTATATTAGGGTCCATCCCCCCAGCTCAGATTAATAATCCCGTGACTGAGTCAGCCACAAATAGCAGGTGCCCGTGACTGAGTCAGCCACAAATAGCAGGTGCCCGTGACTGAGTCAGCCACAAATAGCAGGTGCCCGTGACTGAGTCAGCCACAAATAGCAGGTGCCCGTGACTGAGTCAGCCACAAATAGCAGGTGCCCGTGACTGAGTCAGCCACAAATAGCAGGTGCCCACGGGTTTACTCACATAGGATGTTAATTTTAAGGTGATTGTTGTCTAAAGAGGGTAATTGCCTTGTTACTTATCATAATTACTTCACACACACACATACACACGCACGCACACACACACACGCACACGCACACACACTCCCCCACATCTCTCCCCTCCCACCAGTTTGTGTGTGTGTGTATATATATATATATATATGTAAGTACTGATTGTTTTATCTTTTTTTATTTGTTGAGACGTTGAATGTGTAACCAATTTATATAATTTTACTCAGGAGTTGAACATATTTTCTCTAAAAAAAAAAAAATAACATTCAATAAATAAGGATAATAATTGCGGCACTGCATATCTGACCCAATATTTATTCTGTAAATAAACATAGGTTATTATTTGTTTGTTTTAACTTGGCTGTTGGTGGGAGGGGACGACGTTATGTACTAACATCAAAATCTGAGTGGTAAAAGAATCAGGTTAAACATGTAGAGACACTAACGTGTCGGGCCAGACTGTTCTTGTTGCTTTCCATTTTTAAGTAAAGGGTTCTTTTACTCGCCCTAAGGAGGTGCATCTGGTACATGGTGCCAAACCTGTGTTTGTATAGAGCAATCGGCACTCTGTGGGTGATGTGGTCAATACCACACCGGCCGCCTTTACTGCCCAAGACATTTCTAGGTGCCCCTTTTAGTCTGGGTCGATCTGGGTGCCCAGGTCAAGTGTGTACAAGAAATTCCAGCTCGATGGGGAATCGAACACATAAGCACCGCACCGACATGAAGAATGCGGCTCCCATTTGTGACCCAGTAAGAAAAGGTTTTTGTTTTTTTGCCTCGCTCGATTTGAACTCAAGCGTAGTCCACATATACTACTTCTAGTAGTGCTGGACTGAATTTTGCGTGGGGATGAGCTGTCCCTCGCCATCAGACGACCCCACTCCGACTTCAGAGGTACTTGTAATTTACGTCCGCAAGTCAAGGACCATAGGTCAACATTATAGCCCAACTGACTGGTGTAGGGGCTGAACCCCTTACCTCGACATCAGCACACGCGTTCTTGTCCATTCGGCCATGTTGACCTACAAAAGGTGGTTAATACGGGAGGGAAAGACCGGCCACATAATCCTCCGTATACTCAGCCTAGAAAATTGTGATAGCCCTACCACTTCAGCGGGTTCCTGGACAGAGCATGTCATTTTACCAGGCGCGTTGGTGTTACGGATAGGACGTTATGTTGAGGCAAAGACCCCATTCCAACTGTCGTATGATACAGCAGACTGAGATAAGTGGCACATTTTAAAACACAATTTCTTTTCATTGTTCTCATTTTTTTTTCCATCATTCCGTTCTTATACCTTAATGCAGTTACTAAAGTGTATTCGCGGTGTTTATGTGTTGTGTTTTGTGTATTTATTTGCTGATGAATGCTAGTCGCCGCAACACCCTACATTTTCCGTAAAGTGTTCTGTGAAGTTGCATTACTTTCTGTTATTTTATATTGTTTGATACAGTAGGTAAAGACTGACCACCTATTCCACAGTAAACTCGAGCATTCAAAAATATGATGGTCCTAACACTTCACATATCCGCAGCAGCTTCCTGATTCGGGACTTGTGTTGGTTTAATTATTCTGCGCAATAAATCGAAATGATCTTTCGATGAGGGTCATGTCAAATATCTGATAATAGGAAACAATATACGTGGTGCTCTATACCTTGTGACATCCTTGACGAAAGCTGTGACCGGATATCCTCCAAGTGTCTGAAGTCGTCGACGTAGTAATAGAACTCCTTCTTCGGATCACTTGCGATGGAACGGAGTTCATTGACGTCCACTGAGCTTTTAATGCCTATTGTGAACAATGAGATTCCCCCTTCTTTGATCAGAGTCGCATTATCAGCTGTGAGTTGTTTATGCCTGGAATGTATTAATTTATTATTCATCGTTGTATTTCACATAGTAAGCATAAAAAATGCGACCATAATTTCAGAGATACTGACAATTATGTATCAATAAACATATATTCTACGTCTCTCTACTATATAAAACTAGAAAATGACAACTGTTGATCAATCCCCGGAGACACTGAAACAACAGATTAATAAGTGCGCATGTAACTGTTGACTCTCACAGGACCGGGCCAAAGACAACTGACCACAGGGCATACTAAACCGAGCGGGCGCGTTAACGTATTCGCTGCAGGGCTGCGAAGATAATGTCATGCAGGAGGTCGGACTAGGGTTTGACTCGTATGTTCGTCGCCCGCTAAGTGAGGGGAAAACTGGCCCCTTATTCCTCCGTGTATTCAGATTTACAAAATGTGATTTGTCCTATCACTTCAGAGAATCACAGAAGGTAATTGACTCGGTACTTTAAAAAAAAAAAAAAAACACTAAACCGGCGGAAATTTAAACACCATTGACCTGGGCTTCCAGGTCAGCCCTCCCTTTAATGTAACAGGAAATGCCATGTTTCAGCCACCCGTGGGTAGGCTTTCTTTCCCAACAATTTTGTTAGAGCTTTGCAGTCTACACTTTACGATTCTAAATTATTGTGAATTTTTTTTTTTCCACGCACAACATACACACGGGATCTCCTATTTTTAGCCCGAATCCCAGGAGGCAAGGTATTCGAAATTTTAAGACCCAATCCGCCACTGATGCTAAATAGGTACCACTAAATGTCTTAGAAAGTAAAGGCTGACTTGATACTAACCACATCACCTAACGAGTACCAATCGGTCCATACAAATGTGGGTCGAGCGCCATATTCTCGGTGCGTTTTATGGCGTGTCAAAAGGTCCTTTACATTACAAATATGGCATTGATTGGAGAAGGTAACGAGTGAAAACCACACATTCGTGGATTAATTTAATTAGTTATTATCTCGGGCAAATGTTACAGTAACTAATTCAGTCATGATTATTACTTAACTCCTTCTATCCTTTATATTTGTTGCTGTAGCCTACACGTCTCCCATATTCTATTTAGTTTATATTCCATCACCTAATACCTTTAACTCTTTGCGAACGAAACTACACTTTATTTGACAGCAGCTACACAGAAGACAACAAGAGTTAACGATTCATTTGGATTGAAGGAGTAAAGGTTGCTCGTGACTAGCTACTTGAGCTAATCCACCCCCCCCCCACCCCACTTATTTTTTCCAGCTCCCTTCCTTCCGCTTAGCCCTTTCCTCTTAGATGAGTAACTTGTCAAGAGTGGTAATGACACTTCGGCATTGTTTGCGCATATAAAGACATCGTTCTCTCTGGTCTCGGGGTCACGATGTGTAACAGGATATATAATTCATCATAATAATATAGTAGATCGTCATCAATGATTTGACATATTTATCGACGCACAAAATTCAATCCTAGCTCAGGCGCACTTGTCTCTTGGTGAGTGAAGTATGTCAGTAAAGGATCCCTCTTCCCGCCATGAGGCATCACGATTTTAAGATGCTAGCTCCATATGTTTAAAGCGATCGGCGCTAGATGGGAGATATGGTCAGTGTCACGATAGCCGATTTTACTTCCTATGAGATTTTCTGGTTACCAGGTTAGACTTTGTCGACCTGGACACCAAGGTCACTGAAACAAATTCCAGCATTGATACGGATGTAACTATATGACCACCAGGCCGAAAGACACTCGTGCTAGCCGCAGCACTACCGCTGTACCCTTAGCCGTATTTATTTCACATGGCAATTTTTCGCAACGTCATAGCTCTTCACAATGAAGTGCGATTTTCAACAATTCCGGTGAAGAATTAGATAATTATTGTGGTGTTCAAGATGATGATGATTCTGGTGATGACACCATCGTTTGGTCAAATGATAATGGATAATGGCAGCGAACATAATGACAGTATTGACGAGAATGATGATGATGCTGATGATTATTATTATGGTGATGACACTACCGGTTGGTCAAATGATAATGGATAATGGCATAATGATGGTATTGACGAGAATGATGATGGCGATAGCAGCCGGTCTGTTATCAGGGAACGATCATGGTAGCCAATATAATGATGATGTATAAGACAATAGTAGATGGTCTGTCCGGGAAGGTTAACCCGGCCAACAAATGCCCGCAGAAGTCGGATGTGTTGGCCTAACGGCGCAAGAACGCAGCTCTGCTGTAAACAGGCACAACGCAATCACATCCGAAAAAAAAAACTCCGGATGAACGAAGAAGAAGAAGAACAAGAAGAAGATGGTCTGTTATCATGAAATTATAATGAGAGCGATCATAATGATGACAACGATGCTGATAATAACGATGATTACACTAGTGATTGGTCTGGAATTCCAAAAATGATGATGGTGATGAAGATAATGACGACGACCACGATTGTGCAACCAATTTTAATATTTTTTTTTGGCGCTCGCACGCTTTGAACTCAAGCATAGTCCATACACAATACTTCTAGTAGTGCTGGACTGAATTTTGTAAGTGGATTAGCTTTCCCTATTAACAGTGTCCCTGTCTCTGTGGCTGAAGGGCTTGCGAACGCGGTTTGTGAGCCCGTATACCAGGGTTCGAAACACGGCGGTGCTGGTTTTTTCGAAAAAGGTATAGAGGCCGGTCGTTCAGAAAGCAATGGCAAACTACTGAACGTAACACTTGCCTAGTACATCAACAGCAGCTGAAAATGCTGGTGTTGACTGCAACGTCCCGTAAGGGATACGCAACAAAATTTTTTTTTGCCATCAGGCGAACCCACTCTGACTTCAGAGGTACTTGTAATGTACATCCCCAAGTCAACACTTTAGTCCAGCTGTCCGGTGGAGGAGAGCACACGGGATGTTTAAGAACACGCGTTCTTATCCATTCGGCCATGCTGACCTCTATGATACAAATAATTTGTATGCATATCATGAAATAATGATAGTGATATTAAAAGACGCTGATGATGATGATGATATTCACATGTGCTAATTATGATCACGATTATGGCAGTAATAACTTCCTAAATACGATAAAAAGTTAGCAGTGAAGACGAGATATAAATGAAATCACAGTTATGATGAAAAACAATTTTCATTCAGATTATTGATGATAACCATAACATACCTGGACTCTCCATCGGTGAACAACACTGCTATAAGGGGGACTTGTGATCGGACAAGGTTTCGAGGCAAGCAGTACTGTCTCAAGCCCAGAAGACCCCTATAAATAAAAAAAAAAAGGAGCGGTTATAGTGCCGGAATTAACGCAAACAATAGACAAGCTACAACCTAGAAACCCATACTGGATAGATCAGAACAAATGATCATTCTGCGCCTCAGATCAGGACATGATCGATTACGAAACCACATAATATACACGTTCAACTATGTGGACATGTGAATTGGCGCTGCAGACAGCTGATCACATACTTCAAGACAGCCCCGAATACGACATATCTAGGCAAACCTTCTGGTCTACAGAAACAACAAAGGAATATAAACGTCCTCTTCTTCTTTCCTCCTCCTCCTCCTCCTCCTCCTCCTCCTCCTTCTTCTTCTTCTTCTTCTTCTTCTTCTTCTTCTTCTTCTTCTTCTTCTTCTCTTCCTCCACCCCTTCTTCTTCTTCTTCTTCTTCTTCTTCTTCTTCTTCTTCTTCTTCTTCTTCTTTTTCTTCTTCTCTTCCCCACCCCCTTCTTCTTCTTCTTCTTCTTCTTCTTCTTCTTCTTCTTCTTCTTCTTCTTCTTCTTCTTCTTCTTCTTCCATTCCTCCTCCTCCTCCTTCTTCTTCCCCCTCATCTTCTTCTTCTCTTCCTCTACCCATCCTCCTCCTCCTCCTCCTCTGCTTCTTCTCTTCCTCTACCCATCCTCCTCCTGCTTCTTCTTCGTATACTTCTTCTTCTTCTTCTTCTTCTTCTTCTTCTTCTTCTTCTTCTTCTTCTTCTTCTTCTTCTTCTTCTTCTTCTTCTTCTTCTTCTTCTTCTTCGCGAACAACGTTTGCTGTGTGTTTATTCCTGCATGGGTCACGCACACATTGATTCGCTTGAGGTCTTCACCGGTCCCCCAGAGATTTTCTGGAAGGATCGCTCCAGTCGCCTTGATTACCCCCCTCAGTTCAGCGAAGTCATCTGTCTTGTCGGAAACGCTGTGGGGTTATCGTAACTGCACCACATTTGCTGAAGACACAGTCAGTGAGACACACTCGGTAGAGGTGGGGAGATGGTGTGTGTGGGATGTGTGGGTTGGGGGATGGATGGGGGGATGTATGTGCCTGTGGGTATGTGTGTGATTGGGTGGTGGGTGTATAAGTGGGGGACACGCGGATGGATAGGGGATGGGTGGGTGGGTGGGGGATTTGTCTCATAACATTGTAACATGCATTTTTTTTGTTTACAACATTCATTTGACAATTTTTTCCCCCCTATATTAATGCACTGATGAACGAAAGATGAGTGATTGGAAGGGCCGAATGTAAGACGTGCCTGCGTGCCCAATTTGTTACCCTTTGAAAATAAAGTTCGTTCGTTCGTTCGTTCCTTGTGCTCTGTGTCCACATTGTCTTGTTATGAGTCTGAAGTAATAGTGGTAATAGTAGACACAACATCACCATAATCATCATTATCAGTAGTAGTAGTAGTAGTAGTAGTAGTAGTAGTAGTAGTAGTAGTAGTAGTAGTAGTAGTAGTAGTAGTAGTAGTAGTAGTAGTAGTAGTAGTAGTAGTAGTAGTAGTAGTAGTAGTAAACTTGTAACAAATGTAACTTATATTGAGATAATTAGCTTACTGATTTAAACAAAGCTTGCATACCTGGAGATATATCCGTCACCTGTCAAATAAGGAGCCCTCAAGATTTCGCTCCTCAGTTGATCTTTAGGCAAGTTGTTGGCGATTGATAGGTGTTGTCTGTAGGCTGCGGCGAATACCCCCACCCCTACCCTGGTGGTAGACGGACTTATATCCATGTCGGACACCAGACTGGATACAAACGTGAGCATCCTATTATAGTCCTCACGCCAGAGGCTGGACGAACTGTCCAGCAAAAAGCAGACATCGGCTTTCTTGTTTGTCCAACCTGTTTAGTTACAGAAAGATTTTGTATTGTAATGGTGGTCTCTCATAAGTCTCTCTCTCTCTCTCTCTCTCTCTCTCTCTCTCTCTCTCTCTCTCTCCTCTCTCTCTCTCTCTCTCTCTCTCGTTCTCTCTCTTACAGCCGGGGATTTTGAGATATGTATCACATTTTTGCATTGTTTTTATTTTATTTTCATTGTTCTCATTTTTCATCTTTCCATTCTTCTCACCCCATTCTTATGCCTTAATGTAATCACTGTAATGTCTTCCCCGTGTTTATATGTTGTGTGTTGTGTATGTATTTGTTCGCTGATGAAGGCTAGTCACCACAACGTCCTGTATTTTTCTTAATTGTGTTCTGTAAAGCTGCATTACGGACGCAGTATACCGCCTCGAAACATAGCTGTGGGCGTTTTGGCAGCAGATCGCCTTACGTTGATTTTTTTAATGAAATTGTATGTCTGCCGGTCGTTCAGAAAGCAATGGCAAACTACTCAACGTAAACTTGCCCAGGAATCGCGAACAACAGACACATGCTGGGGTAAACTGCTACGTCCTGTATAGGATATGCAACTAACTTGTAACTCTTTCTTAGGGCAATTTTCTAGGCTGAAGGGAGTAATGGGCAAATGGTGCTAAACTCGTAGTTGTTATAGACAAATCGGCACTAAATGATGTGTTATATATCTCACCGGCCGCCTCTGGTTTCAAAACATTTCCCTGCCCCAATTTTTTTTATTGATTTTCATTTGATTCTTGTGTCCAAGGGTTCCGAGATAGTTCCAGGACCTCACTTACTTACTTTACACACTTTTTAGTAGTTATTTGTTAATGCTGTTGCATTAGTATCTTTTTGTTTTTGTATGCTGACGAATGCTTTCTCTCCGAAACAACAATTTTGCCAAGCGTGATTGTGTTCTTGTAAAGCTGACAATCTGCAGTTTTCTGTTTTGGTTAACTCCGCACTGTACGTTATTGTTGTCAGGTTGTCGTCATTCAGAGTTCATATTTTATCGAATGAATTGCGTGTCTTCTGTGTACATCACAATAGGATTGTTCACAGCTGTCAGAGTTCACGGATGTTAAGGAAAATTATCCACTTCAGAGGGGAATTTCCACAGATTAGCAGAAAACAAAACAAACAACTGACCTTTATCCAACTGACCTCTGCAATTACATTGACGCGCGCGCGTTACTAATGTTCTCGATCTGAATGTCCTATCATCTTTAAAAAAGGGACAAATCACTTAAGTACAATGAAACACTTAAGACTGGCGAAACCTTGTGCTGACATTAATTTCAAGCTTTGAAGATTGTTCCGGATATGTTGGACTACTGTCTTTCAAATTAAAGTTGGGGTGAGGGGAGGAAGGATACAGTAGTGTTAACAGTCGTTTTATTTTGAGAGAATGGCTTTCAACAATATTTTTGTTGTTGTCCCGAGTAATGCATCACAGGTAAACTTCTGTTGTTCCTGCGTATCACACAATCTCACGATGTGTTATATATCTGTTTTTGCGTTTGGTCTTGGATACTAAAGACATTTTGCCAGATATTTTAACATGCAGGACAACATTTGCTGCTGGCCCGATCGAAATCCGCCAAGAGGCCAGGATGTTAAAAATGGACTTCAGCTTCCAATTCGACCCAGCCTAAAATGGGTATCTGAAAAGTAAAGGCGATTGGCAGATGCTGACCTCATCGCATATCGAGTTGTGATTGGCCTGTAACAACATGGAGCTAGCAGAATATACACAATACGCGCCGTGGCGTGGAATATTTACCATAATTAAATGATATATGGGAGAACATGGCATTAGTTACTCTTACACTTAGTCTTGTAACTGATGAAGTGCCATGTGGTGATTAATCGTCTTAAGCGACTTTCGTTTCTGCCATGGGTTTATATACTGTAGTTGTCCCCATGCAACCCCTTTAATTTGATATATCACACATGTGTGCTACCACGTTAACACAATTTAAGCCATAGCAATGACACACCCTTATTAAACATTTTCCGTAATCCATTTTTTTGTTTGGTCCAAACCCACTTTTTGTTTAGCACTGAATCAGTTAAAAACGAATACACTCATCATTTTCTCTTTGTGGTTAATGTCTTCCTTTATTAACACTAGCAGACGACCCTGTTACACGCCATGAAGTATATTTGGTATATGGCACAATAGCCTCATATTTCTGTATACCAATCGGTGCTCGACAGGTGATGTGGTTAATATAACCCCAGCGGTCTTTACTTTATAGGACAGACTCCCATGTTAGGCTGGGTCGACCTGTACGCCAGCCTAAAATAGGTACCAGGGATCGTTATGAGAAGTAAAGGCGGTTGGCATGCTATTGACTTTATCGCATGGTGTGCCGATTGGCCTATACCAGTATGGGCTAGCACTATATCCCAATACTCCCCATGGTGTGGAATACTTACCATATTTATATGGTATATGCCAAGAAATTTGAAACATAAAAATATCACGCAAGCCGCATTTAATAATGAAAAAAAAAAAAAATAACCCGCGCATTCATGGGGATTCGAACAAAATTCCACTGAGTCCAAAGGCAAACAAGAGTGTTAGTTACTGTGCTACCGCTGCCCCGCCACCCTTGTATCTGATGCAAAATCTTACGTGACTGAAAGAGTTAGTGGTATTAAGACAGGCGTCTTTTTTCAAGTCTTACAATAATACAGCATCTTTTGGACAATCAGTTGACACACTTTCTCAGCTAAGTGTTGTGTGACTTTCCGTACTTCACCGGTTTCCCTGACCGCATAACAAACCCACCTAATTACTTTCCTACTGACATGTCTCCTTATCTGCCTAACTACTGTATTACTTGCTACCTCTATTTGCCTGTCTGTGCTCGCTCTCTCCATCTGTTTGTCTGCCTGTGTGTCTGCCTCCCTACCTACTTGTAACTACCAGTCTATCTACTTGTTTGCTCTTTTATTCCTTAAACAAGATCACACATTAGTGTTTATTTACTTATATTCTTAGGACTTTTGTTTGTTTTGTTTTATTCAATTCCGAATACGCTCGGCTACAGAAAGAACTTGGACATACAGATGATGGAATGATCTAGCTGTACGACGTCCATATAAAACAAATAGGCCTAGTACTATGTGTTTTGTTGTTGTTGTTGTTGCTGCTGCTGTTGTTGTTGTTGTCCCAAAGTAAGGAAGTCACGGTTGACACTTTTCTCTATTCAACCTCATGGTGGTGGATTGGATAACCAGCCTTTTCAAATAAGGGCGATACACTGGCAGAATCCGTGTGCAAGTTGCCGAGGTTGAAAATCCATTGGCAGTTGGAGAAAAAAAAGTGTTGCATGTTCTTTATAGGACATCGCATTCAACCACAGCATGTACTGTGAGTTTGTGGTTTTCTATGAAACGTTATTTTCAGTAGTTTGCCATTGCTTTCTAGCCGGCCGACACTCGTACCTTTGTGAGAATCAACTCAAAGCAATCTGCTCCCAAATCGCCTGCTCCTGACTTCGAACCCGGTGTGTCGAAATTGTGAAACTGCGTTTACTACCCCCAAGCCACGCATGCTGACTAAATAGAAAAAAAAATGGGCCGAATAAACCAGTCCAGGCAACATTTCAACACTAGAAAACCAACAACAAAAAGCCTGTTTATAACATATGTGATTAGGGTATATCACACAGGGCCCTCATTGTTATAAAAAGTTCGTGCACTGTGTTGAGATTGTCTCCTTGTGTGATATATGGAAAGCAACTTTGTCCGATCTATGGAGACTAACCGGGGCACTTATGGGAGTATCACTGTTTAATGAAGGCGATCCCTTACAAACCAACTTAAGCGCACACATATTCAGCGATTTAACTAAACATGTAATGTAGGAATGCTAACTTAGGAATTCAAGCCTGTTCACAGTATGAGCTGAACAAATAGAAATTCGCTAAGATTCATTGCTTAATGAGTCATTCGGCGCGTTTTAAATTCTTTGAATGACCCGCACTGCCTAAGTTGACAGAGAAAGCGGTACGTGCCCTGTAGGCCTACTGCATTTCAGAGTTCAGATTGCCGCATTGTATTGGTGAAATAATGTGTTGGTTTGAACACATCGGTGACTGTGGTGATGATAGTCTTATCGTTAAGGCAATACTAGGAGAGAGAGAGAGAGAGAGAGAGAGAGAGAGAGAGAGAGAGAGAGAGAGAGAGAGAGAGAGAGAGAGAGAGAGAGGCAGACGGACAGACAAACAGACGGACAGACGGACAGACAGAAGACAG
>OY992877.1:99171516-99176516 GCA_963921405.1 Cepaea hortensis | reverse complement strand
CCCTACTGGGGGAAGAGACCCACAACCAGCCCACCCCAATCCGTCCTGTAATGAGTTGTCCCAACCAGCCCACCCCAATCCGCCCTGTAATGAGTTTCCCATACAGCTCAGTCCATGTCCTCCACATATTATCCATTTCCGTCTCTACTTCTCTTCTTCGTGAGCTTTTGGGGTTTTCTCTATTTCATTTACTTTACGGATTCCAGAGAAATACCTTTAGTTAAACTATTA
This sequence comes from Cepaea hortensis, assembly GCA_963921405.1. Lineage (NCBI taxonomy): Eukaryota > Metazoa > Mollusca > Gastropoda > Stylommatophora > Helicidae > Cepaea > Cepaea hortensis. The sequence goes on along the minus strand of OY992877.1, from coordinate 99,176,285 downwards.
TTATATTTGCTCAGCGAATATCCTACCCAGCGCCATTATCTTTCCTCCACCTCTTGGTTCATTGGCATTTGTCCTGCTCATCCCTTGAGTTCCACATTGGCGATTCTGTCATACTGTTTGAAGCTTTCAGTATTGCGCAGGCAACAATTAATTACTGTTTGTAGATTAATAGTCTTTTTAGTCGTTTTCCACGTTTCTAGTCCATACAGTTGTACTGATTTAATTTTAGAATGTAATATTCTAAGTTTGGTGATCAAGTGAGATGGTAGAACATGACCGCCCACGCGTACCGGCATGGCACATGATGGATGGATGGTGCTAAGTTCAATATTATTTTTTTTTTTAAAACATAGATATTAGAAAGCAGTTACCAGGTAATCTGTATTAAAACCTATACACGAGTAGCAGGTTAAGTGGTTTGGCTGGTTATCACAACGATCACCAGACAGTTCTCCACAGGGGTAACATCGGCTTAAGTGCATACATACATACATACGTACACGCATGCAAGAACACACCACACACACACACACACACACACACACACACACACACACACACACACACACACACACACACACACACACACAGACAGAGGCAAGCATGTATACATATATAAATATATACACACACATCAGAACTTCGTGTTGTCCCTCCTGAGAATTGGGTTGGAGCATGTAAATAATAAATGGTTTGTAAAAAGGGGTAAAAGCTACAAGATCCACTTCTTTGCACCGGGTTTTATCCCATTTGTTTTGCACCAGGTTTGTGTTATTAGCGAATTACCTCAAACCTGAGGAGGAAACAGTATCAACCTGGCCCTAATCTCAACCAGTCTGTATGCGTTGTGCTGAATTATGACCTGGTTACATCCTAGTAGATTCCCCCGTAGATATGAAGTTACAGTACAGGTCATGTAAGGCACGTAGAGCGTCCTGGTCATTCACTGCTCCTGAATTCGTCTCCAGTCGTCTTGACTTGTCTTGTCACTGGATTCAGATGGACTCAGGCGAGTGTGCGTGGTCGACGTATTGCGCAATTCTCCTTCACTTATAAACCAAATTCATCGCGCAAGTCATTCTTCATCAAAGAAAATTTCAAGCCAACATAGGCCTTGCCGGCCATCTTAGAACTCACGGCTCAAAATATTCAAGCCCACTGGACCAAATGGATAGTCATCATCATGCTTGATGAACAAACACATACCCACGGGTTATGCACACACCGCTCTATTCAGTATTCTCAGCTTAGATAGGGGAATAGCGCTCTGCAATACCATCTCCGTAAAGATGGTACTTTCGTCATTCATTCATTCATTCATTCATTCATTCATTCATTCATTCATTCATTCATTCATTCATTCATTCATTCAGTAGCATGTCCTTTACAGAACCTCGCTCCCTTAACAACCTTCCGGAAAACCTCTCGATCGTAAGCAAGATGTCCCGCGTCTGATACACCCATCTGGACATCATCCTAGTGCTATAAACAATTCTTTTCCCTGTTATATATTTTATTTTCATATCTCTATCTCTTTCCCGTCTGCATGGCCGCAAAGTGCTTACGCTTGAACTTCCATAACAACCTTCCGGAAAACCTCTCGATTATAAGCAAGATGTCTGATACACCCATCTGGAGATCATCCACCACTTCCTGCACCCATATTCTCCTTGGCCTTCCTCTTCCTCTCTTCCCAGGCATATACCCCCCCCCCCCCCATTACTATACTCTCCAAACTTTCGTGACGTTTCAAGTGACCAAAATATTTTAATTTTCTTTGTTTTATAGTAGTAAATAGCCAAGAGAAATTAATCCACAGATTCATTGATACCGACCGGGTCGGGAAAAAAAGTGTCTTCATCAACTACACTCAGATAGATGCAAGGCCCTTGTCATGGCTGAGACAAAACGTCAATGTATCATATTACAAACTCACAGCGACACCCCCCCCCCCTCCCCGGGCATTCACAACAGCTAACGTAACCAAATAACATACACACAGACTTACCAAAATAAGAAGTACCACTGCATAGTTGTGACCGAGCATGTTTGCACGTTGTAAAAAAAACCACATTGTAATCGGAAACAATATAATAATTTTACTATCCGGAAAGCAAACAATCAGTTGCGCGACGTGGATAAGAACGCTTTCGGTTAAGTTTGGAGAAACCCTCACTGTCGGCCAGTTTATATAGAATGTGACAAGTTGACAATTTCCAATATGGCGGTTGACAAGGGACAAGGGAGTGCTTGTAGCTCCGCCCACACCATAATCTGACAGCGCTAGTGTAGGTATTTAAAAAAGACACTTGGCTTGTGATCGCCAGGTAAGGAGTTGCAGGTGCTTGTGCCCTGCCTGGTGCACCTAACCCCTCTCATATTTCATTAAGGGTCCATTTTGAAAAGCACTGCAGCGTGATGTAGAGGGTAAGAATCCAAGGCAAGTCAAGTGTTGGTTAAAAATAGAAAGTAGTGATTTTCCCGAAAAACTGTATCGCAGTTGCTTTAAATAGTAAAGCACGTGCACTGCTCACGTTAACCCGCATAGCTTTTTCGTCCGTACTAGGAAAAGGGTTGGTTGATTTGTGTCCGTTAGCAGCAGGCCTGCGATATCTCAGCCGTCATATCCGAGTCCAAAACGTAATACACATCAATATCAATTGTAGAGGAACAGGCGAGGCCATTGACATCACAAGAGAAATAAATTAATATGTATTGATTTGCACCGATAGCATTAGAGCTAAGAGGTCAACATTGTAGTCAAACTGACTGGGTTCAACCCTTACACCGGCCAGTTCGACTTAATTGTTGACGTCTTGTCATTGACTTGGGGACGTAAATTACAAGTACCTCAGAAGTCGGAGTGGATTCGCCTGATGGCGAGGGAAACCAGTAACAGGGAAAACTAATTCCCTCGCAAAAATAAGCCCAGTGCACTAGAAATTGTAGCATGTGTATGGACTACAATTGAGTTAAAAACAAGCGAACGTAGGAAAAAAAAAAAAGAAGAATATAAATGATGGAGAAAGACCGTTATAGGGACAAAGTTCAACACAGGATAAAACACTAAACGATGAAGAGATACGGAAATAGTGGTCACCGTGTGCTAGCTTAACCCAGGTAGGACTCTTCAATACACTAGCAAAGATCTTTGAAGGACGCTTGTTTCGAGTTCTTAAGTAATCATTACTTTGGAGCACATATACAAAGCTAACACACAGCTCTTTCTTACATTCAGCTTATCAAGTCTCTCTTCAACCCAAGCATAAACCTATTGTTATAATTGAGGCGATAGACCCAGATGACCATCACAACTATAATGAAAAGAGAGTAACATTTATGGGGCATAGCATAGCAAACAGAAGAGGTAGAATAGAGAAATGAGCTTATAGGGAAAAACACTAGACAACCAAGGAAGACATGAACAGATGTATGTAGAAAGCGTAAATAGCTGGGCAACAATTAATACATGTAATGGAAACAATACCAACTTTCGTTAAAATATGACACAGAGGATTGGGCAGCAGAAGAAGAAGTAGAAGAAGAAGAAAAGTAAGAAGAAAATTGACAAGGAGGAGGAGGAAGAGGAGGAGGAGGAGGAGGAGGAGGAGGAGGAGGAGGAGGTGGAGAATAGCAAGCACCTGAAGAATACTAATTAGATCAACCAAGGATTAATTATTATGACATATATTATTTGTCATAATTATGTTCTCAATCTTGAACCTTCTTGAACATACATGCTTATTTTTGACGTGATAAACCAAAGGTTAATTTCAATTGATTGCTCATGACTTAATTAACGGGAACTTACTATGGAGCCGCATCTCCATGATAGTATCTATCGAATTATCTTATTGTTTGCTGTTTTATATGTTTCAACATCCGCATGACTATTGCGAAATCTTATATATAAAAGGCGATCTCCGTCTGTCTGTCTGTATGTCCATATGTCCTTTATGCGCTCGCGAACGGCCCATCCGATTGAGATGAAATTTTCTACACGCCTTCCTTTCATTCCAGCGCAGCCCACTGTCAAATTTTTTTAGTGTGAAATCGGCTGCTTACCCAATATTATTTAATTTTCCATTTTTCATTATAATTTCATATATCTCAGGGGACCTAACTCTGTAAAAGTTATTTCAAGGGGAATAACTTTCTGTATACCTTATAGTCATATTGTGGCATCGTTTTCAAAGATTTATAAACTCTGTGTCTATAGTTATGTACCGCCATATGAGTTATAATAAATAATGATACAATCTTTAAGGCATTTTCAAAGTTTTCATAAAAATAATGCACAATGCATAACATTGTAACTCATCTTTTTATGCTTAAGAAGTTACTGTAGTCATGCAGGTGATTAGAAAGAGTTTTCATTAAAAATAATGGATGGTGTGTGGAAGGACATTCTTTTAAGTTACTTTTTTTGTTGTATGAATTTAATGAGACGCTACCCGTCAGGAGCTGGGCGAAGCCACGCCGGGTCAGATAGATAGACAGACCCACCTTTTCGCTGCAGTTGTCTACTCCTCCTTTTCCTTCTTCTGCTGATGCTGCTGCCGCCGCTCCATTTACCCAAGTTAATTGTTGGGGAAGATGTAAAGATCTTTCAAGTGCTCTTTCTAATGCTTTTTGTAAGTTGGTCTTCGTTTATCTAAGGTTGTTCTAACTGCAACCAATAAATGATTAGACAGACAGACAGACAGACAGACAGAGAGGGAGGGACGGACAGACAGACAGACAGACAGACAGACAGACAGACAGACAGA
>OY992877.1:99154016-99169016 GCA_963921405.1 Cepaea hortensis | reverse complement strand
TCTTCTTCTTCTTCTTCTTCTTCTTCTTCTTCTTCTTCTTCTTCTTCTTCTTCTTCTTCTTCTTCGTCTTCGTCTTCGTCTTCGTCTTCTTCTTCTTCTTCTTCTTCTTCTTCTTCTTCTTCTTCTTCTTCTTCTTCTTCTTCTTCTTCTTCTTCTTCTTCTTCTTCTTCTTCTTCTTCTTCTTCTTCTTCTTCTTCTTCTTCTTCTTCTTCTTCTTCTTCTGCTTCTTCTTCATCTTTGTTTTTGCATATCCTATTTAGAGGTCATCGCTGTCAACACCAGCATTTTACTGCCGTTAGTGATGTCTTGGCAAGTTTATGTTCAGTAGTTTACCATTGCTTTCTGTACGACGGGCTCCTATATTAACACGTTAAGACACTGTGCGACGCGCTCTGCTGCCAAATCGGTCGCAGCTGTGTTTCGAACGCAGGTAAGTGGGCTCACGAATCGCGTCCGCAAGCCCTAGACCACTGAGACGGCAATACCAAACTACTGAACGTAAAATTGCTAAAAGATCAACTTGGGGAACCCTCGTGGGATAAAGAAAGAAACTGGAGGCAGTGGAGATGTCTTTTTCAGAACAATTTTGAGAATATCGTGGGCAGAGAATACAACAAATACTGGGTTATTGAGATCTGATATGTAACAACATCACTTGTCAAATCCATTTTGTTTTTGTTCGCATATCCTTTACATGACATTGCTGTATCAGCATCTATCAGCTGTCTGTTGATTTCTTGGCAAGATTACGCTCAGTAGTTTGCCATTGCTTTCAGAGTGACCGGCTCACATACCCCTAAGTTACCGACGCGGAGAGATCCGCTACCAATTCTCGCGCACGTCACATTACTCACGAGAATATACAGGATTACGGAGAAAGTATTCAAAACCATAAGGAAAAGAAATGAAATTTATGGGACATATCAGTAGAAGAAGTGGCTTGGAGAAAACTAAAACAGGAAAGAGAACAGAGGAAGTTAGAGAAATATATGCGAGGAGACTTAAACAAGTGGACAACATAATGATAATATAAGCACCGCCAAGCTGATAAACATGTCAGACGAGAGAGAATTGGAAAAGCATGACCCCTGATGTATTCCCTAGACGACGCATCTGAAGAAGCCATAATTCATTCATTTGGCTATTGTTGTTGCTTTTGCGTTCGCTCGTTTTCAACTCAAGTGTAGTTAGTACACATGCTACGACGTTGAGTGCACTGGACTGATTTTTGCGTATGGATTAGCTTTCGCTATTACCAGTGTTCCTCGCCATCAGGCTAGGCCACTCCGAATTCAGAGGTACTTGTAATTTTCGTCCCAAAGTCAAGGACGCAAAGGTAACATTTTAGTCCAACTGACCGGTGTGGGGGTTGAACCCGCTACCTCAGCATCAGCACACAGGATGTTTAAGAACGAGCGCTCTTACCCATTCGGCCATGCTAACCTCTCTATTGACTATTAAAACTAAATGACTTTGCTTTCACACCATCGTTGGATATTGGCCATGAGGTTACAAGTCTACATTTTCTTAACCAAGCATAATTAAATCATCATAATTATCGTGTGCTGTGCCATATGATGCCCTAAATATTGGCGGTCATGACATACCAAAGATTCGATATGTTGATGATACAGTATTACTATCCACAACACAGAATGGCATAGAAAACCTAATAGCCTCAACCCAATTGAATAGTGAAAATCACAACTTATATCTTAACATAGCAAAAACAAAGATAATGCATACAGATAAAACTACTACGGAGAAAGAAATATACATTAATGGGAGAAAATTGGAGGTGGTGGAAAATTTTGAATATCTTGGGTCATTGATTACCAATAATGGTGACACAATGAAAGAAATTAAACGGCGACTATCCATTGCTCTTCAAAGACTAAAACAGATGAATAAATTATGGAGTGGGACAGATAGAACTACAAAAATTAGATTTTTAAGAGCATGCATCTTTCCCATTGCAACATACGCCTGTGAGACATGGACACTTACTAAACAAGCTGAACAGCGCATACATGCCTTTGAATATAAATGTTATAGACGAGTTCTAAGAATATCTTGGGTAAAGAAAAGAACAAATGCATCCATACTTCAAGAGTTGAATATTGAGGAGGGATGGCTATTAAAGACGATAAAACAAAGAAAATTGAAGTATTTTGGTCACTTGAAACGTCACGACAGTTTGGAGAGAACAATAATGGAAGGGTATATGCCTGGGAAGAGAGGAAGAGGAAGGCCAAAGAGAAGATGGGTGAAGGATGTGGCGAATGATCTCCAGATGGGTGTATCAAACGCGGGACATCTTGCTTGTGATCGAGAAATTTTCTGGAAGGTTGTTATAGGAGCGAGGTTCTGCAAAGGACATGCTACTGAATGAATGAATGTGCCAAGTAGACATTCACATATGGTGGTTCTTGGCGATGTGATTCAACTCTCGTTGTGTCAGGTCTTAGTCAGATGTGACTGAGCTACCTTATAACATTAGACGGTACTACCTGCTTTCTGTTAGCGCCGAATGTTGGGCGGCGCTTACCAAACCCGACACCCCACATTGTGCCAACGGCTTCGGGCGGAAGGGCGCAATTTGGAGGGTACAAGCCTTACCCTGGTGCGAGGAAATGCAACCTAAAGACAAAGTGTCATGGCAGGGCAGACCAGGCCCTAAGCCTTAGTTGGCGGCTGGTCTAGGATCGAAGCTCCGACAGGCGGACAATTAGAGCATTGCTTTGCTGATCCGACAGCTTCTGCAGCTTGTCTTGTTCCAGATGTATTGGTGTTACCTTTCCGATGGAGTGAACTAGGCAGGCCGAGAGAGGGATCATGCTGCATGGGCAACACATGATCTCTATATTTTAGCCCAGGATTTGTGCTATGGCGAGGCAATAACTCCATCCCTTACAAACTATCGTCTGTCAAGACGGCAAGGTGCCAATGAGATTCAACTCTACTGACGATACTCTTCCATGACACCATCTCAGTCAAACCAGCATCACTTCTCTTGATCTGCCTCTGCCGCTTTTTATACTGATCCTTCCTGATCCCCAGTGACTCTCTTCTCATCGCATGACCCCCCGCCTCCCCCGCCCCCCCCCCCCAAAAAAAAAAAATGTTGTTTGTCTCTTGTTTACTTAATGGTTGTATATAATGTTCTAGTTTCATTAGCCTCTGCCAGGCAGCCGTTAAGTCGGAGCATTAAATCGGGGATATTAAATCGGAGGCACTATCATGCCACTCAGAAAAGTTGGCGGTACTCGTTTTATTAAGCTTGATCCGCCTTGGAGCCATGTAATTTAAGGAAAGTACCATTTTCCGCACTTTAGGGTTTATTGGGTATATGGAACCAACCCTAAAGAAATGTAAATTCTCTAGAGATAGTGCGCAGTATAATTTGGACGTCGCGCAAATACCATACCACATATGTGTATTCTTAGCTATATAATTAGCAAAGGGGTTACGGACTCAATTTATAATTCCGCAAACCGTGTTCGAAACACAGCTGCAGGCAATTTGGCCTTGCGTTGGTTTTCATTCAATGGTATGAGTGCTGGTCGTTCAGTAACAACGGCAACCTAATGAACGTGAATTGCCATTAAATCTCAAACAGACACAAAATGCTGGGGTTGATTAAGACGTCATGTAAATTATATCCAACTAAATAATAATTAAGTGTACCGAATACTGTAGTACATGTAATAACTACACAGCCATGACAGTGTACACACACACACACACACACACACACACACACACACACGCGCGCGCGCGCACGCACACACACACACACACACATTACAGCTTGTTTCGCTGAAATAATAAATGGGTTTGTATTTCAGTGAAAATACTATTTATAGCTAGCCTTTTAAAGCAATGCATCCGCCCGAGTCCCTTACTTGGGTTTCTCTGATCGGGATTTCTGAACTTGTTAAGTTATATTTTATGTAACCAGAGACATAACTGTAGTCGGACGTTATTCGAAACAGCGTTCTGTGACCTACATAGCTTTTCATTGATGAATGACGGCTTTTAATAAATACTATGACTAATTCCCGTTGCAGTATTATAGTAAAACTATATACTGTGTCAAAGAGGTTGATCTGGTCTGCTGGCTCATGTATAATCATGCAACCACAGTATAATCACGGGTACTAGAGTTACACATAGTCTTTGTTGTGTTGTTTTCCGTTCGCTCGCTTTGAACTCAAGCCAAGTCCTCAAACATTCAGCATACTTATAGTGCACTGGGCTGATTTAAAAAAAAAATGTGGATTAGCTTTCCGTATTACCATTGTCCCACGCCATCAGGCAAACCCACTCCGACTTCTGAGATACTTGTAATTTACGTCCCTAAGTCAAGGACGAGAAATCAGCATCATCACACTGAAAGTTTAAGAGCGTGTGCTCTCATCCATTCGGTCCATTTACCTCCATTGTGTTCGTGTCTGCTAAAAGGAACACGGTTTAGTTACAGAATATTTGCTACGTTTTCTAATGCTGTACAAACATGCATGACACATCATCATCATCATGTGCCATGCAAGGTGGTGTAGGCTTTAAAGTCTCTCCACACAATTCGGCCCTTAATGTTCTGGATAAACTCTGCTGATGTTACTCCTTTATGTCACCATCTTATAGTATGTCCCGAAAAGAATGCCTTCATTCACGATCAATTATTTTGAAAACTGTCTGTTGCATCGTTATGAAATTTTTCCAGCCGTCTTATATTTACCCCCACCCAAGGAATATGTCTTTGATAGGTCCAAAAACAATTTAAATAATCGAAAGCGGCGACATTTCTTTGATGTTTTGCTGAAAAACTAATGATTTCTCGCTAAAAAATTTATGTTTACATTAATGAAAGCCTCGCCAATTCAGATGACACACAAGGCGTATCCGGATTCGTATGGGAGTGGGTGCAATGAAAGAAGTAGCTTAAAATCGACAGGTTCGGCTACATTTCACAGGGTTTTTATCCCATATGGCTCAGTTTCTTTCCGCAGCGCGGAAAGCGTCGCACAAAGCGCGAACTCCGTACCTCCAGCGACAACCCTAGGGAGTCTCCGAAAAAATGCACTCGTGAAATGAAGGACGCGGCCGGAATCGAACATACAACCTTCGGAGTCAGACGGCTTGACCACTTCACCACGGAGAATCCCGAGAGGGGTGCAATGTGTAATATTAGTAAAGACAGAGAATTTACAGAGGCATGGGGTAAATAATTTGTAAATTGACAGGAAAGTAGAAGGAATATATTTCTTACCTTATTTTTCATTTCCTTCTTGTTTCTTCAGCTGCTGGTTAATAATGTGTACACAAGTATTCGTGTTAGCTTTTTATATTGAGTTCGTGAAAGCTTCCAAATAGCTGTAAGTTAATGTGCGTATGGAGTGACCAGAAATGATACCGCAATTCAGTCATCATGTTTCCATTTTTAAGGATCTGTTCAGCTGTCTGTGTAGTTTGTTCACACGTACACATGGGTGACAGACCGGCTTTGAGTCTTCGTGAAAGACTGTCTACTCTGCTGTTTACCGTTCAGAGACGGAACATGATTACCTGTTTTGCACTATCAAAATAGTTGTCAGTATCTCTGTAGTGGGCTTTCTTCTTAACGACCAAGATGTTGGTCCTCTTTTCATTGAAGTTTATATATTGATTCGTATGCACGTCTGTTGTCCCCTAATTTGACAACGTGTTTGCTCCCACGTTTCTTGTTATGCCACAATATGTCAGTTTCCACCGCAATATTACTCTTCTGTTGGTATTCAATGCGTTTAGTGTGTGTGTGTGTGTGTGTGTGTGTGTGTGTGTGTGTGTTTTCAATACAGTTGTTTGCCACCGCTGAGGGCTTGCGGAATCGAAAATTCATCACTGTGGAATACAAACTGTTGCTGTTGACATTATGCTGATGCTGTAATGTTTAGGGCCTGCAATTCTTCTGAATATTTATAGCAAAATATCCCAGTTGGTGTGCACGTGGATTAAGGTCTGCGATCTGCTCAGACCTTAATCTGTGTCAGATGATTCCAGTAGGTTGATGACTGCTCATCACTGCTCTCGGTTGCATAATATTCAATCCATCCTTTCTCCAATAATCCTCTTCCTCTTTCAACACATGGTCCTCACATTTTTCCAGTAACATTTATCAATATTTATTAGCGCGGACTGGATTAGTATCCTGACGTCAGACAATTTGAATATAGTATTGTCAGCTGCCACCTGCCCTTTAATTTTAGCCCACACAAGTTCTATAGGGTTAAAATGAGAATGGTACGGCGGAAGTCTCAAGCACCCATGACGATACTCTTCTATCAACTTGTGGATTTGATATTTCTTGCTTTTTGGCGTCTGTTTTACAAGGAACAACAATTCTAGCTAGAAATACGTTTCTGGAAATGGTATGTTTTCCATTCGGAGTCATATCTTTATTGCTCCCTTTGTGCTCGATGCTGTAGGTATTTTGTCTTCTTGGGCAACAACATTGATATCATGCATTGTCCAAAAAAAAAAAAAAAAAATGACACGACGGTCTATCTAGGGATGGAAGAACAGTATTCTCAAGCCAATCTCTAAATACATTACCATTCATCTTATTATGATAATCCCTATTGTCTGTATGCTTTGATACGAACACGAGCCCAGCATTCTGTTGTAAGCCATTATGCGTATTACCAGCATGGGCCATGACCAAAAGTTGTCCTATACTACTGGGCACATATCGCTTTATCTGTCCATCCACTGATTGCCATTCCTTATCACTTGTGTGGTGCGCATTGATCCACATTTCATCCAAACACACTATGCCATAATTTTCTTTGCGCATTTCCCTTATTTCACGTAGGTATCTGCTTCTCATGGCTCCTAAATTTGGTTGCTCAGAAAGATTATGTCTACCGCCCTTGTACTTTCAAATAGTGAAGATAATGTCCTTATAATTTTCAACAAAGTTGTTTTGGATAGCTCTATGTTATTGTTCTTTCTGAACCAAACCCTAAGTTTTCTTACAGTCACTGTTTCTTTGGCATCCAGCATTTTTATAATGCTGGATAATCCTGGATATAATATCCTAAATTTTTATAATTTTAGGAGTCTCTGTGGCGAAGTGGTCAAGCCTTGTGACTCGGGCTCCAAAGGTCGTGGGTTCGATTCCGGGCCGCATCCTTCGGTTCACGAGGTAAGTGGGTCGTCGTTAGAGCTGCGGAGTTCATGCTTTGCGCGATGCTTTCCGCGTTGCGGAAAGATACCGAGCCATATGGGATAGAACCCGGTGCAATGAAGTCGACCTTGTCGTATATCAAGCGACTTTTAAAGCATTTTTATAATAGCTCGCCTTATGACATCTGTGTCAAAGCTGTCGACGAAATGACCGTTTACTCAAACCCAATGCACGCATTGTTCTTTTTTCGGAATTTGTAATAGTATAAAACAGTTTCCTGCGATCAGCTCCTTGACAAAAATATGTGTACAACTTCATAGCGATTATTTGAAGTGTATAATTTCGCATTCAATCCCATTGAAAAATATTCACACATTTCAATGTTAGCGATAAGTGGTAAGATTTTAAAAAAAAAATATATTAATCAGGTTTCATTAAATAACCCACATTTGGAGACTCCTCTGAATTAACAGTCCTAGTATAAACAACGCGGTTAGTTGGCATAAGGCCAATCCCGTGAAAAAACGAACAATATTCAACACTGAGCGCTGATTGTCAGGCTACGCTGTAATACATTTAGAATTATGAATTTCATCTCAGACCCGTAAATTATATACCGCATATAAACAAACTTTGAAATCTGCTGTAAAATCTCCAGAACAAAAATGTTTTTGTTGGGTGGACATAATGATAAGGTTATATACTAAATCTCATAATTTTCCCTCAGTTGGTTACTGAGATAGTACCCCCAGCATGGTTTGTATGTCTTAGTAGGAACTACATTTCTATTCGTATGCGCACTATTGAGCTTTTCATTTCAGTAAAAACCGTCACGTAGGATTTCTTGCTGTATCAATTCTTTCTGTCTGCCTCTGCCTCTTTTCCCCACTGATCTTTTCAATCATCACGATGTTTTCCAGTACCTCTCTTCTGATTACCACGACGAAATAATTAATTTCCGCTGGACACACCACCACCATCATCATCAAGTGCTCTGCTAGCTGGCGTAGGCGTTCATGTCTCTCCACAGATAGTGGTCTTTGGTTTTCTGGATCACCTCTGCTGACGATATTCCCCCATGCCACTGTCTGAGTCCATCTCTTGATCTGCCCCTGCTTTTCTTCCCCTTGATCTTTCCAGTTGTCAAAATGTTCTCCAACGCCTCTCTTCTCGTGACATGACCACAGAAAGCCGTACAGGACACATACAATATAAATAATTGTTCACAGGAATGTTTGTTACATGCCAGGTCACAGCACATGTTACATTCAGTGTACACATACATAACGGGCATTTGTTACCTGCGTTGTGTCAATGTAATAATTCTCCTTGCCTGCCTACAACCTAGATAATGAATTAGAATAACAACGTGCACCAGTCTTCAACACCATACAGGAACTGCCATGATTCCGTTCAAGTAAATGGGGTCTTTTGTTGTCTGGGCGTTCTCGTGTCACCACAGACCTTGAATGTGTCAGGCCGGCTTGTCCTATACATTCAGCTTTAATTATCTACACAGAGTTGGTCTTGCAACAAGGGGATTATATATAACATATATAATATAGTACTTTGCATATTCTTTGAACTGACGTACGCATGAATTCAGTCCAATAAAAAAGTAGTTACAATGGGGAAATAATGGAGTCTATGTTTGGTGAATGGTGACACGCCGTTAAATACTGTCCCATTGACAGACCAAGTCACCGAGTGTGCGTGTGTGTGTGTGTGTGTGTGTGTGTGTGTGTGTGTGTGCGCGCGCACGTGTGTAATCATGTCAAAATAACAGAAAATCAGTGAATAAATGACATTATCACAAGAAGTGAGATAATACCAACCCTATAGGCCATTCATCTTCGTTCAAAATTAAATTATATGACAATTTATGAATAAAACAGCAATGCAGGAGGTCGCCCATTTTACACTGGCTTGCTCAATGAGAGTTTCATTTTGAGAGTTTTTATTGTGATTAACTTAATTCCAACATTGCCCTTACTTAAAATGCTGCCTGTGCCTTGCAGGACAGGTTGATCAGACACAGGTTATCAAACCGTAGGCAATTTTACGCTCAGTAAGTTGCCATTGCTTTCTAAACGAGAAGTTTAGGTCCAATTTTCTTTTGTCGGCGCACGGAAACTTTCTGAACGAACGGTCTCAGCTTTCCGCCACGCTTATGCGGTCTCAGATGTGATCAGCGTGGTTATGTATCCGGCCTTTCAGATATAGTTCAACAGATATATTTCAACAGATGTATTTCAACAAATATATTTCAACGGATATAGTTCAATAGATATATTTTAACAGATATATTTCAACGGATATCACTGAACTCTCGAAGCTCTGGTGATTCCTCTTAATGTTCATGACATCTAGGTAAAGTGTTAACTTGTGTGAAAATGTGCAGGTTGAGTTTTATCGCCAGATTCCAAATTCTCAATTTTAACATTCGGTTGGAGTCTTCTAACAATGAAATGCCTAACATTTGTGGAAGACACATGACCAACGTAGATCTAATCGCAGCGAGAGAGAGAGAGAGAGAGAGAGAGAGAGAGAGAGAGAGAGAGAGAGAGAGAGAGAGAGAGAGAGAGACGAAGAGGGAGGGAGACGAAGAAAGAGACGAAGAGAAAGAAAGAAGAGGAGAATGAGACAGATGAAGAGAGAAAGACGAAGAGAGAGAGAGAGAGAGGCGGAGGAGGAGAAAGAGAGATATGAAGAGAGAGAGATGAAGAGAGTGAAGGAGAGACGAAGAGAGAGATGAAGAGACAGAGACGAAGAGAAAGACAGACGAAGAGAAAGAGAGTCGAAGAGAGAGAGAGAGAGAGAGAGAGAGAGAGAGAGAGAGAAAGCAAGAGAAAGAAAGAGAGAGAGACAAAGAGAGAGAGAGACAAAGAGAGAGAGAGAGAGAGACAAAGAGAGAGCAAGAGTAAGAGAGAGAGATGAAGAGAGAGAGAGGCGAAAAGAAAGAAAGAGAGACGAAGAGAGAGAGAAAGATGGAAAGAGAGAGACGAAGAGAAAGAGAGACGAAGAGAGAAAGCAAGAGAAAGAGAGAGAGACGAAGAGAGAGAGAAGAAGAAGAAAGAGAGAGACGAAGAGAGAGAGAGACAAAGAGAGAGAGAAAGAGAGACGAAGAGAGAGAGAGAGAAAGCAAGAGAAAGAGAGAGAGACGAAGAGAGAGAGAAGAAGAAGAAAGAGAGAGACGAAGAGAGAGAGACAAAGAGAGAGAGAGAAAGAGAGACAAAGAGAGAGATGAAGAGAGAGAGATGAAGAGAAAGATAGACGAAAAGAGATAGAGAGAGAAAAAGACGAAGAGAGAGAGAAAGCAAGAGAAAGAGAGAGAGAGCGACGAAGAGAGAGATAAGAGAGAGAGAGCAAGAGAAAGAGCGAGAGACGAAGAGAGAAGGTAAGAGAAAGAGAGAGACGAAGAAAGAGAAACGAAGAGGGAGAGAGACAGAGATTGAGAAACGAAGAGGGGAAGAGGCAAAGAGAGAGAGCAAAAGAAAGAGAGAGAGACGATGAGAGAGAGAAGAGAGAGAGAGACGATGAGAGAGAGAGAGAGAGAGAGAGAGAGAGAGAGAGAGTATGTATGGGTAAATGTATTGTAGTGTGTTTGTGATTGTGAGTGGTGTATGTGCACAATGTAATATAAAAGTAAATAGGGATATTCTTAAACAAGTGAATCGGTACAATTATCTCGGAACAGTAATAACATCTGATGGGAAATGCCATGAAGAGATTAGAACAAGAATCGCCATGGCGAAAGTAGCCTTTTGCAAGATGAAAAACACACTGACCAATAAAATGATGTCAATTGCTACGAGAAAAAGAGTATTGAGGTGCTACATAGAGCTGTAGTTTTGTATGGGTGTGAAGCGTGGACAATGAGCATTCAAGCTGAAAAACATCTGATGGCTGTGGAAATGTGGTTTTTGAGGAGAATGCCATGGACAGACAGAATAACTAACGACCAAGTCCCACAAGAAACAAATGAAAATTGTAAATTGATTAGAGAAATTAGACGTAGATAGTCCAAATTTGTTGGGCATTGTCACGAGATCGCCATGAGTTAACCAGATAATGATAATACCGACGTTTGCTTGGCGTATATTTTCTAGGCCACAACAGTCGTACTAACAGAGTAAACACAGCTGCACGGGTTACATCGGGGCAGCACATATACACATTTGGTGGTGAGTGAGAAGGAATGGATACACGGCGTTGGCAGTTCATAAACAGTTAAAATCACATAGCCCTGCCCGCTCAGGATATGGAATAGTTCCGTCTGTCATTTATAGTTCCGGACATCAGGCGAAATGGCGGCTGGGATTGTCACCACTGAACAGAAGATTGACAGTTTATCAACAGGTTGGAAGTGCCCGACTAGGGAGAAAACGGTCAGACTGTCATTGGGTATTTCCCGACATCAAACGGAATGGCGGATTTGACTGTCACCACATGACAGAAAGTGAGGGCTTGTTATTGGAAATAGTGGAACACCTGCAGGACCTCAACAACGTCACGTGCACAATGTAGGTTGTTTGGAAAACTATGATTGGCAGCTTGGTATCGAAACCCTTTGTTGGAACTGTACAGTAACTCTCTAGATTGTTTTGGATGTCAAAACCAGTGATGACAAATCTAACATTAATGGAGCCAGGGAGGATGGATCCCTGACAAGGGAGGGTGCCCAATATGCCACCTGTGTGGGGGCATAAAGGATAACGTCACGTGGCCAACTTTGGTAGTTTGCCATATAAACCCGAGTTGGGGCCAACTAGGGGGACTTGAAAATGTGGCTCTAGTCGGAGTGCAATGGCACTGCAGTGCTTAGTGGAAATAATATCTACCGTTCCCTACCAGATCCGAGGAAACGCAACAAGTTTTTAGGAAAGGTTCAAATCCCACTCGGAAGAACACCAGTGGAACAGTCAATAAAGTTTCGTACAGAATGTAACTAAAGCTAGAAGGAAGATGATTCACCAAAGAGGGTGATGATTACGGATGCACCACACAGCATCAGACAGTTGTAACTAACCGAGAACATTAATTATTATAGTTACCTAGTGTGATATAATCTCGTGTAATAGAACACAAGACATGATACTTGAGGCTAGATAGACACGAGTGAGGATCAAGTACATTGGCTATTAACATTAATAACTGTGTACACACTACAAAGGACTTGTGCATTTTTTTTTTGGAACGATAGGAACGGACATTGTGTAGGGTGCAACCGGTCCATGATTAACTGTTAATACCACCGGTGTCTATTTCGGAAGATCATGAAAGGGGATTACCAGAGGTCTACAGAGGCAAATCAGTATCCAGCAGGATGGTTTCGGCACTGGGTGAGAAGTACATGTTCTGACGTAACGTGCTGTGGTCTATCCTTGCTGGGATCAGCTGACTGGGTTGTTGTCTGAGAGTCCGATTCTACACACTTTATAGAACACGTCACACATTTTCTTCACATACACGTCTCATATACGTTACACTTTTCTTTTAATAAATTAATCTTTATTAATTTTTAGAAGCAAGAGTTGTTGAGTATGTTGCGTTGGGGAAGTATGAGAAGGGGGCATACTACGACAGTGAGAGAGTGATAGGAAAAGGTGTCCACGGGCTGATGGAGTGTGTTGGACGGAAGCTGGTGGATTCTCCAGGATATTGATAGGGAATAAAATATTATAATGTGGGTGTTGACTCTCTTCACTCCAGGGACGACACTTTAAAGGAGGACACGACAGGCATGTTATGAGAAGAAATAAATTAGAGAACTTGATGACAACTGGCAAGATCGAGGGGAAGACAGAGAGGTAAATACCTGGATGGTCGAGACAGGAACACTAAGCTGGTCCACGACTTTGGTGATCGAATAAAATGGCGAATCATGACCGGTCTCGCTTTCCGCCATGGCACATGATGGATGGACGGTATGTGCATGCGAGGGAGTGGGTGTATAACTGTGTGAGGTTGTGTAAATGATGTTTGTATGTTGGTATGAATACACGGCTCTGTAGTGAAGGCGTAACGAATGCACTTCGCAATACCGCTTACCGCGTTCGTAACATAGCTGCGAGCTATTGGGAAGTAAACCGTCTTGCACTGGTTTTCATGCAATGGTATAGGTGCCGGTCGTTCAGAAAGCAATGGCAAACTACTGAACGTAAACTTGCCATGAAATCACAAACAGCCAGAATATGTTAGGGTTGACTGCGACGTCATGTAAATGATATGCAACTAACTTTATGTATGTATGAATGTGTGTATGTAGGTATGGATGTATGTGTTTATACATGTGTGTGAATGTGTGTGTGTGGATGTGTGTGAATGTGTGTGTGTGTGTGTGTGTGTGTGTGTGTGTGTGTGCGCGCGCACGCGTGTCTGTCTACCTGCATGCCTGTCTCATAATATTGTAATATGCATTGTTTATGTTCATAGCATTCATGTGACAATGTTCTGTCTACGTATGTGAATGTAACACGCACAATAGATCACTGATGTACGAAAGATGAGTGACTGGAGCGGTTGAATGTATGTCCAATTTGTGACGCTTTACAAATAAAGTTCGGTCGTTCGTTCAGCCAATTTGTATATGATACTAGCTGACCCTGCCCGGCTTCGCCCAGACCCTGGTGGGGAGCATCTCATTTAATTCATATAAGTAGTCATATAAGTTCCCGTTCCCGTTACCGACTATCTGTCTGTCTGTCTGTCTGACCCGGCCCGACATCGCCCAGCTCCTGGTGTGAAGCATCTCATTTAATTTATATAAGTAGTCATATAAGTTCCTGTTCCCGACTGTCTATCTGTCTGTCTGTCTGTCTATCTGTCTGCCTGACTCTGTCCGGCTTCATTAAATTCATACAACAAAAAAAAATGTAACTTAAAAGAACGTTCTACCACACACCATCCATTATTTTTAATGAAAACTCTTTCTAATCACCTGCATGACTACAGTAACTTCTTAAGCAAAAAAAGATGAGTTACAATGTTATGCATTGTGCATCATTTTTATGAAAACTTTGAAAATGCCTTACAGATTGTATCATTATTTATTATAACTCATATGCCGGTACATAACTATGGACAAAGAGTTTATAAATCTTTGAAAACGATGCCACAATATGACTATAAATTATACAGAAAAGTTATGCCCCTTGAAATAACTTTTACAGAGTTAGGTCCCCTGAGATATATGAAATTATGATGAAAAATGAAAATGAAATAATACTGAGTAAGCAGGCGATTTCACACTAACAAAATATCACAGTTGACAGCTCTGGAATGAAAGGAAGGCGTGTAGAAAATTTCATCTCAATCGGATGGGCCGTTCGCGAACAAATAAAGGACATACATACATACATACAGAGATACATAAATACGGACGCACATCCTAATTTATATATAAGATTTTATGACACAAATAACTACCTTAAAAGGTTAGAAGAAAATTATTACATGCTAAGTAGAAACAATTCTTAACCAATGGCTGTGACTCCTGTGGAATTAGTAAGGAAACAAAAGAAAATCCATCGAGGCCTCAGAGATATGGTTTTACAGAAGTTTGTGATACTTCTCTGGACAGCAAAAATTAGTAAATGAAATAATAAATGTTTTGAAAGAGAATAAGAAACTTTTTACAAACATCAGACGGCAACAGTCGTCATTTTTTTTTGACTACATTATTTAAAAAAAAAAATGGAACACGTGACCTCAAGAATGACTTATGGAATAAGAAAACTGAGGAAGACAACGAGAAAAGACGCAACCACTCTAACTGATACATGCTGTTGCAGAAAGTAAGATGTGGAGAATCACAATCGCGCAGGGATGCG
>OY992877.1:99089016-99149016 GCA_963921405.1 Cepaea hortensis | reverse complement strand
TACACAGCATTTACTGTACCCTTTCCTTCTACAAACCCACATTGTTCTTCCCCTATTTCAGGGTGTATTTTCTTCCTCACTCTTTGCATGATAATTCGTAGCAAAATCTTTGTGATGTGACTCATTATACTAATTGTTCTATGTTGATCACATTCCAAGGCTCCTGATTTCTTTTGGATTGCAATAAATACAGAGTTACATAATTCAGAAGGTATGTCTCCAGTATCATATAATGTTTTCAGCAGTCTGGTGACTTCCTCTAATACAAATTCTTCTAAAGCTTTAATCATTTCTGTTGTGATGTTATCTGCACCGGGGGCCTTGCCAGCTTTCATATGCTTAAGAACATTTCGAACCTCCATCTTCAAAATTGGCGGTCCTTCATTATTAAATCTATTATCATACTGTTCTTCTCTGTTATCATTCGAAAGTTTTTTCACATAATCTGTCCATACATGTAGAATCTGATCTTTTTCTATTATGATTTTGCCATCTTTGGTTTTTAAACAGCCTGTTGATGTACTTGTTCGTTTATTAGTAAGTTCCTTAATTCTTTTGTGCACTAATTTGGTATTTTGACTGTTGTGTTGTTTTTCAATTTCTAAGCACTTTTCCTCAAGCCATGCTTCTTTTGCCTCCTTACATAATATTCTATTCTGACTTGTCTGTGAATTTCTTCATATTTGGCAGAATTATGTTTGTTGAGTCTTCTTGTTTCCATTAGGTGTAAAATTTCTTCTGTCATCCATTTCTTAAGACCCACCTTCTTTAATTTTGGAATAGTTGTTTCTGCAGCCAAACTGATTGAATTCTTCAACATTTCCCATTGATCTTCCACATTCTGGAATAATATCTCTAGATCAGACAATATATCAAATCTGCTCTGTACTTCTATGTTGAATTTGTTTTGTATTTCCTTGTCATTACTCAATGTACCCAAATCATATTTAGTGTTTCCTGTTACATACTTGACTTTCTTCAACTTTATCCTCAGTGTTCCTGTAAGTAGTCTTTGGTCACTATAACAATCAGCACGGGGAACTGTTTTTGCTTTTGTTAGTTCGTTTCTAAATCTTCTGCTAATCAGAATGTAGTCAATCTGGTTTCTGATCCTGCTATCAGGACTCCTCCATGTCCATAATCTTCTAGGGCAGGGGTCATCAAACGTTTTTAACGGCGGGCCGGATAACTGACAAAATGACTAGCGCGGGCCGAATACTTGTTCTGTACAATACTTGCGCCGGTCTCCGTGGCAAAAATCTTACGGACGCAGTTCGTAATACCGTATACTCGCGTTCGACTATCTTGGAATCCGATCCAACCACTCGTGAGGTACTCTCCAATGGCCCTAGGGTAATTTTCCGCCGTAACCAGAGCCTCAGAGGCCACCTTGTGCATAATTGCCTCCCCACGGTTACTTCATCTGTGGGCACATTCGAATGCCATCGTTAGAACTGTCTGATATGCCTATACGTTGTTCAGACACCAGAGATTGCATTTCCCCTAGGCACCTTCACCTTGAAAGATTCTTTCACTTGTACATCCCGCAATCTGATTTGTGTCATCATCTGCAAACGATGTGACATGAAATACATTGGCCAAACGGGCAGACGTCTTGATGACCGTTTTAGAGAACACCTCAGAGACATCAATAAGGGCGCTGACAAACTAAACCCCAACCATTTCAATTCCTCCAACCATAATGGAGTCGACGATGTATGTGTCACCGCATTAAAACCCTGCTACTCCAATAGCTCCGTCAGGCTCACAATTGAATGCCAGCTAATCAACAATCTGGGATGCATCCATCCAGCAGGTATCAATACTGTTGTGGACGCTACGGTATAACTGTGGCATCTTCCCCAGTTGTTTACACTATCTATTACTATGCTGTCTCTCCCCCCCCCCCATACATAAGTTGTTCCAAACACTGCTGCCATACCAGCGGCAAATGTCTTCAGTTTCGGAAACCCAACATCAGGTAAGCAGCGGTAAAATTCAAAAAGTTTTCCTTTTCTGTGCTTCTCTTTCAACAAGTCATTTCCTTGCAAATCAACGAGCCCCACCTGTAGTTCAACTGGCACATCATCAAGGTTACGATCAAACGGATTCTGGAAAAGAAGAATGTCACTTTCAATTCTGTCAAGATCTAAAAATATCTCCAAAAATACTTCTTCAAGTCACGAATAATTCTTTTGAGGAAATCGAGGTTGACATCTTCGGCGATTGTAGCGCAAATCTTGTTGAAACAGTGAAAATGAAAATTTTTTTTTTTTTCTCCTTCCAGTTGTGCTTCAAACAATGACAGCTTTCTCCGAAATCCTTTGAAGATTCTGTAGAGATCACAGGCGAGGTTATTCTTTCACTGAAGTTTCAAATTCAGTTCATTTATGTGGGATGTGATGTCGACCAAAAATACAACTTTGACAGCCAGGTAAGATCTGACAGCTGTAGAGCAGCTCTATCTTTTCAGTGAAGAAAACATCTATTTCGTTTCGGAGCTTGTAAAAACGAAACAGGACTTTACTGCAGCTGAGCCACCTCACTGTTGTGTGGTAAGGCAAGTTACAGATTTCATAATCAATTTCTTCAAGAAAAGCCTGGAACTGACGGTGATTGAGTGCATCTCCCCGAATGAAGTTCACAGCAGAAACGACTGGTTTCAATACACAAGAAATATCTAAGTTTTTCCCATAAAGTACTTGCTGATGTATGATGCAGTGTATGAACAGAGCGCCTAGAACTTGCAAATCGTCCAAATGAGTCCTAATTTGCCCCATCAGACCATTCTTCACTCCAGTCATGTTTTTCCTCCATCAACTGTAACACATCGAAGCTGATTCCACTGAAGGTTATAACCTTACAAAACTGTTTGCACTTCCATGAAAATATCTTTTCCAGTTGTTGTTCCATGCATGCTGCAAACGGACGCCAACTCTTCCGTTATCTGAAAGTCCAAACTGACATCACGAATGAACTCGATAAATTGTGACGTACTCGAGAGATCAGTAGGCGCATCTAGCGCCAGAGAATACCACAAGTTCCTAGTTCTCTCGCGTATTTGTGGCACTACGTTCTCTCCAAGTTCTTCTGTTCTTCGCACAACTGAACTTGCTGAAAGGCTGATAGTTCCAAACAAATCGGCTTTCTCAGGATACAAATCATTTGCTGCTTCCATCATACACTCTTTGAGGAAGTTGCCAGCAGTAAAAGGTTTTCCTCGTTCTGCCATCTTATGCACTATTTTGCAACTTGTCCGAATGACATATTCATTTTCAGCACACTTTCTCGTGAAATGATTTCTTTGTGTGTCTAAACCACATTTCATGGACTCATATTTCTCAGAGCGTAACTTTCCAGGAAACTTTAAATATGCTGATAGCTGTTTTGTTTCGTAGTGACGCCGAAGACTGTACTCTTTCAAAACGGCAACACTTTCGCTGCATATTAAGCAATTGGTTTTCTGGTCATTTGTTTTCACAAAGAAGTACTTTACCCCCCATTCTTCATTGAAAACGCGACACTTTGCGTCCACTTTTCTTTTCTTAGTAGTCATAATGAAGGGTGAAGTACACAGGATCTGAAAATGAAAACGACATTGAATTATAAACGTAATTAAATTCGTATAGAAACACATTAAAAACAGAGGACTAGGAGTCACCGGCGAAGCTACGACTTACCAAAGGTTCATATAAAGTTTATAGGTACCTTTGGTAATAGAATATATCTCATAATAAGGTTTGCAAAATATATAAATAGGGCCAGCAGAGTTTTTCAACCGGTGTTCCGTTAGTGGCATCCAGGGGTTTGACCGAAACAGATCGAAATCGCCTACATGCAACATCTCTGCCCATCTGGTTTATTACATAAAGTAGGACAAACACTTGGGTCATCGCACAGGGTTCCTTGAGCAATGTAAACATTTGCGTAAGGATCTGCTCCAGCAGAAAGGTGAAAAAAACACTGGCCTAGAGACCAGCTTGATTAACACATTGACCGTGGAATTCTTCTGAGCTGTGGATAATATGTTGTGTAATAAAATGGGGCTTCTATGACATTTTTATGCTATGTTTGCTACTTTATTGCCTCTATTCACACTTGTAGTTCACTTACCAATCACTGTCAATCAGAAATCCTTGTTACATACCTATAAAATGGATGACTGACAAAAAGAAGTAAATATTTCTGGAGCATAGGACCTGTGTTGACAGCCGGGCGCATCCGGTGGAGGGAAAGATGCGTGTGTTAGTTGCCATGGAAACTATGGTAACGTCAGAGCGTAGGCAGTGCTACCACGAACCGGGGAAGGACTTAGGATGGCGTGAAATAAGCAAACATTACAGTAAAATAAAATTCTAGAAACAATAATTTATAATTGAAAATAGTTAATTTAATACACATAGCAGCCAGGAGGACACCGCACGTGTGAAGATCTCCCATTATTCTAAACATAATATTTACATTTAAATTGTGTCACAACGTCTCATATTCCATACGTTATATCAAGCAAGTTCGAGTACCGTCGGCGGGCGGGATGAAATGACGTCGCGGGCCTAATCCAGCCCGCAGGCCGTAGTTTGGTGACTCCTGTTCTAGGGTGTTGCTTAAACCAGGTGTTTCCTACAATCATTTCCTTTTATTTTGCCCACTCTACGAGTCTGTATCCTCTTTCATTTCTCTCTCTTAAACCATAGTTTCCTACAGTGTATCTATCACCTTGATTTCTTACTTTTGCATTGAAGTCCACTATTATGATGTTTATTTCTAAATTGTTACATTTCTTTACGGCAGACTCTATGTCATTATAAAATTCCTCTACACTATCTTCACTGGATTCCCCTGTTGGGGCATATACTTGAATAACATTTATGCTAAAAGGTCCACTCAGTTTAACTAGTAGAACTCAGTCCGACACGGCCCAATATCTTTGAACAGATTTTGATGTTTCCCGGTCCAAAATAATTGCCACTCCCCTTTGTCGATCTTCACCTCCAGAATAAATCATCTTAAAATCTTCATCTATCTTGATGCCTGCTCCTGTCCTCGTTTCGCACATCCTTAAAATATTAATTTTTCTCTTTCTATTTCTTGTTTTATGTGCTCTAATATTTCGTCGTCGTTTAACGTCCTAACGTTCCATGTTGCTAATTTTAATGTCTCTGTCATTGTCTTGCGACGATCAGTCTTAAGGCGAATCATAATGTACTAGGCATTTTTAAAGAGGTAGTTTGCCGGTGCTTTCCTCTATGGCAGTAACCGTACTGGTCATTTGACAGCCAGCCATTGTCTCACGAAAGAGATCCTCTGCCTGCCGTCGCGAAACTTGAGACAATAACCAACAAATATCTGTCGGCTGCCCTCAAAATTGCATCCACCACCTGCCTTCCGTGGCTTCTTTTGAATACTTCCACTTAAACGAATACGAAATAACATCACATAATACACAGGAAAACACTAATAAGCGTCTCCCCGAAGAATAAACTCGTCACTTCGTCGCCATTTGTACCGCAAGTATTAACCAAGCATTCATCAAATACCAGGCATATTGGACCGTTATGGTGGGCTTAGTAAAAGAGGAAAAAGAGTTTGTATGAGTATAATGAGCCAATCCTGATGTATAGAAGCTAATCATGGGCAATTAGCAGACAAGGGAGGAATTATGTGGAGTCTGTGGAGATGTAGTTTTATAGAAGAACGGTGGAAGTTAGATAGAGCAATGAAGATATCTTGAAAGAAGTCAACTCGCAAAGAAAATTGGTTAATCACATCAGAAGAAGAGAGCTCACATTCTTTGGGCATGTCATGAGGAAGGGAGAGCTGGAGTATCTCGTCACAGTGGGAAAGATGGAGGGAAAGAGAGGCAGGGGGCGGAGACCAAGAGAGAAGATGATGGGTAGTTTGACATCATGGCATGGTTGAATGTCGGTTTTGATTGATTGATTGATCTAGGAACCGATATCACAGCATTCGGGGCATTTTCATAGGCGCTCCTTCCCCATCCTCAGCAGCCAGCGAAGAGTTCCAACAGCAATAGTACCAGTAGCAATCTGATTATATGTCCGTCTCGCCTTTCCTCTGAGCGTCGAGCGTCGGCCAGATCCCCTCATCACTCCTCGCTGCCTCATTCTTGCCAGACCATGATGATCCATTTGCTCCCCCGAGGTGTACACGTGCTCCCACAAGGCCGCAACCACGTCTGTATTGTCATGCATCAATACTCTACCAAGTTTTGCAGAGCCAGCCAATCTGTCCGCCTATTCATTCCCCAGCACACCAGCATGCCCCGGAGAAAATATCCAGACGATGCTTGCCACCCGTGACCTCCGAAGCGAAGCAAGACACTCTGCCCGAAGCTTGCCTGTCCTCACATTCCTCAGCATGCTTTCTGAGTCAGTTATGACACAAAGTGAATGTTGACTAAGTGACAGATAGAGTGGCCATGGTTGTGTCTAGGGTATGTCCTTGTAAAATGTGATGTTGAACAACAGATTAACCAAGATGCATCACCACCAAACACCAGTCAGTGAACAAGCGTTAATTTGCGCACATAATATTCCTTTAATTCTGAATTAACACAGACACATGTAGCATATAAATCCAGGAACAATAATTCTCTAAGAATATATCTCCATCCCAATGGAACACTTCGAATAACACTGCCTCTCAAGGCTACTAAAATCTCGTCCCACACGACAGGTATACTAGCCTCTCTCTAGGCCCGACTCAAAGTAACCCACTCTGGGTCTCGAATTCCATTCACTATCCCTGGAACCCACAGTGCGGAGTTATCTTCCGAACTCCGTCACAATTCTTCACTTTCTCAGACCACGACCTTCTCCTGGTCCGGTCTAAACTCAACTCCCTCTCAGCTCGGAGTCCAAACATCAACTGCCCCGTCAATCTTTGTCCCTGTCTTTTTAAACAATTCTATGCCTCCTCACAATAATCCACACAAACCCCACCTCACTGCTTCAACTGTCTGCCTCTTCTTGCAGCACCTCTCCCTTACACCCTTCCCCGTTTATCTCCTTATATTTTCTTTCCGGTGAATGCCCTTTCACCTCGTGAACTGTTTATATTGTACGGCCACTCACCTTAATGCCACTGAACACAGGCATGTGACACTACCCCACCCTCAAAAGAAAACATCGTTTTCAAATGTTGGGAGACTAATCCTTATCAAATATGTGACCCAGACACATTGCCTGGGTAGTCGTAAGTATAAATCCAAATTACTCCAGCTACCACACTAAATAATACATCAAATGCTCATGTTACACTCCCTTATTCCCAACACATCAATACAAACAACTTTCTCTCTTGTATCATAATACATGAACTAAAACATGGCATAGTAATAAACATATCATCTAAAACATCATGTTTGTGTACCCGCAGGTCTCTTACTACTCTACGACCACACAATACTATTTGTGTACCGACCCTATATCAGGTGGTTCTGTTCTTGCATTAACCCTCCTCTGATTCCTGTCGATGCTGTGTCTACCTTTCATGTACCCATGACTCATGGTACCTCTACAATTACAACATCTGTTTGCTATCCCTAGCCCTGGGTCAGTAATGTCGCGAACACTCTTTTGACCTGCGTTAACATTGCTATCTGCATATTGTACTGTTACACTGGAGTCTCTGTTTAGTCTGACCTCTTTATTAAATCCTGACCAATATCCCTGGCATCCCGCTCTCTGCTGCTTCCGCCTTACTCCTATGTGCCCTGCACCTGCCCTATCCTGAGCTGTTCTCGTATATCGGTCTCTATGTGTTAACGGTAATCCTACTTGCCCACATGCAGTTCCGCCATCTGAAAACCTGCGAGTGAGAACATTATTCTTCCTTCCAAAGCACCATCTACCCTTTTTTGATTGTCTATGTCTCACTTTACTACATTCTTGGAAACATTTGTCGAGAGTAGTCTCTTGTCTCTGGGATTCCCTACAGCTATATTTGAGATCGATTCTCACCTGCTCAGCTGTCCTATCGTTGTCCTCTGTGTCTACTTCAAGTGCCTCTTTTTCTTCAGCTATACTCTCTAATTTAGGTTTTCTTTTGGTAACTACCTCGTTACTATTTCCACTATGTTTTTGGTCCCAATAAACGACTTCCTCTTCTGTACACTTTTTAACTCCTATAACATTTCCTATGATGAGATCTGCCACTGGTGAGTCTAAAACACAAGCTGTCACTCTTCCTGTTATGTATGGTGTTTTTACTGTTATCACGGCTATTGGGTAGAATTCTACTGTCCCATTAAATGTTATGGATCTAATCTTTTTCCCTGTATAATCCGAGGTATGCACTAAACTCTTTCTCACCCCGATGGACGTACATCCGGAATCTCTAATTGTTAACGCTGGCCTATCATTAACAAATCCATGGTGCATCTTCAGACTACCTCCTTCATGGACTGCTGATCCTGCTTTCACTGTATGACCACACACTAAGACTGGTTGCCCGTATTTTTCAAAAAGAGGTTTGCACCCACTACAATATTCATTGTTGATAGTCTCAATCACTTGTGCTGCATTAGAATGCTCCGTTTCCCTCATCCTACAATGATGACTGACATGCCCCTTCCTTCCACATTTGAAACAAGTGATCTCCCTTTTACTGTTGTTCGTTGGTCCATCTGATGGCTGTGCACCACAATCTGCCATTTTGTGTCTCCAGCTCCCACAATTCCAACATCCAGCATAACTATTTGGACGTCTCTGAAATTCCCCCTTTTGTATGGGTACCGTCCTGCTCTGCCAAAATAGTTGCCACGGGAACCATTGTCCTTAGGTTCTTGTTCCTCATATCTTTGTGTTAAATCTACACTTTTTGATCTTGGTCTAATAACTGGATTCTGGTCCTGTTTCGTATACGCTGCACAGACTATTTCCTCACTAATAAGTCTACCAATAGAACTGTTTGGATGTGCAGTCATGTAATTTTGCCCTAACTGTGACATTGTGTCTATGTCCTTTGGCTTACGTTCTTCGAAGAAAGCCACTAAATTAGTATTGCACGATGATAACACCTTGTCTCTCAGCATTAAATCCACTAATTTATTAAAATCTTTTCCTACCTCTGCCAGCTCCATCCACTTATTAAATGTATTCTTTACTGTGTTAACAAAATCTGTGAAATCTTGATTTGTCTCTGGCACTAACTGTCTAAACTTTGTTCTATATCCATGTTCAGTTAGTTGGAACTTTGTGAGGAGACGCTGACGCAAAATAGTGTAGTTGTTTCTTTCTTCTACAGGTAAATTGAACATGGTGTCTAGTGCCTTGCCCGTAAGAAATTTGCCAAGTCGCATCCCATATTCTGCTTCCGGGATGCCTAAAGTTTTCGCACTTGCTTGAAATCTATCCAAATAAGATTCAAGGTTGTCTCGGTCCGTAAAATATGGCAGTTTTAGTCGCTGTGAGGGATGGGAAGGTCTTCTGTTTTCCTCACTTTGACCTTTCGAAGATAGTTCTAGTTTTCTTAACTCGATTTCAGTTTGCATCTGACACTTGATCTTCTCTTTCTCAATTTCCACCGCATTTGTTTGTTTTAACTTTTCAAGTTCCAGTTGTGTCATTTCTAGTTTCAATTGCGTCTCTTTCTCTTCCTGTAGACGTTTGTTTTCAGCTACCTTTTCTTCCTGCAGACGTTTTGCCTCACGTTCATTATGCCTCTCCTCTCTTTCAATCTGTTTTTGTTCTTTTGTTTCGGCATACTCCTGTAACTCTTTACCTTTCAGGCCTATTCTTTCACCTGCTTCAATATATTCCATTAAAGTAGGCATCTTATACTTGTGGACACGTTGCTGTCTGTCAGCCAACTATAAATGTGAAGACTCTGCTGTTAGTCTTTGTGTCACTTCCCTAAGTACACCAGCACTCCCTGTGTACGTAAATTCGTAGTGCTAAAATATCACTCTGTACTCACCCAGTCACTCTATAAGCACTAGGTAGTGAGGGGGGAATATTAACTATCCTCCCTCGTATATATATATATCAGATAACTGTAGAACAATTCCTGGAAATAGTTTTAAACATACATATAAATACACAAATGAATGATCCACACAAAGTGCCAACTATTAGACGCTAGACGCATGGGCTGGTGAAACGCAGACGGATGATTACATAGAAATAAAAACCACTGACATAAACATGCCAATGAAAGACCATACCGTGCGCATAATATAAACTGACAGATACCATCTAGATAGAAGCTGTTTTAACATAAGAATTACAACAATACCATATATCCAAAGAAATCAAATATCATATGTAACCGTAAAGAGAGAACAGTAAAAAGAACAAATATAAAATGAATAATGTACATAGATCTGACGATAGACACTTGGACACCGTGTATAATGTCGAGACGACCCAATGCCACAGCACAAAACAACTGTCTCGTCAGCTGCCTCTCAACAACATACAATATGTACCTAGACAATTTCACCTTTGCGCTGTCTCCCGCATTTCGAGAAACAATGCAAAAATATCCTACTTATTACGAACACTGGACCACATACAAATGATTACGTAACGCACAACAACAATACTTAGGACGATGAGAACAACAGAAGCAAACAAGGGTTGCCGACACCAATGCGATGGTAGAATCTTACAAAAGTCCTTAGTTTGTTTTTAATAGTGTCCGAAAATCGCCTGGAAATGTCTGTCCGTTACTGTTTTGAAAAGATTACGACGTTAGATTCCCACAATGAATTAATGTTCTGATGCGTTGTGACTTTTTGTTGACGTGGTGACACGATTTTCGACTGTCGTAAAAGTTTAAGATGATGATAATTATCCCAACGCCTTGTCTCTACACAGTCCGTAACGTTTTTTGTAATCCTCCCTGTAGAGCTGGCCTGTGATTGTATAATGTATGTGAACGCTCTTGTTTTGCCAGAAATATTGGGTTTTCGTTGCGTTTTGGGGAGCCGAAAATACCTTTAAAATCAATGAATGTTTATCTGCGTAGTCACTGTCGCTTTGAAGTGATGGTATGGTTTCACTGTTGCTGACCCGGTTAAACCAACGAATGGCAGAAAATGATCACGCGCTTTCAATCCGTTTTGCAAGTCTTTTTTGGTGAAGAAATGCGCTCATACTTGCGAAGACGGCACCTGAATGACTGTTGTGGTTTGTTTCGCGATGATGACACACACACAAAGACGTTAAACGTAAATCCTAGTTTCCGTACAAAAACAACGTGTTATTCTCAGTGGAAATTTTTCCGTCAAATTCCCTGGTTCTCGGCCTTGACGCACAAGGTCATCTCAGTACCTCAGTGTACTACAATCTTCACTGACTGCGAACAAAGTAATGTCCGGAAATTTTCCGTTATCCACAAATACTTCGCTGTCCTCGTAAACAGCACTGACCCTCTCCTCACTCTGGCTGCAGTGGGGAACTGTTCCTCCCCCTTCGGTCACCTCCCGATGAATCAACAACTGTCAGTTTTCTCTGTTCTCAGTACTCTACCTGTACTGAACACTGGCCTTGACCCTCTTGTCAACCCAATTTGTCCGTGGAGACTCACAATTTACACCGTCCTCACCCGTTTTTTACCTGTGGTGAATTCTTAACTTATCACCCTGAAACCACACTGTGCTTTGTCCTCAACACACACACACACACACACACACACACACACACACACACACGCTGTCTACTTGAACTGTCTGTCGTGTATTTGCCGTGCACTGGCTGTTTTTTCATGTACTGTGGTGGCCTTTCGTGAACTCTCTGCTAGCCAATTCCCGCACAGGAGAAACCCCAGTGTTTATATCGTGGGCAGTCTTTCCCCGTCTACTCTCCCCACTCCGAGTGAGAAAAGATATTTTTACCTGGTTTCTCGTGGACTCTGTATTATTTCTCCGACACTTTTGACATGCTTTGTCTTTATTCTTGACAGGAGAGCCCTCATTATTGTTGTTGTAATTGGGCATCCGACTAATGTCTCTGATGTTAGTATTCTCTCTAATCGACGAAGCCTCCCCGAAATCTCAATCTTGCACGGACGTAGCCTCCATAAATCTACTCTGACACAAAGTTAATGTTGACTAAGTGACAGATAGAGTGGCCATGGTTGTGTCTAGGGTATGTCCTTGTAAAATGTGATGTTGAACAACAGATTAACCAAGATGCATCACCACCAAACACCAGTCAGTGAACAAGCGTTAATTTGCGCACATAATATTCCTTTAATTCTGAATTAACACAGACACATGTAGCATATAAATCCAGGAACAATAATTCTCTAAGAATATATCTCCATCCCAATGGAACACTTCGAATAACACTGCCTCTCAAGGCTACTAAAATCTCGTCCCACACGACAGGTATACTAGCCTCTCTCTAGGCCCGACTCAAAGTAACCCACTCTGGGTCTCGAATTCCACTCACTATCCCTGGAACCCACAGTGCGGAGTTATCTTCCGAACTCCGTCACAATTCTTCACTTTCTCAGACCACGACCTTCTCCTGGTCCGGTCTAAACTCAACTCCCTCTCAGCTCGGAGTCCAAACATCAACTGCCCCGTCAATCTTTGTCCCTGTCTTTTTAAACAATTCTATGCCTCCTCACAATAATCCACACAAACCCCACCTCACTGCTTCAACTGTCTGCCTCTTCTTGCAGCACCTCTCCCTTACACCCTTCCCCGTTTATCTCCTTATATTTTCTTTCCGGTGAATGCCCTTTCACCTCGTGAACTGTTTATATTGTACGGCCACTCACCTTAATGCCACTGAACACAGGCATGTGACACTACCCCACCCTCAAAAGAAAACATCGTTTTCAAATGTTGGGAGACTAATCCTTATCAAATATGTGACCCAGACACATTGCCTGGGTAGTCGTAAGTATAAATCCAAATTACTCCAGCTACCACACTAAATAATACATCAAATGCTCATGTTACACTCCCTTATTCCCAACACATCAATACAAACAACTTTCTCTCTTGTATCATAATACATGAACTAAAACATGGCATAGTAATAAACATATCATCTAAAACATCATGTTTGTGTACCCGCAGGTCTCTTACTACTCTACGACCACACAATACTATTTGTGTACCGACCCTATATCAGGTGGTTCTGTTCTTGCATTAACCCTCCTCTGATTCCTGTCGATGCTGTGTCTACCTTTCATGTACCCATGACTCATGGTACCTCTACAATTACAACATCTGTTTGCTATCCCTAGCCCTGGGTCAGTAATGTCGCGAACACTCTTTTGACCTGCGTTAACATTGCTATCTGCATATTGTACTGTTACACTGGAGTCTCTGTTTAGTCTGACCTCTTTATTAAATCCTGACCAATATCCCTGGCATCCCGCTCTCTGCTGCTTCCGCCTTACTCCTATGTGCCCTGCACCTGCCCTATCCTGAGCTGTTCTCGTATATCGGTCTCTATGTGTTAACGGTAATCCTACTTGCCCACATGCAGTTCCGCCATCTGAAAACCTGCGAGTGAGAACATTATTCTTCCTTCCAAAGCACCATCTACCCTTTTTTGATTGTCTATGTCTCACTTTACTACATTCTTGGAAACATTTGTCGAGAGTAGTCTCTTGTCTCTGGGATTCCCTACAGCTATATTTGAGATCGATTCTCACCTGCTCAGCTGTCCTATCGTTGTCCTCTGTGTCTACTTCAAGTGCCTCTTTTTCTTCAGCTATACTCTCTAATTTAGGTTTTCTTTTGGTAACTACCTCGTTACTATTTCCACTATGTTTTTGGTCCCAATAAACGACTTCCTCTTCTGTACACTTTTTAACTCCTATAACATTTCCTATGATGAGATCTGCCACTGGTGAGTCTAAAACACAAGCTGTCACTCTTCCTGTTATGTATGGTGTTTTTACTGTTATCACGGCTATTGGGTAGAATTCTACTGTCCCATTAAATGTTATGGATCTAATCTTTTTCCCTGTATAATCCGAGGTATGCACTAAACTCTTTCTCACCCCGATGGACGTACATCCGGAATCTCTAATTGTTAACGCTGGCCTATCATTAACAAATCCATGGTGCATCTTCAGACTACCTCCTTCATGGACTGCTGATCCTGCTTTCACTGTATGACCACACACTAAGACTGGTTGCCCGTATTTTTCAAAAAGAGGTTTGCACCCACTACAATATTCATTGTTGATAGTCTCAATCACTTGTGCTGCATTAGAATGCTCCGTTTCCCTCATCCTACAATGATGACTGACATGCCCCTTCCTTCCACATTTGAAACAAGTGATCTCCCTTTTACTGTTGTTCGTTGGTCCATCTGATGGTTGTGCACCACAATCTGCCATTTTGTGTCTCCAGCTCCCACAATTCCAACATCCAGCATAACTATTTGGACGTCTCTGAAATTCCCCCTTTTGTATGGGTACCGTCCTGCTCTGCCAAAATAGTTGCCACGGGAACCATTGTCCTTAGGTTCTTGTTCCTCATATCTTTGTGTTAAATCTACACTTTTTGATCTTGGTCTAATAACTGGATTCTGGTCCTGTTTCGTATACGCTGCACAGACTATTTCCTCACTAATAAGTCTACCAATAGAACTGTTTGGATGTGCAGTCATGTAATTTTGCCCTAACTGTGACATTGTGTCTATGTCCTTTGGCTTACGTTCTTCGAAGAAAGCCACTAAATTAGTATTGCACGATGATAACACCTTGTCTCTCAGCATTAAATCCACTAATTTATTAAAATCTTTTCCTACCTCTGCCAGCTCCATCCACTTATTAAATGTATTCTTTACTGTGTTAACAAAATCTGTGAAATCTTGATTTGTCTCTGGCACTAACTGTCTAAACTTTGTTCTATATCCATGTTCAGTTAGTTGGAACTTTGTGAGGAGACGCTGACGCAAAATAGTGTAGTTGTTTCTTTCTTCTACAGGTAAATTGAACATGGTGTCTAGTGCCTTGCCCGTAAGAAATTCGCCAAGTCGCATCCCATATTCTGCTTCCGGGATGCCTAAAGTTTTCGCACTTGCTTGAAATCTATCCAAATAAGATTCAAGGTTGTCTCGGTCCGTAAAATATGGCAGTTTTAGTCGCTGTGAGGGATGGGAAGGTCTTCTGTTTTCCTCACTTTGACCTTTCGAAGATAGTTCTAGTTTTCTTAACTCGATTTCAGTTTGCATCTGACACTTGATCTTCTCTTTCTCAATTTCCACCGCATTTGTTTGTTTTAACTTTTCAAGTTCCAGTTGTGTCATTTCTAGTTTCAATTGCGTCTCTTTCTCTTCCTGTAGACGTTTGTTTTCAGCTACCTTTTCTTCCTGCAGACGTTTTGCCTCACGTTCATTATGCCTCTCCTCTCTTTCAATCTGTTTTTGTTCTTTTGTTTCGGCATACTCCTGTAACTCTTTACCTTTCAGGCCTATTCTTTCACCTGCTTCAATATATTCCATTAAAGTAGGCATCTTATACTTATGGACACGTTGCTGTCTGTCAGCCAACTATAAATGTGAAGACTCTGCTGTTAGTCTTTGTGTCACTTCCCTAAGTACACCAGCACTCCCTGTGTACGTAAATTCGTAGTGCTAAAATATCACTCTGTACTCACCCAGTCACTCTATAAGCACTAGGTAGTGAGGGGGGAATATTAACTATCCTCCCTCGTATATATATATCAGATAACTGTAGAACAATTCCTGGAAATAGTTTTAAACATACATATAAATACACAAATGAATGATCCACACAAAGTGCCAACTATTAGACGCTAGACGCATGGGCTGGTGAAACGCAGACGGATGATTACATAGAAATAAAAACCACTGACATAAACATGCCAATGAAAGACCATACCGTGCGCATAATATAAACTGACAGATACCATCTAGATAGAAGCTGTTTTAACATAAGAATTACAACAATACCATATATCCAAAGAAATCAAATATCATATGTAACCGTAAAGAGAGAACAGTAAAAAGAACAAATATAAAATGAATAATGTACATAGATCTGACGATAGACACTTGGACACCGTGTATAATGTCGAGACGACCCAATGCCACAGCACAAAACAACTGTCTCGTCAGCTGCCTCTCAACAACATACAATATGTACCTAGACAATTTCACCTTTGCGCTGTCTCCCGCATTTCGAGAAACAATGCAAAAATATCCTACTTATTACGAACACTGGACCACATACAAATAATTACGTAACGCACAACAACAATACTTAGGACGATGAGAACAACAGAAGCAAACAAGGGTTGCCGACACCAATGCGATGGTAGAATCTTACAAAAGTCCTTAGTTTGTTTTTAATAGTGTCCGAAAATCGCCTGGAAATGTCTGTCCGTTACTGTTTTGAAAAGATCACGACGTTAGATTCCCACAATGAATTAATGTTCTGATGCGTTGTGACTTTTTGTTGACGTGGTGACACGATTTTCGACTGTCGTAAAAGTTTAAGATGATGATAATTATCCCAACGCCTTGTCTCTACACAGTCCGTAACGTTTTTTGTAATCCTCCCTGTAGAGCTGGCCTGTGATTGTATAATGTATGTGAACGCTCTTGTTTTGCCAGAAATATTGGGTTTTCGTTGCGTTTTGGGGAGCCGAAAATACCTTTAAAATCAATGAATGTTTATCTGCGTAGTCACTGTCGCTTTGAAGTGATGGTATGGTTTCACTGTTGCTGACCCGGTTAAACCAACGAATGGCAGAAAATGATCACGCGCTTTCAATCCGTTTTGCAAGTCTTTTTTGGTGAAGAAATGCGCTCATACTTGCGAAGACGGCACCTGAATGACTGTTGTGGTTTGTTTCGCGATGATGACACACACACAAAGACGTTAAACGTAAATCCTAGTTTCCGTACAAAAACAACGTGTTATTCTCAGTGGAAATTTTTCCGTCAAATTCCCTGGTTCTCGGCCTTGACGCACAAGGTCATCTCAGTACCTCAGTGTACTACAATCTTCACTGACTGCGAACAAAGTAATGTCCGGAAATTTTCCGTTATCCACAAATACTTCGCTGTCCTCGTAAACAGCACTGACCCTCTCCTCACTCTGGCTGCAGTGGGGAACTGTTCCTCCCCCTTCGGTCACCTCCCGATGAATCAACAACTGTCAGTTTTCTCTGTTCTCAGTACTCTACCTGTACTGAACACTGGCCTTGACCCTCTTGTCAACCCAATTTGTCCGTGGAGACTCACAATTTACACCGTCCTCACCCGTTTTTTACCTGTGGTGAATTCTTAACTTATCACCCTGAAACCACACTGTGCTTTGTCCTCAACACACACACACACACACACACACACGCTGTCTACTTGAACTGTCTGTCGTGTATTTGCCGTGCACTGGCTGTTTTTTCATGTACTGTGGTGGCCTTTCGTGAACTCTCTGCTAGCCAATTCCCGCACAGGAGAAACCCCAGTGTTTATATCGTGGGCAGTCTTTCCCCGTCTACTCTCCCCACTCCGAGTGAGAAAAGATATTTTTACCTGGTTTCTCGTGGACTCTGTATTATTTCTCCGACACTTTTGACATGCTTTGTCTTTATTCTTGACAGGAGAGCCCTCATTATTGTTGTTGTAATTGGGCATCCGACTAATGTCTCTGATGTTAGTATTCTCTCTAATCGACGAAGCCTCCCCGAAATCTCAATCTTGCACGGACGTAGCCTCCATAAATCTACTCTGACACAAAGTTAATGTTGACTAAGTGACAGATAGAGTGGCTATGGTTGTGTCTAGGGTATGTCCTTGTAAAATGTGATGTTGAACAACAGATTAACCAAGATGCATCACCACCAAACACCAGTCAGTGAACAAGCGTTAATTTGCGCACATAATATTCCTTTAATTCTGAATTAACACAGACACATGTAGCATATAAATCCAGGAACAATAATTCTCTAAGAATATATCTCCATCCCAATGGAACACTTCGAATAACACTGCCTCTCAAGGCTACTAAAATCTCGTCCCACACGACAGGTATACTAGCCTCTCTCTAGGCCCGACTCAAAGTAACCCACTCTGGGTCTCGAATTCCACTCACTATCCCTGGAACCCACAGTGCGGAGTTATCTTCCGAACTCCGTCACAATTCTTCACTTTCTCAGACCACGACCTTCTCCTGGTCCGGTCTAAACTCAACTCCCTCTCAGCTCGGAGTCCAAACATCAACTGCCCCGTCAATCTTTGTCCCTGTCTTTTTAAACAATTCTATGCCTCCTCACAATAATCCACACAAACCCCACCTCACTGCTTCAACTGTCTGCCTCTTCTTGCAGCACCTCTCCCTTACACCCTTCCCCGTTTATCTCCTTATATTTTCTTTCCGGTGAATGCCATTTCACCTCGTGAACTGTTTATATTGTACGGCCACTCACCTTAACGCCACTGAACACAGGCATGTGACAAGTTACAATCACGAAATGTGCGTGTATCGTATTCTCGATGCAGCGGAAAGCTACAGTGACCGCCTCCATTTCAATTCTTAAGCTTGATGTTGTGGTATCATATGCCAGGCTCTCCTGCACCAAACGTCGGCCATTAGACTTTGGTATGAACTCCCAGGCACTTCTCCTACCTCTCGACACCGAACCATCTGTGTAGATAATCACATCACCCGAGCTAGCATTATCCTGAATTAGTTGCTGGATTTCCACTTCCGTTGCCCCTGCTGGCCACTCCCTGCACTCCCGGATCAATGTGATTATAACTCTGCACAAGTCTGACTGCTCCACTGGCACTCTGATCCACTCCTCTTCTCGCCTAATGTTCTCCAAGATGCACTCATGTCTGATCGTATCCTGCACCTGAGCCATCCATGATTTCCCTCTTATTAGTCGCTGACCCTTAACTGCGTCCAGCGCCTCATGCAAAGGGTGATCTGTGTCTGCAGCTACTCTGAGGTATGCCTTCACCTGCATCACCTTGAGCCTACCTGCAACAGTCGGCAAATCAAAGATGTAACCCATCCACAATACTGGAGTGTCTCTGGTGCATCCCAGAATGACCCGCATAGCTTCGTTCTGTATGCGCTCTAACTTCACCAGCTGACTCTTTGAGACAGTAAGCAGTCCTAGTCCATAATCAATCACTGAAAGGATAAAGTGCTGGTATAGTGTGAGAAGCATTCTCTGCTCTGTGTCCATTGCAGCCATAGTTTTAAGTGCATTGAGTTCCTGTTGAGATCTTGTCACAACCGTCTCCACATGGTCCTTGAAGGGCAGGCTCCTGTCAAATGTGATTCCCAGATACTTCAGTTTGTTCTCTCTATTGACACTTCTACCATCTATAGTGAGGCTTGGGACATCAACACTCACAATCCTGTTGTCCAGAATGTCGGTATCAGAAATGATTGGTAGCACAAGAGAAAGATGGTCTGTGGACAGACAGACAGACAGACAGACTGACAGACAAACAGACAGACAATATTGACTAATTACAACGTATAACAATGCAATCATGTGGAATACTTAGACTCCTTACAAATGTATTGGTCTTAGCAAACATCACAGGAAGCACATATAAAACCCCACTCCCTAACTCTATTGCATTATTTACATTCTTTTCTTCTGTAGAATGGAAAGCAGAATACACGTTTGGCCCAAATATCTAGAGCGATTATACCATAACAGCAGGACCCTATTCATACTTGTCATGCACTACTTCTCGTTATTACCAGACAGAACGGGGTCTAAGTTGTTTCTGTAAAACATTCCATTTAATCTTGTTTGAAGTAACCACGATTATGCACAGTGTACCTGTGCGGGTTGTTGGATTGCCGAGACTCCTGCCTGTTCCACTTTTCACATTGGACAGTGGGGAGAATTTTGTGTGATATTCACTGGCACAGGAACGGAACATAATGGAGACGACCCGTTGCCATGAAGTTGGAACCTCGTCTGATTAACTAACTAACTAACTAACTACCCACCCACCCACCCACCCAACCACCCACCCAAACATCCAACCAACCAACCAACCAACTAACTAATTAACTAACTAACTAAACTAACTAACTAACTAACCAACCAACCAACCAACCAACTAACTAAACTAACTAACCACCTACCTAACTAACTAACTAACTAACTAACTAACTCACTCACTCACTCACTGACTAACTGACTAACTGATTAATTGACTAACTGACTACCTGACTACCTGACTACCTGACTAGCTGACTAGCTGACTAGCTGACTAGCTGACTACATGACTACCTGACTAGCTGACTAGCTGACTAGCTGACTAGCTGACTAGCTGACTAACTGACTAACTGACTAACTGACTAACTGACTAATTAACTAACTAACTAACTAACTAACTGACTAACTGACTGACTGACTGACTGACTAACTGACTAACTGTCTAACTGACTAACTGACTAACTGTCTAACTAACTAACTAACTAAACTAACTAACTAAACTAACTAACTAAATAACTAACTAAACTAAACTAAACTAACTAACTAACTAACTAACTAACTAACTAACTAAACTAACTAAACTAACTAACTAACTAGCTAGCTAGCTAGCTAGCTAACTAACTAACCAACAACCCAACCAACTAACTAACTAACTAACTAACCACCTAACTAACTAACTAACTAACTAACTAACTCACTCACTCACTCACTCACTGACTAACTGACTAACTGATTAATTGACTACCTGACTAACTGACTAGCTGACTAGCTGACTAGCTGACTAGCTGACTAGCTGACTAACTGACTAACTGACTAACAGACTAACTGACTAGCTGACTAGCTGACTAGCTGACTAACTGACTAACTGACTAACAGACTAACTGACTAACTGACTAACTGACTAACTAACTAACTGACTAACTGACTAACCGACTAACTGACTAACTAACAGACAAACTAACTAACTAACTAACTAACCAACCAACCAACCAACCAACCAACTAACTAACTAACTAACTAACTAACCAACCAACCAACCAACCAACGAACTAACCAACTAACCAACTAACTAACTAACTAACTAACTAACTAACTAACTAACTAACTGACTGACTAACTAACTACCTAACTAACTAACTAACTAACTAACTCCATTTAATCTTGCGTCTTTGAATAATTTGTTAGCGAATTGTTAATTCACGTTGAGTCCAAATGCTGAGCATGTAATTTTTGCTATTTACCAATGTTTTCCCCCGAGAAAATTATAAATACCTGCTCCATTCCTTTCTTGTTTTCACATATACCACTCAATGTTAAAGAATCCCTTCAGAGAGTATGTAATTTTCTTCTTTTTCTGTGTGATTTCTTTCCAAGGTTGACACAACCTTATAAAATTAAAAACAGTACAATTTTCTGCAAGATTTCCCATAATACTTACCAAGTGTTGGTTGGCAAACAATTACATGGACTTAACACTTCTTCTTTTGCATTTTATAACACATGGGCAATTAACCATCAACCAACGGTTCCCAAACCGTCATATCTTAAGAAATTGACTGCAGCTCTCACCACGTCCCTCTCCCTTGTTAATTTCTGTATCAAGTTCTCTTCAACGTATGTTTGAAGTCTCCCTCCATTTCTTTTGCTCTATGGTTTCAAGAGAATTAACTTTCTAGCTATAAGTATTAACATGTTTTCTCAATGTGTGATCTATTCAGGGCCAACCTCTGTTCCTCACTTGTTGATAGGCTGGACTTTGCTTAGTTCTCTCCATTAGCTCCGCGTTAGCAATTCTGTCATACCGATTCAGTTCTTCTGTTTTGCGCAAGTACCAGTTAAGGAATGTTTGTAGTTTATTAATAAATGTTTTTACATTTCTCCGTGTTTCTGACCCATACAGCAGTATTTGTTTAACATTAGAGCTAAATATTCTAAGCTTTAGTACTTTAGTACTTTTATACCTAAGCTTGGGACTGGATTTAATTTATGTTGACCAGCAGCATATCTATCCATTCAAGGGCATGATAGCTTTTCTAATTTCTTCTTCAGATGGTTTCTTACAGTGTATATCTAGTCCCACGCCTGCATTTACTGATCGTAAATTGTTGCTTAGTTTATGATGTCTGAAATATCATCATTTGTACTGACGTTCATATTTATAAGATACTAGCTGACCCTGCCCGGCTTCGCCCAGACCCTGGTGGGGAGCATCTCATTTAATTCATATAAGTAGTCATATAAGTTCTCGTTCCCGTTACCGACTATCTGTCTGTCTGACTGTCTGTCTGCTGTCTGTCTGACCCAGCCCGTCTTCGCCCAGACCCTGATGGGGAGTATGTCATTTAATTCATATAAGTAGTCATATAAGTTCCCGTTCCCGACTGTCTGTCTGTCTATCTATCTATCTGTCTGTCTGTCTGACCCCGGTCCAGCCCATGGTGGAGAGCATCTCATTTAAATCATATAAGTAGGTCATATAAGATCCCGTTCCCGACTATCTGTCTGACTGTCTGTCTGTCTTGGGTAAATGGAGGAGGGAGGAGGAAGAGGGAGGTGGAGGAGGGAGGAGGAGGGCGGAGACAGGGAGGAGTAGGGAGGAATAGGAGGGAGGAGGAGGGATTAGGAGGAGGAGGGGGAGGAGGAGGAGGAGGAGGAGGGAGGAGAAGGAGGGAGGGATGAGGGAGGAGGAGGGAGCAGGAGGAGGAGAGGGAGGAGGAGAAAGAGGGAGGGAGGAGGAATGTGAAGGGAGGAGGAGGGAGGAGGAGGAGGGAGGAGGGAGGAGGGAAGAGGAGGTAGAGGGAGGAGGAGGGAAGAGGGAGGAGGAGGAAGGAGGAGGAAGAAGGAGGAGGAGGGAGGAGGAGGAGTGAGGAGGGAGAGGGAGGAGGAGGAGGGAGGAGGAGGGAGCAGGAGGAGGAGAGGGAGGAGGAGAAAGAGGGAGGAGGAGGAATGTGAAGGGAGGAGGAGGGAGGAGGAGGAGGGAGGAGGAGGAGGGAAGAGGAGGTAGAGGAGGAGGAGGGAAGAGGGAGGAGGAGGAAGGAGGAGGAAGAAGGAGGAGGAGGGAGGAGGAGGTGTGAGGAGGTAGAGGGAGGAGGAGGAGGGAGGAAAAGGGAGGAGGAGGGAGAGAAGGAAGAAGGAGGAGGAGGGAGGAGGCAGAGGGAGAAGGAGGAAGGAGGAGGAGGGAGGAAGAGGGAGCAGGGAGAGGGAGGAGGAAGAGGGAGGAAGAGGGAGGAGGAGAGGAGGAAGGAGGAGGAGAGGGAGGAGGGGAAGAGAAGAGGGTAGGAGGAGGAGGGGAGAGGAGGAGGAGGAAGAAGGGAGGAGGAGGGGAGGAGGGAGAGGAGGATGGAGAAGTAGAGGGAGGAGGTAGGAGGAGGAGGAGGACGAGGAGGCAGGAGAGAGAGAGGGAGAGGAGAGGAGGAGAGGAGAGGAGAGGAGGAGGAAGAGGGTAGGAGGAGGAAGAGGGGAGAGGAGGAGAAGAATGGAGAAGGAGGGAGGAGGAGAAGGAGGAGTGAGGAGGAGAAGGAGAGGCAGAGGGAGAAGAAGGAAGTAGGAGGAGGAAGGAGGGAGAGTGAG
The DNA here is from genome assembly GCA_963921405.1 of Cepaea hortensis. Classification (NCBI taxonomy): domain Eukaryota; kingdom Metazoa; phylum Mollusca; class Gastropoda; order Stylommatophora; family Helicidae; genus Cepaea; species Cepaea hortensis. Next base: position 99,125,507 of record OY992877.1, on the reverse strand, counting down.
GACCTGGAGGGAAGGAAAGGGAGGTGGAGGAGGAGGGAGGTAGAGGGAGGAGAAGGAGGAGGAGGGAGGAAAGGGAGGAGGGAGGGAGGGAAAAGGGGAGGAAGGAAGAAAGGGAGGAAGAGGGAGGAGGAGGATGGAGAAGGAGGAGGAAGAGGGAGGAGGAGGAGGTAGGGAGGAGGAGGAGGGAGGAAAAGGGAGGAGGAGGGAGGAGAAGGAAGAAGGAGGAGGAGGGAGGAGGTAGAGGAGGAGGAGGAGGGAGGAAAGGGAGGAGGAGGGAGGAGAAGGAAGAAGGAGGAGGAGGGAGGAGGTAGAGGGAGGAGGAGGAGGATGGAGGAGGAGGAGTGAGGAGGAGGAGGGAGGAAAAGGGAGGAGGAGGAGAGGAGAAGGAAGAAGGAGGAGAAGAGGAGAGGAGGGATGGAAGAAGGAGGAGGAAGAGGGAGGAGGAGGAGGGAGGAGGAGGAGGAGGAGGAAGAGGGAAGAGGAGGATGTGGAGGACGGAGAGGAGGGAGGAGGTAGAGGGAGGAGTAGGAGAAAGGAAAAGGGAGGAGGAGAGAGAGGAGAAGTGAGGAGGTAGGAGGAGGAGGAAGAGGGAGGAAGAGGAAGAGGAAGAGGGAGAGGAGGAAAAGGGGAGGAGGAGGATGGAAGAGGAGGAGGTAGAGGGAGAGGGAGGGAAGAGGAAGAGGGTAGGAGGAGGAGGGGAGAGGAAGAGGAGAGGGATGTGGAGGAAGGAGGAGGAGGGAGGAGGTAGAGGGAGGATGAGGGAGGGAGGAAAAGGGAGGAGGATGGAGGAGGAAGGAAGAAGGAGGAGGAGGAGGAGGTAGAGGGAGGAGGAAGAAGAGTGAGGAGGAGGAGTGAGGAGGAAGGGGAGGAGGAGGAGGAAGAGGGAGGAGGAGGATGGAGGAGGAAGAGGAGGGAGAGGGAGGAGGGGAAGAGGAAGAGGGTAGGAGGAGGAAGAGGGAGGAGGAAGAGGGAGAAGGGAGGAGGAGGGAGGAGGTAGTAGGATGATTGATTGCCATCCCAACAGGTTAATATGTTATCGGGACCTCAGAGAGAAGTGTCTATGTAGAAGACCATTTCCTGGACGTACGTATTTTGGGAGGGGGAGGAGGGAGGAGGGAGGAGGAGAAAGAAGAAAAAAAAACTACGACAGTTGGCATCTCTGGAATGAAAGGAAGGCGTGTAGAAAATTTCATCTCAATCGGATGGGCCGTTCGCGAGCGCATAAAGGACATACGGACAGAGATACATAAATACATACAGAGATACATACATCCTAATTTATATATAAGACAACGTATCTCTTGCGTATCAACGTGTTTTTACTTATCAGTACATGGCGATCTGAATCTACATATGCATCTCCGAAAACTTTTATTGTATTAGGAGCGTTCATTTGAAATCCGTTCGTGCCGCACCACGCGTAATTACGTTGAAACATGATCATGTCATAGTCATGTGATAAGTACCAATGAATAAAAGAGCACGTGCTTATCGTTCCAGGATGCATAGGTTCTGATTCTGACCGTTGAGAAAATGGCCGGGTTGATCCAAAATCCGTCTAAATAAGCTCAAAGAGCGGTGATTCGGTTTCTCTCATTTGAAGGATGTCGACCAGTGGTCATTCATCGAAGAATGCAGGCAGCGTACGGTAACAAATGTGTGTCGAAGACAACAGTGACAGACTCGGCATGGATGTTTCGGAAAGGACGTCAGTTCACGACAGATCTTCGACGGCCGGGTCAGGCGCATGTTGTTGCAAGAGGAAAAAAAAAACCATTGCCAAAATTGATTCAGCAGTACAGATGAACCGCTGTCGAAGCATACGTTCGCTAGCGAAAAAATCTGATGTGTCAATTGGGAAAATTCAAAAGGTCGTTCGTAAGAAACTACAATATCGGAAGGTGTGTTCACAGTGGGTACCACGGAAGTTGACCAACCACCAAAAAGAGGAACGCATGGGAAGGTGTTTGAACCACTTGCTGCGTTACAGAGTGGGGGGTGGTGCATTTCTCTTCCGCATAGTGGCAGGCGATAAATCATGATGTCACCACTTTGAGCCGAGCAGCAAAAGAGAGAGCATGCGATGGAAGCATACTGGATCACCAAAAGCCAAAAAATTCAAGCTACAGGTTTCCTCTGGTAAGGTTATATTGAGAGCATTTTTTGACCAAGAAGGGCTATTGTTGGCCGACTTTAAAGAACCTGTGTCAACATCAACTCTACCCACTACTTGGAAACACTAGACAAGCTGCAAAAAAGCCATAAAGAATAAAAGACCCGGCATGCTTTCTCGCGGTGTGATTTTGTTGCACGACAATACTCGTCCGCACGTTGCAAAGATTGTGCAGGAAGCATTAACGTTTGAAGAAGTGGGAAATTCTGCAACATCCAGCTTATAGTTCTGATTTGTCACCATGTGATTTTCATTTGTTCGGACCTCTAAAAAACAAAGCTCTCAAGGAGCAACGATTTCACACAGATGCAGACGTAATGAACGCGGTAAACACTTGGTTCAGTGAGCAACCACGATCCTTGTTTTGCTGACGGCATTCGCCGCCAACCTAAGCAATGGCATGCTTGCCTGAATGCCTACGGCGACTTCTTCTGACCAACCGATGGTGCATAATTCATTCAAAATTAATGCTTTGTTTAATTCTACCACGATCCGTCCACATACACCTCACCGAGTGTGCCTTCAGTTCTTTCCTTCCAGGTACGTTGTGCGAACAACAGGCCTCTGTAGAACCAGGCTTCCAGGTTTGAGTGGACCTCTTTACATATTCATTATAGTGTTCTTCGAAGCCCCATGGTATCACTTGGCACAATGTTGGGTAGGAATTAATACAATGGGAACAGTTCGTGAATGGGGAATGGGTAGGTGCCTTTCACTGTCCTGGACAAGGATGGGTATGATTGAGAATTAGGCGTAGGTCCAGCCAGGATCATAAAAACACTCGACTCTATGTCGACGGGATGACTTGAGTTGCGTTATCACTGCGGATTGTCACTCGTTCAATATTAGTTTTGCCTCTCTATCAGAGAGGGTAACATTATGCCTGGTATGGCCAATAACTTTAACTGGCTTCATCAGTTGAATATAGCTTTATGCATAGAGGCCCTGTCGAGACTTTCAGCTCTATTCACTTCCAAAAGAAGAACCCTGGAGATGACAAACATTTGTGAAAGCCTCTAGCTTAAACTTCAGGTACAGCCGACATGGGGACTCCTAATGATCTCAGCATATCAGTTGGCATAAACAAAATGTATACATAATAGAACTATACAGGAGACCTGAGTGAATTGGCCTGACCTGTCAAGAGGTCCTGGATTGGCTACGTCCCTGCTTGACTAGACCTCCAGCTTGTATAGGTCCTGTTGGTTACCCTAGGAACTCTTTGCATACAAGATTCACTCCCTTCTCTCATGCCATGCCTTTATTATTACTGGGCACATTCGTTTCCCTGCCTCCCTCTCACTTGCAAACCCTTTCTTTCTCACGACAAAGCTCTTGTGGTTTTGTGTGCGTAATTATGTGTGTTCCCCCCCCCCCCTTTAATATGTGAAGGGGAACGTGTAGATCATACCCAGTGTTCTCGGGACCCATTTACCGTGCCCTACTGAACAGCCTCTTTTTGCTTACGCTTAACGACCAGTAACTATTCGATCCACTTGGCCACCCTATCACTCCGAACATAAAGCAGAACAAAGAAGACTTTTTAAAGCGAAGATTCGCATGGCTGAACCATATCTTAGGAGATAAATAGCTTAAACATAGACGCCAGAGATAATATGTTGCACGATTTATTGCCTGGCATATTTCTCTGCATCTTGTCTGATGCACACTGTAGAGTTATTCATACGATGTAAATAAATGAATAATACTTCAGCTGAAACAATTAAAACACAAAGTCACAGGTATTATTCGAATGTGGAACATCTGTTGTTATTCCCCCCTCCCCCACCCCACCGCCGGTAATTTTAGATTTAACACGAATACGTGAATAGCTGACCACGAGATTACCAAAAGGAAAAATAATGGAAAGAAGAGGAAGTTCGGTAGTTCCATATCCTTTACAGGACGTCGCAGTCAACCCCATAATTTGTTGGCTGTTTCTTATTTCTACCCAAGTTTACGCTCAGTAGTTTACCATTGCGGTTTGAACGACCAACACTCATACCATTGTAAGAAAACCAGTGCAAGGCGATCTGTTTCCAAACAACCGTAACTGTGTTTCAAATGCGTTCGCAACCCCTTCGCTGTAGCGAAGGCTAATAAAGGAGGAAGGGGTAAAATAAAATCATTTTACAAGATCCATCATGCACATGTGAATAAATCCAGACATGCACAGAATTTGAGAATGTGAATAACGCGAGTATGATGTAACGAATCAACATTATTGCCTTCAGAACCTTCCCACGTGAGATCCGTCACCTTCTTCGGTAGCCAACGAAGAGTCCCCAAGCAGATGGTATTAGTGGCAGTCTAACTGAACGCCAGCTTACGTTTCCCCCTACACATCGAGTGTCTAGATCTTCTGCTCACCAACATTGAAGCAGCCTCTTCAGATATGAAATCACTGTTACTTTGCTGTACTTTTTACGCTATTCCAGAGAGCCTTCACCATATCAGCCTCTGATCTGTCGAAATTAATGAATTCTTGAGAAGATATTCTAGTGGTTTTCTTTTGAGTTCCACGTCAATGTGCAGGTATTTTACCTTTGACTTTGATCGCCATTTCCGACTGTTGGGTCACGCGAGTACTCTGCTCTTCTTAGCTGCGGAGTTCTTCACTTATCCCTGTGGATACTCGGTTCCCAGAGCTGCGATTGCCAAACCATCTAGTAATCATTGTTAATGAAATATGTACATTTAGAAACTATAGTACACTCGCACACTCAAACAGCACACACACACACACACACACACACACACACACACACACACACACACACACACACACACACACACACACACACACACACGCACGCACGCACGCACGCACGCAAATTGTTTGGAGTATGAACATAAGCCTGTGATACAAGGAGCAATAGTCTTCTTTTATTTTTATATAAAGCATAATTTAAAAAAACAAACAGTTACACGGAACACATCACATATTTACAACATAACTACAGCTCAATGTGAACTACAAGAATGACTTCCACAGAGGAAGTGATTTACGTGTTACCAAACATTGCACACTTCTGCCGTAACTGCATAGCATGCTCTATAATACTCAGTGAGACACTTGTGGTTATTAACATTAATTTCCACAAAGGATATGTATACACATGACATTACGCTAATTTACAATACATTTACTAAACGTTATGTATGTTTATTTACACAAGGCTTAACGATGGGTACATATTTAATCGGCGTTCGTTATCACAGAATGATTATATTTACTTGTGGAGTGCAAACGGGTATTACACTGACAGGTCTTTATATTTTTAGAAATATCCAGGAAACCCTTTTAACTCATTAACTACCAGGGGACATCGATAGCTGTGTTTCGAACGCACTATGCGGGATTACGAATACGGCCGTAATTTCTTCACCACAGAGCCGGCATCACAAGAAAACGTCTCGAAAATGGGCAAATTACTAATGACATTATAGACACAACAATATTTGAAACATGTTTTTAAAAATTACTTATGTCACAGAGTATATTTTAATCCTGCAGGTTTGGAATAAGTGACGGTGTAATTGTAGGAAAACTATTCTATTGCACTAAATCCCCCCATTAACAAATAATACCCTAGAACAGGGGTGGGCAAACTTTTTGTGCGTAGGGCCACATCGACAAATTTAAAGCTATTGGGGGGCCGCATGTATACTATGTCCACAAAATCGATAAATTCGCATTTTAGCATTATATTATGAAGGTCAAGGACTATTCACAAAAATAGAAAAAAGTAATAAATTTGTATACAATTTGAATGAGTTACAGATAACCTTTAAATGTTGGTTTAAACTACAGGCAATTTAGCATAATCAGTGGATTGTTTTAATTAATGAATTAGATCAAAGTCTATATGATCAAGTATGGTCATCCTAAACGCGACAAAAATGAAATGATAATTACATCATGGGGAAATGTTAGGTGAAAATCGGATAGTCTTGGAAGACTGATTGAAATAAATATGAATGCCCATGATTATGGAAAACTTATTGTTGATGTTTGTCATTTTATATAACAACTGATGCATTTCGTCATTGCATATATGTTAAAGCAACAATTTAAATCGGAAGCTTATTGTATAAGAAAGCGAAAAAGTACTTTGCACAAGAATACCATTATGTACAGTAACATACCAGTGATAGCAAGGAAGCGCATGTTTGAAATGTAAACCGTGAAAGATGGAATCAATAAGGAATGCTAGTACAGAAAATTAACTGTAATTAAGTTCGATGTTAGAAATAAACTCTGCTCCAAGAAATTAATAGTGAATGTTTTCTGTTGGAAGGATTTCTTCTGGAAATTTACAGCCACTTTAATTATAGTCAAGATGGTCGGAGGCGACCACCAAGAAATTTAGCAGTCTCTACTGAACAGAAGAAAGATGATCCAAGAAAAACCTTCAGAAATTTGTAGCTAAACGTTCAGAAACCACCGTCCTATATAAAACATACCATGGACCACAAAGGAGACAGCAATACCGCACTGCCTATCACGCTTGAATGTCCGCATGATGGTCATGTGTTTAAATCTCCTTCGAGGCGGGGATTCTTCCCCCCCCCCCCACCCCCCCCCCCCCCCCACTGATATGAGCTGCCAGGTCGAACCTATACTAAGATTGCAATATATGAGATGCCAGGTCGAACCCATACTAAGATTGCAACGAGAACATTTCCTGGTAAGTAAAGTCGGCCGGTGTGATATTGACAGCATAACTCTTCAAGTGCCGATTGGTCTATAAAAATATGGGCCATGATAGACACAATGATACCGCGGTGTATAATAAGCAAGTAAAGTTGGAAGCAGTAATGGAGGAAAATGTAATTCTTCGCTGATTGATTGCAATAATTACATCTTAACTGAAAGCTGAACTGAGCTTGTTTGTTTACATACTTTTACTTGTTTGATGGTGTCAAACATTAACTCAATGGCAACCGCGCAAACAGCTGTTTTATAACTGGTACTCATTTTCATAGTTTCCAGTGTCAACAGATGTCCATTGATGTTCTGTTTTGTTAAGACTATCAGTTCTTCGTTGTTTCTTTGCAGAAGTTCACGGAGTTTGCACATCGTTTTGCGGATCTGAACTCGAAGGTCAGGCTTCAATAATCTAGAACCGCCAGTGATTTGGTTATAACCTGCTGCCTCTTGCTTCATTAGGAAATTCGCGTAGTTGGCAAGCTGTAGGTAGACGTGAAGCTTGGAGTTCTGAAACAAGTATTACTGTACATTAGGCAATTATGGCAACAGCGTGTCTGTATCTGTCAAAATTATATCAATGATGTGATAACATACACTGAATGGGGAAGAAACAATAGAAGATATAACACTGATAACGTTACAATGATGACTTGATCAATGCAACTGAATGGAGAGTAAATAATAGAAAGATGTTTGTTTCGTTCGTTCATCACCAAGTGATGACGACAACTGCTTATGACATCCGCCATGAGGTCATGTTTGTAGTTGTCTGGAGATGAGGTCCGTCATGAGGTCATGTTTGTAGTTATGGTCTGGAGATGAGGTCCATTATGAGGTCATGTTTAGTAGTTGATGTCCGGAAATGATGTCCATCATGAGGTCATGTTTGTAGTTGTGTTCTGGAGATGAGATCCGTCTTGAGGTCATGTTTGGTAGTTGTCTGGAAATGAAGTCGGTCATAAGGTCATGTTTGTAGTTGTGGTCTGGAGATTAGGTCCGTCATCAGGTCATTTTGATAGTTAGTGACTTAAAAAAAATAGAAGATATAAAACTGACAACATTACAATGAGGGTGTGATCATAGAAACCGAATGGGGAAGAAGCAATCTTTTAAAAAAAAAGTGCTGCATGTCCTTTGCAAGTCCTTTGGGGTAGCGGGGTAGGGGTATCCCCTATCAAAGGAGAAGTAAGGCGCCTCCTTCCCTCCGCTAGCCTACGGGACACCCTTGGGCAAGGTGGAGTACCCGTTTAGCCCCCCAATCAGGGTTACGTGAAGCCATGGGTGCAGGTGGTGGATGAAGATGGAGAGCAGCCGACAGATAGTTGTAGGTTATGGTCTCCACCTTCACGACGGTAGGCAGAGGATCTCCTTTTTTGAGGAGACAATGGCTACGGTCACTGACCAGTATGGTCACTGCTGGGAAGGAAAGCAATGGCAAACTACCTTCTTTACACATGCCAAGAAAATCATGTTGTGTTCATTATGGTCGTCACTAGGAAGAACGAAATACCACAGTGTAATATACAAGTAAATGGGAATATTCTTCAACAAGTGAATAGGTACAATTATCTCGGAACAGTAATAACATCTGATGGGAGATGCCTTGAAGAGATTAGAACAAGGATCGCCATGGCAAAAGTAGCCTTTAGCAAGATGAAAAACATACTGACCAATAAAAAGATGTCAATTGAAACGAGAAAAAGAGTGTTGAGATGCTACATAGAACCTGTACTTTTATATGGATGTGAAGCTTGGACAATGAGCAGCCAGGCTGAAAAACATCTGATGGCTGTAGAAATGTGGTTTCTGAGGAAAATGCAAAGAATACCATGGACAGCCAGAAAGACCAATGAACAAGTCCTTCAAGAAACAAATGAAGATCGTAAACTGATCAGAGACATTAGACGTAGACAGTCACAATTTTTTGGGCATGTTATGAGAAGAAATGATTTGGAGAACTTGGTGACAACTGGTAAGATCGAGGGGAACAGACCAAGGGGAAGACCTAGAAACAAGTATCTGGATGGCTTGGCCTTGTGGCATGGTCGAGACAGAAACACGGAACTGATCCACGACTCTGTTGATCGAGTGAGATGGCAGAACATGACCGCCCACGCTTACCGGCATGGCACATGATGGATGATGGATGGATGGTCCTTTGCAAACCTCATGTTTTCTAGGCAAGTTGACGTTCAGTAGTTTGCCAATGCTTTGTGAATGGTAATTTACGGTGAAGTGTAGCTACAAGTGTAGAGAACTACCGCCTCTCCACCCAGCAATCAGCATACCGGAAGTTCAAAGGCAAGTGCATTAAGCCCTGTGACTACCCAGAATGTCTGAATAAACAATAGAAGATATAAAACTGACAAAATACAATCGTGGCATGATCGTAGAAACTGAATGGAGAGTAAACAATAGAAGATATAAATGGAATCATCGTAGAAACTGAATGGAGAGTAAACAATAGAAGATATAAAACTTACAAAATACAATCATGGAATCATCGTAGAAACTGAATGGAGAGTAAACAATAGAAGATATAAAACTTACAAAATACAATCATGGAATCATCGTAGAAACTGAATGGAGGGAGACAATTGCGAGATAAAAGTGAATACACCAAATCTAAATATCGTAAGGAATGTTAGAAAAAATACTGATAAGAAACAATGGCAAACTACTGAACGTAAACTTGCCTATTGTAATCTGAGGATTTGGAAGAACGTGGACTTGTATATGCAGACGATATATAATTACTCTTATAATCAAGAATACAAATGGGAACCGAGAAACTGATCCAATCAACGCAAAAGCAAAGTGAAACATAAAATCTATATCTTAATGTAACAAAACCAAAATAATGATAACAAATAAAACAAAAATTTCAACCGATATATTCATCAATCGAGGGAATTAACAGAAAGTAAACAATAGTGAATATCTACGTTTACTACTGACGGTCGATGGAAATGTGATGATAGAAATTAAAAGAAGACAAAAAATTCCTCTGCAAACACTGAATCAATTAAAATTTGTATATATTGGAACAGACAGAGCAACAACCGACAGAGTACTACGAGCATACATTTATGCACAAGTACATAAGACATGCGTGCATTCGTACGTATATTCATACACACATACATACATTCGTACATATATTGTCTAGTGTGTCGTCTGATATCTAACCTTTTTCCATTACTTACTCTGATTAATTAATACATGAGAATTTATTCATAGCCGATGTTTGACCTGCTAAGTTATTTACTTTCATCTCGCCCACTCACAACATAATAACAAGAGCATATAGACAGAAATTATGTAGCCTTACTTCAATCTCGTTGAGACTATTGTGCTGAGGTTTTGGTATCTGAAGCTTTCTCACGTGGGCCTGACATAAGGCATATTTCTTGGCATCAAACATTGCTCTGTAGTGACTCAGCTGAACAAACATAAAACGCCTCTGATTAAGTTTCTGTGTACTGAATTACACGAGGTTAACACAAGAGAATATTGTATATATTATTACATATGTATGAACTGTTCCTCTTCCTCGTCCTTGTCCTCGTCCTCGTCATCATCTTCTTCTTCTTCTTCTTCTTCTTCTTCTTCTTCTTCTTCTTCTTCTTCTTCTTCTTCTTCTTCTTCTTCTTCTTCTTCTTCTTCTTCTTCTTCTTCTTCTTCTTCTTCTTCTTCTTCTTAAGAACATAAATATATCAGGAACTGTATTGTCTCTGGGAGATCAATGTGGCTGAATGGATAAGAGCTCTCGTTCTTAAACACCCGGTTTGCTGATGCCGATGTAGAGGGTTCAACCCATATACCGGTAAGTGGACTAAAATATTGACCACTCTTCCTTGATGTGGGGACGTAAATTACAAGTACCTCTGACGTCGGAAAGGTGGTGAGGGACAACGACAATCGATAGGGAACACTAATACATATGCAAAATTCAGTCCAGTGCTGCTAAAAGTAGTGATTGTGAACTACGTATGAGTTCAAAGCGAGCGAGCGAATATAACAATTATCTCTAGCGCCCACCCCTACCCCAAAACAACTGAGCCAGAAACAAGCTTTGATGAGTTAAACTCCCGTTGAATGCCTAGTTCTTAATTTGTTAGGAAGTCTATTCTTTCTCCACAATCAGAAAATGAGAACTCCTTATATGGAATCGCTCAGCTATGATAGGGAAGGTGTCCAGCACGCTTTCATGCGGAACCGATGATCTTGTATTTAAATTAACATAGAGACGGATTTCAAACAAACAATGATCTGATCTGTCGGTTACTAGAAAATGTCATGGGAAGTTCAGAGGGCTGGCACGATATTGACCATATCAAGAGCCTATTGGTTTATAGAAATATGGGACCAGCACCATAAACCCAATGAGAATCCATGTATAGAAAAGAGCCCTTTAATTTACTATACGGTATCTGGCAGCACCAGCAGGTCATCACACGCACATATCACCGCCTGTGGTCGAGTCAGAATTGGCTTGCACACACACATCTGGGGACACTAACAGCTACTCAAAACAGTATATTTCATACGGGAATTTAAACAGCTAAATCCAAAAAAAAAAAAAAAAAAAGAAACACTCAAGAGGTACGACGTCTAAGACGTCAGTTCTGGGAGATTAGGTGAGGGATACGACCAACAAAACAGCTTGTTATCCTGCACCCCCCCCCCCCTTCCAGTTTTTTTTTTTTTTTTTAAAAAGCATATCCTTTACAGGACTTAGCTGTCAACACCAGCATCTTTCAGCTGTATGTTGATCTCTTGGCAAGAATACGCTCAGTAGTTTGCCATTGCTTTCTGAGCGGCCGGCTCAGTATCCCGCAAGTCACGAGCGGGGGTCGAACCGCCTCAGCTCTCGCTCCGCTACGAGACTCTGCGTGATAAACGGGATTACAGAGAGAAAGTGTTGTAACCCCACAGCCAGAGAGACCGCCCCCCCCCCCCCCACCCCCAGTATACATTTCTTATATTTCAGTTATGTTTAATTATCAGCTTTATCGGGATAATAACAACATACATATTTGTCAGGAAGAATATTTTCACATTTTATTTAATCTTAAAATGAGATATATGTGTTTATAGGTTACAGAAGGGACTTTTCGTATTTTTATTCCGAATTCAATGCTTGTTAAGTGTATTTCAACACAACTCACCGATTCTGATGTCTCCATAGCTTCCTGAATGGTTTTGTTGAGTTCTCTTTCGAGGAACGTCAGGAGGTGGTCAGTGTGTGGCACTTGCTGCATGAAGGAAGGGACACTCTCGGTGTTCGAACCGACACACGGATGAGTAACCATCCTCAAGACGTCGTCCATGTCTGCTCTGGGGTCTACTGGAGAAGCGCTAGCCATTCCTGTTGAAGTTACATAAAGTAAATTAATGTTTAAATATTGGCCTTGGAACTTAAATATGATAATTTGCACAAGACAGTAGTTGCTTCAAAAACAACTATGTGGCTCAGAAGGATTTGTTGAAATAATCCCAGAGATATTCCATTGATTTGTTTGTTGTTTTGGCGTTTGCTTGCGTTGAACCCAAGTGTAGTCTATACACACACTACTACTTCTAGTAACACTGAACTGATTTTTGCACGTGGATCAGCCGTTTATATTACAGTATCCCTCGCCATCAGGTTAATTAACTCCTGGGGTACTTGTTATTTACGTCCCTAAGAGTAGGGCGAGTTGTCAACATTTTAGTCCAACTGACCGGTGTAGGGGTTGAATTCGCTTCCTCGGCATCACCACACCGGAAGTTTAAGAGCGTGCGTTCTTATCCATTCGCCCATGCTGACCTCCACATCAAGTGATCCAAGAATTACTAATAAACCACAAACATTCATTAATTGGTGCCTGTGCAGAATTATTATATTATTTTTTTTTTCCGCATATCCTTTTTAAGTATCTCTGTCAACAGCAGCATCTTTCAGCTGATTGTTGATTTCTTGGCAAGATTACGCTCAGTAGTTTGCCATTGCTTTCTGAGCGACCAGCTCACATACCCTATAAGTTACCAACGCGGTGAGAACCGCTACCGATTCTCGCTCAAGTTACGTTCCTCACGTGGATATACGGGATTACGGAGAAAGTCGCTAACCCTTAGGCAAGGCAGAGTGTGATTAAATGTGTAAGGCGGAATCACAGATAGGATTAAGCATATTCCAGTGAGTCAAGATGTGGAACAGACGCTGGCCACATTCACTGAGAAAATCTGAGAATAGTACAATTAGAAAGTCACTTGTCTGAAACCCACAAGGCGAACTACATAGTGGCAGATCTAAACCCTTACGGAGTAGACAATATGAGACAGAAGCATAACATGTGGAGAACGTGGAGTGAGCTGCAGGAGATAGCGAAAGACACGACGGCTTGGCGTGAGTTGAATGAGGGCCTATGTCCGAGTGGGGGAGATAGGGTGAAGTATCAAGTGATGGCCTGGAAAGAGGATGTTGAGACATGCCATCATGACGATAGTGAGTTCTAGATATACAAGAGAGTTAAAAATGGCAAATGATCTCATCTATAGTAGTCTTGTTAGATGGAAGAGACCAACTGCTAACTAGACATTAATGGGTTAAAGTAATGCCTGTTTTGTAGAGAAGGAATTAATACAAAATGTAAAAAAAAACATAACATACAAAAATGGACACAATTAAAAACAAGAATCTTAAGCGAAATAATATACGACACATAAACAAAATCAAATTAGAGATATCTATTAAAATTTTCCTACACCTGTCGCCAAAGAAGGACAGAGATGGCTGAACGCATTAACTAAAAATGAAATGAAAAAAATATTCACATTAATGTCAAGTTAGTGGCTGAACACCGCAGGCGATTTGGAAGCAGACCACTTTGTGTTGATTTTCACAATAGTATGATCGCCAGTCGTTCAGAAAGCAATGGTAAACTACTGAACGTAAACTTGCCTAGAAAATCACAAACAGCCAAAAATATTTGGGATGATTGCGACATCCTGTAAAGGATATGCAACAAATTTATTTTCGATGAACGTTGGTGGATTTGTTATGGGGGAGATCGGAGGACGTGTTCGGAAGTGCAATGATTAATAATCGACAGTCGACTGAGTTGAATGCTATTTCATATTTATTACAATTCTTAATCAAATAAGTGGAAAAAGACGAAAAACACAAAATCTTGCAACACAGGTAGACAAAAGATTTGTTTTGGAAAGAAAGCGCACCAATACACTTATAGTCGCAAGGATATAAAAATGGGTAAGATACATTTTTATAGCTGTACTTTAGAAGCCAAACTGACGCAAGAAAAAAAAGTGTAAATTATATCATCTTGTTCGGAATGATTAAGTATCTATGCAATACTTCATTTGCGGAGCCAGATGAAGCATTGAAATATGTGCTCGGAATGCTTCCATGTCCATTTTTAAAGACCAATATCTTGCTGCTCTCAAGTCTCATTAAAATAACAAACAAAAGTAGTCCCGTGGCATATTCTGCAGCTGAAGTGACATGTTAGAATTTCACATATTCAAGATCACGACATTATGAGATGGGAGACACGTTTCCTCCCTACCCACACTTCCTTCCCAGACAAATCACAGAAAATGATCAGGTACCTATTGTATGGAGCTGAGGATACCCGATGTCGCATTATATTAACTGATTCAGTGCCCACCAAAGAGTAGGTTTGGCCCAAACATGGTACACAACCAAATGAACAAGTACTGTAATGTAAATTTCCACTCACTGAGCTATACAATTGCGGAAGATACCACGAAACAAAACAAATACACGAAGGCCTTAGTACGGCGATATATCGTCCTTCTGTCCAAATGGAGGTAAGATTTGGCGACATAGTATCCTTCGGCACTGAATCAGTTAATACAGTCTATGTGGTAAGTCTTCTATTCTTTCCTTTTCCGCCTTTCAGCTCCCAGTGGAGCTGTCAATCAACTACAATCAAGCCCTTTGCAGTCTTCTTCAAGACTGGCTGGGGTCTGCAGCAAAATCGTTCCAGGGGATAAAGCAGCCAGTCTTACGCCAAATCCCGTAGACATCACATACTTCTTCTTCTGCTGTTCGTCCGGAATGTTTGTTTTGAAACGTAATTGCTTGTACATATTTAAAGCAGAGATGCGATATTTGCACCTTCCAGCCGACATATCCGGCTTATTCAGGAATTTGTTGACCGAGTTAACCTCCCCGGGTCGTCTGATACGATATGCACGATTAGTTACAGGGCTGCTGCTCTTTGCTTCGCCAATGGGTCTCTGTAACCCACAGACTGATAAGACAGTAGTAGCACACCAAAATACTGCCGCCAGAATACATGTAAAGCAATGCGCTGAAAATGGCTTGGCAAAGAGAGTATCCGATTGCAGCCTTTCTTATCTTTCTCTACATCCTAGTGTATAATTGAGGCTCAGTGTACATGATCGCAATCTTATCTTTCTCTACATTCTAGTGTATAATTGAGGCTCAGTGTACATGATCGCAATCTTATCTTTCTCTACATTCTAGTGTATAATTGAGGCTCAGTGTACATGATCGCAATCTTATCTTTCTCTACATTCTAGTGTATAATTGAGGCTCAGTGTACATGATAGCAATCTTATCTTTCTCTACATTCTAGTGTATAATTGAGGCTCAGTGTACATGATCGCAATCTTATCTTTCTCTACATTCTAGTGTATAATTGAGGCTCAGTGTACATGATCGCAATCTTATCTTTCTCTACATTCTAGTGTATAATTGAGGCTCAGTGTACATGATAGCAATCTTATCTTTCTCTACATCCTGGTGTATAATTGAGGCTCAGTGTACATGATCGCAATCTTATCTTTCTCTACATCCTAGTGTATAATTGAGGCTCAGTGTACATGATCGCAATCTTATCTTTCTCTACATTCTAGTGTATAATTGAGGCTCAGTGTACATGATCGCAATCTTATCTTTCTCTACATTCTAGTGTATAATTGAGGCTCAGTGTACATGATAGCAATCTTATCTTTCTCTACATCCTGGTGTATAATTGAGGCTCAGTGTACATGATCGCAATCTTATCTTTCTCTACATCCTGGTGTATAATTGAGGCTCAGTGTACATGATCGCAATCTTACCTTTCTCTACATTCTATGTACAGGGCCTCGGAGGTTTATCTTTATCTACATTAGATGTAAGAGTAGCGACAAGGAATGAAGGGAACACAGAAATTTTAAAAGAAAGGGAAAAAGAATGAAAGAAAGAAACATACTATGACGTGGCTACTCAACGTGTAAAGGCACAGCGTTAACAATGCTCGCATTAACGTTTTCTGTCTCAGATGGCTGTTACGAGTACTTTAGCTTGTCTAACGCAATTGTTACATTAAATCCTTCTTTCCCAGGCAGATTTTACCTGAAAGTACCGGCTTCCTACAAATCAAAGAGTGCACCAGGTGCGCGTTTACTTACCATAACACGATATCCTGTTAATTGTTAAATATGCAGGGTATACAACACTCTAAGGTGTGTTGAAATTTCAAAGACAATTACAGTTTGAGAAGCGTGGCAACTAAAATATTTTACTCTGCTTATATTACAAACGGCGCGCGCGCGCGCACGCACACACACACACACAGAGAGAGAGAGAGAGAGAGAGAGAGAGAGAGAGAGAGAGAGAGAGAGAGAGAGAGAGAGAGAGAGAGCAAACAAGAGATTATGAATTGTATATCTGCATACTAGTAAGTCGTGTTTTTTTTTCACTGAAAATAAAGGAGTGGATCGAGGTTTTCTAGACTTAAATGTTAAGAAAACTTCTTAGAATATGGTGAACAACGAAAAATAATAATTACTGACATTCTTCCAGATCTAAAACATCAAAATAAAAGAATCATAAAGAGCATCGGGTTTCATTAACGGAAATACTTTGGCTAAATGGAAGGTCACAGTGAGCTAGACAGAATTCTTATGGCAGACATGGTTGACGGAAGAAGAGCCAAGCGTTTGCCAGCACGAAAGTGGACCAGAACATTTAGACATACTGTACATTAAAATGCAAGAGGCAGGGAAACTGGCAAAAATATAGTCTTTTCAGTGAGATGTCACGAGACCAACGTTCTACAGAGGACTTACTAGATGACGAAGATAATTAAGACAGTTTATTTAGATAAAGACATCGTCCTAAAATGGTCAGCAAGACTTCATTAAACATCAATCTTTTTTATATTATTATGTAGTCAAAAGTGGTAATTAACGTATCCTCTTATTAAAACTATGCGGTTTAGTTACATATTCAGTTTATGTATATGCTGTTACTTGTGCCTTCATCTCATTAGGATTACGGAGTACCAAGGAAACCCACATAATAATCTAGATCGGTATGATAAAGCAAGCGTAAGTTACTACTAGACACTGGCTAAATAAGCAACAGCATTTCTAGACAGTAAACCAACATTTTCTGAGAGCTTATATCAAGTAACCACACAATAATCGACACGCTGATGGTAAGAACGACAGTTTATTTAGAGAACGACACCGTGTTTGCTCTCTGGCGAAGGGGTTACGGACGCAATTTGTAATCTTGCAAACCGAGTTCGAAACACAGCTGCTGACAATTTGGCAGCAGATCGCCTTGCGTTGGTTTTTATACAATGGTATGAGAGCCGGTTGTTCAGAAGAAATGGCAAACTACTGAACGTAAATTTGCCAAGAAATCACGAACAGCCAAAAATGCAGGGATTGACTGCGACGTCCTGAAAAGGATATGCAACTAACTAACTAACTTTATCACTGAGCATACCAATTAAAATGTAAATCAGAATAGACGCAATGTAAGTTTTCATCATGATGTCTGTTTTACTGTGAGATAAACAAATGTGAGATAAGTCAAATTGGTCTATCATTGGTGTCTGTGGCCACACTTTTATACGAGGCGCAAGTAGGTAGGATGATTTCTGTTGTATTTTTAAGTATATAAAATAATGGATATTTCTTCGATTTCGATGCTTAAAGGGCATTTCCTCCCTACGTAGTGATAAATCTTGAACGAAAGGATCCTTTTCCATTTACGAGTTCCCTGTGGATATAAATTATATTATAATGCAGTTGCTTATTTCGCTTTCGCGTTCTGACTTTGGTATAGCAGTATTTATCGAAGCATGTATGTTTGTAATTTCATTTCCTCAATCACAAACCTGGGTGTCCGCTGCGCAACTGACATGCGAATTTTCCCGTTTATACGCCCCAGTGAAACTTAAGATGCTTATAACAATACAGTCTAAAGGTGTTCTTCTGATTCGTTTCCGGAGCATATCGTGACGCCGGATGTCCTAAAATAGATTCAACGCCGACCTATCGAGGTTTATTATCATCTCTTTAAATTGTTAATGCCAATTTCAACGCGATCAAACTTACAAGCGCGAAACAAATTAAATCTACTATTCGAGTTTACACACTGTATGCTGTCAGTGGTGGGCTAGGGACATTAGCCACACTAGGCAGGAAAATTTATGGGTAGGTGAACTTACGACGGATCGAGAATCTCGTCGGCGCATTGAGATGAGAACGACGCTCTGCAATCGACTTGTTTTCTTTTTCTACGATCAACGTTTGCTATGCTTCTAATTCAGAATGGGTCACAGACAGAATCGTTTGCTTGCTCCTACCTGACCACTTCTCATAACAGCGACGCCATGTTAATCTAGTCTGTTGCATGACATCCATTGTAGTGCATAGATGACCGTTTTCTAGTCACGTGCCACACAGGCCAGCATTTTCAGACTGCGACGGTTGAGGTTTCTTCTCTAGATTCCTCCTCCCATTGCCAGATTGCTTTCCCGGGCAAAGATTTGATAAATGTTGAGGACGGTGATGTTAGCAAAAGTGTCGTGATAACATAGTACACTAGCCTCCCAGTATACAGACATTAGTAGGTATAAATTGGTGTTCACAAAAGACTACGAATGGTGGAGACATCAAGGGGTACAAGACACATTTAGCTGTTCATGCTGCAATAATAACTGAATTAAAGAAACAAATGACGTAGACATTACGGGTTGCAAGATACATTTAACTGTTCATGCTACAATAATAACCAAATTGAAGAAACAAATGACGTCGACGACAGAGGTTGCAAGACACATTTAGCCGTTCATGCTACAATAATAACCAAATTGAAGAAACAAATGACGTCGACGACAGAGGTTGCAAGACACATTTAGCCGTTCATGCTACAATAATAACCAAATTGAAGAAACAAATGACGTCGACGACAGAGGTTGCAAGACACATTTAGCCGTTCATGCTACAATAATAACTAAATTGAAGAAACAAATGACGTCGACGACAGGAGTTGCAAGACACATTTAGCCGTTCATGCTACAATAATAACTAAATTGAAGAAACAAATGGCGTAGACGACAAGGGTTGCAAGACACATTTAGCCGTTCATGCTACAATAATAACTAAATTGAAGAAACAAATGGCGTAGACATCAGAGGGTATAATTCACTTTTAGCAGGTCAAGCTTCAGCAAAAGTTAAATCCAAGAAATGAATGACGTAAAACTCAGAGGTTATAAGACTATTCCGATTCCGATTCCATTTCAAAAACAAAAATTCCAAATTCGTCCTCGTCTAACCTGCTTCATCAGCTGTGGTTATAATTGAGGATCGTGGTTTTTGTGGGTTTATTTACCCTAATTCTTGTCTTGTGAGTCCTTTCTCGGACTGGTTATGCATCGTTTGTGTCTGTGACGTCAGCAGTGGTCGGCGGCTATCCTTTGTGCTCTTCTGTTGTTGTGGTTTTCTTTGTTTGTGTAGGCTCCTGGCTCGTCTGGCTTGACTGGCTGCAGTCCTTATAAGGACTTTTCGTTATCCCACTCCAGCTGGGGGATCGGTCGGCGGCCGTCCTTAGTGCTTGTTTCCTCTTGTTGTTTCCTTTTTTGGCGCAGGCTCCTGGCTTGAGTGATTGCAGTCCTTAAAAGGACTTTTTATTTAGTACTTTTGCCTCCTGTTCTGTGTAATGCCCCTAGAAGCTTTTCGATGTTATTTAAATCCTTGCGCTTTCTTTCACTTTCGTGTGTAAGTTTTTGCTGTTTTTCGAATGCTTCCTCTGTGGTCAGCCATGGGAAGATCTCTCCGTCTTCTATGTAGTACTCGAAGTCGGCATCGACGTCATAGTGTAATTCCGGGTATTCTGTCGGTTTCCCCCTGAGTTTCTTGGGCTTCTTTCCTTTTGCTTCCTGTCTCCTTATGTATTCCTCGTGTCTGAGTTCCTCTTGTTCTGCTCGTTTCTTTCCTTCTGCAATGTACACCTCCATTTCCTCCCGGGTAGGTTCCCCTCCAATCCACGGTATGCCGTCGGAAGGTACCTTATCTTGTCTTTCTTCGGCTGTCTGGTGGGATGTTGGTTTCCCCTTGGATGGTTTGGGCGTCGAGGTTCGGCTGCTGGTTTTATCTTGCGTCTCCGGGTCGGTTTTTTGTTGTGTTTCTTGCTGTTTCTTTGTGGTCACTTGCCTGACTTCTGCTGATTTGTGTTGAGTTGATTTCATTTCAGCTTTTAGTCGCTCTCTCTCCACTTTTATAGTGCGTAGCATTTCTTCGTTTTCCTGCTTCAATGCGGTCATCTGTTCCACTTCTCGCTTGATGTTTTCATGAAACTCCTTTATTTCCGCCAGTAGATTCTCGTTGTCGCTGGTCGGATTAGGCGTCAGCAATGACTTGACTTGTTTCTTCAACTCGTCTATCTGCTTTTGAAGTTGATCTCTTTCAGCTTGTGCTATACCCGTGGCTGTCTCGCCCCTCTGCATTGCTTCCTTGAATGGTGTCTTTGTGATGATGGCGATCTTTAAGACGTCTCTGTGTCTCTGCAGGTACGGACAGCCCAGGTATCTTGCTCCGTGTTTGCCCAGACAGTTGGCGCACTTTCTTCTGTTGTTAGGAGCTCGGAAGTCCGTGTCCAGCTTGGCCAGCGGACACTCCTTGAAGGCGTGGTGATCGGCGCAGTATCGACAGATTTCCGTCTTACTGCGACACGTTGCTCTGCTGTGGCCGGCCCTCTGGCATTTTGAACATTGCGTGATTCTTGGTATGAATCTCTCTGGTTGCTGCAGTCTCTTGTTGAGTGATGCTGTGGTCGGCATTTCGCTGCCCTCCGATGTCACCACTGCCAGGGTTGTAGGTATCTTGGAGTAAGTGAGAAGCCGCACCGCCTTCAAGACTCGGATGTGAAGATTCTCTTCACGTAGCTGCTTCAGGATTTCTTCATCTGTCAGCTCCACCGGAATCCGCTTGACAACCCATCGGACTGTTTTTGAGTCGGTGTTTCCGACTCTGGTGTCTTTCTCCTCCTTCTTCTCTGCTGTCTTGATTCTTGACTGTGTTGGGCTGTCAATCTTCTCCCTCGTTGTAGCTTCAGATATAGCTGTAGTATCAGGCTCTTTGATGCAGCTAGCAGGTGGGCTCTCAACGTTCTTCTTCTTGTTGTCGGCTCCCACGCTGCACATCTTGGCAACAGCGTGTTTCTTGTTGGATTTTCCACGTGACATTTTCCCGCTGATCAGGCTTCTTGACAGAATAATGCGACTTGACTTGTTAGCGCTCGCAGTGAAGACACATATTCGTTTCTATTTATAGTTCTATTCTCCGTGTTTTAGGTCTCCCTCTGCTTCATTTGCCTCGTGGATTCCAGTGAAGGGGCTTTCTAGTTATACTTTTCTCAGGTTTTCTCAATGGTTCATGGTTGTTTGTTGCAGCTAAAGTTTTCTAAGCAAAAGAATAGTCAGCCCCAGGACCCACTTGACATTGTTACAATTCTTTGCTTCTCTGAAGGGCCTGTTAACACACGGGCCCGTCTCTCCTTAATGGCTTCTTGCCATTCTTTACTTTCATAATGTACCCCGGTAACACAGAAGTGGTGAGTCTATGCATGTGAGGGCCATCTTAACATTAGATGGAAAACTGGTGAGATAGATTTAGAGCACAATAAAACAAAATAGCAAAAGCTGGATTTCAGAAGATGAAACAATATGTTATGTAATAGGTAGCATTCATTTAATATCAGAAGAATCCTCCGTGGCGAAGTGCTTACGCTGCCTGACCCGCGCTCTCCCATGGTGGGTTCGATTCCTGGCTACGTCGCTCAATTCAATATATATATATATATATATATATATATATATATATATATATATATATATATATATATATATATATATTGCGCTCGCTCGCTTTGAACTCAAGCGTAGTTCATACACACTATTTATATTAGTGATGGACTGAATTTTGCTTGTGGATTAACTTTCCCTTTTAACAGTGTTCCTCGCCTTTAGGCGAACCCACTTCGACATCAGAGGTACTTGTCAAGGACGACAGGTCAACATTTTAGTCCAGCTGTCCGGTGTAGGGGTTGAACCGCTTACCTCGGCATCAACACAACGGATGTTTAAACACGCGTTCTTACCCATTCGGCCATCCGGACCTGCCCAATAAATATATAATTGTATAACTGCATAATTCAGAAGATATAACTCCTGTATCATAAATTGTTTTCAGCAGTCTGGTGACCTTGTATATTCAATATTCTTCTAAGGCATTGATAGTTGTAACGGAACGCCAGTGGCCCATGTCCTCATGCCTTCTTTGATTTTGGGAAAAACAGTGGGACACAGCTTTCGGGAACCCTCAGTTCTCTTATCCGCTCAATTCCCTTGGAAGATAATTCTCTTGGTTACTTTTACAACCCGTTCTTCTTAAGAGAACTATTAGAATTCTGACTTTTCTTCTGGGAAAACCCGATAGGGCACCTTGCACCAAATACGCACTAATGTAAATGCTTGGGCCATCAATGTCCGTTGAAACAACTACCATTTGTAGACTGCATCATGTCAATTTGACACTTTAAAGAGTGAGACAGATTAAGTGTAGCATCCTACTGGTGGATTGAAAGGTAACAATGGGTTTTAATTATTCCTGCCAGACCTTGGCCTATAAATCTCGGTTGTCTCGACTGGTGAGACGAATTGGCGAAAAGCCAGTCATGTCATGTCGAAAGTGGGTTGAGAGTTGGCCATTCCAGCTAGGCATCTTATTCTGGGAACGAATCTGAGCAATATATTTCCCCAGATGATTTCGCTTGTTCTTGGCAGCAGATGGGCGGGTGCTATCTTTCTTCCTACGGCCTGAACGCTGCCTAGTGTTGTCTTTAATTTGAATATAAACACGACATATATACGGTATGCCGGAAGGAGGGGAGGGCTCCGTGGGGACGGATTCCACCCATCTATGTTCTGTCTTCTTGAGCCGGAAGAGGGTATCCACTGTGCTATCTCTTTTGTCTTTTAGCGGATGGGGTGGCCAGGTGGATCGAATAGTTACGGGTGGTTAAGATGATGCCAGAGATATAAATAGATCTCTCTATCTCACTGAGAGAACCTGAACTCATCTAAACATACATGTTATGCGAGGCACTGCCTGTGCATTGCGGCAACAGCTCAGACAAGAGCAGCGGCCGGAAGGGGTAGTTTCTTCTTTCCTATTCTTGCTAGGGATAGGGAACTACACTTCGTTCCATACAGACCCACTACTATAATATTAGTTAAGGGGGGAAACACACATAATTACGCACACAACCCCACAAGAGCTTTGTCGTGAGAGGGAGAGGGTTTGCAAGTGAGAGGGAAGCCGGGAAACGAATGTGCCCAGTAATAATAAAGGCATGGTATGAGAGTGGAGAGTGAATCTTGTATGCATAGAGTTCATAGGGTCAAACGACACGACCTAGACAAGCTGAAGGCCTAGTCAAGGAAAGACGTCGCCAATCCAGGACCTCTTGTCAGGTCAGGCCAATTCACTCAGGTCTACTAAATAGTTATATATATATTACTATTATAGATTTTGTGAATGCAAATTGATATGCTGAGACCATTAGAAGTCTCCTTGTAGACTGTACCTGAAGTTTAAGCTGGAGGCTTTCACCAATATTTATCATCTCCAGGGTCCTTCTTTTGGAAGTGAATAGAGCTGAAAGTCTCGACAGGGCCTTTATGCATAACGCTATATTCAACTGATGAAGCCAGGTCAAGTTATTGGCAATACCAGGCATAATGTTACTATCTCTGAGAGAGAGGCAAAACTAATCTTGAACGAGTGACAATCCGCAGTGATAACGCAACTCAAGTCATTTCGTCGACATAGGGTCGAGTACAGTTAGGTTTGTGGCTGGACCTACGCCTAATTATCATTCAGACCCAATTTTGTCCAGGACAGTGAAAGGCACCTACCCATTCACGAAATCTTCCCATTGAATTAATTCTTACACAACGTCGTGACAAGTGTTAACATGGGGCTTCCCAGAACAATATATTGACGACATAGAGTGGTCCACTCAAACCTGGAAGCCTGGTTCTACAGAGGACTGTTGTTCGCACAATTTATCTGGAAGGAGGGAACTGAAGACATACTCGGTGAGCTGTATGTGGACGGAACGGACATTGACTTAACCTTGGTCTATGATGGAAAGCCATGAGGCTCTGTGCCTGAACTGAACACTTTATCCCTGTTTGTTTGTAGAGAACTATCTGTTTTAACTGCCTTGATGTTTTCCTGTGCTGTTCTTTATTAAGTTATTAAATTACACTTATAGTTACTGTGACGAACGTCATGTTATATTTGTGTCAGCCAGAAAGACACCTCAGAGAATAGGCCCCGAGGTCAAAAGAGTCCGGGGAACGGAGGAGGGTTGGCAAGCAAAGACCTATCCCAGCCAGGGCTAAAGAATATTATTGAAGCATTGTGACAGGGGTATGTGGGACCCTCCACGTAACTTGTTACAATAGTTTCTGTTCTGATGTTGTCTGAACCCGGGGTCTTGCCAATTTTCATATGGTTAAAAGCATTCTGAACTTCCATCTTCAAAATTGATGGTCCTTCATTATTATTCCGAATATAAAACTGTTCCTTTCTTATATCATAAAGGTCTTTCACACAATCTAACCACGCATGTAAAATCTTATCTTTTTATATTATGATTTTGCCATCTTTGATTTTTAGACAGTCCTTTGATATGCATGTTCTGTGTTTTAGTGATGTGCTTAATTTCATGTCGTCGCTGTAGCTACGGAGTTCGTGCTCTGTGCGACACGTTCGACAGGCCGCCTTGCGGAAAGAGACCGAGCCGTATGGGATAAAATCTGGCGCGATGAAGTCGAACTCCTTGCTTTGTAAACCCTTGTAATCAGAAAGTGAGTACAGAAATAAATGGAACATGTTCTGCTGTAAGGCAAGAACCTTGGAATGTGAACGAACAAGTTAGGAGGAGCTTCGAGGTTGTGAAGATGCGGTTTCTGAGCCAAATGTTGCGAATACATTAGAAATAACAACGCGTGTCAAGAAGAGACTAATGAAAGTAGAACATTATACACAGCAGGAAAATTAGAAACGTTGTTCTTTGGTCACATAATGAGAAGAGACGCATTGGAGAACATTGTGACCATTGGAGAGATAAGCAGTAGCAGAGGAAAAAGACCGATATAATGCTGTTGGATGTTCTATGAACATTGTTAGCAACAACAAGAACGGGACAAACGGTGTTATTTTGGTATATAACAAGAAGAGGAGAATTGGAGAACATTGTGACCATTGGAGAGATAAGCAGTAGCAGAGGAAAAAGACCGATATAATGCTGTTGGATGTTCTATGAACATTGTTAGCAACAACAAGAACGGGACAAACGGTGTTATTTTGGTATATAACAAGAAGAGGAGAATTGGAGAACATTGTGACCATTGGAGAGATAAGCAGTAGCAGAGGAAAAAGACCGATATAATGCTGTTGGATGTTCTATGAACATTGTTAGCAACAACACGAACGGACAAACGGTGTTCTTTTGGTATATAACAAGAAGAGGAGAATTGGAGAACATTGTGACCATTGGAAGGATCATCGGTAGAAGAGGGAAATGCAGGCCAGGAGAAAGATGGTGGATGATCTAAGAAGATGGCATGGGGGAAGACCAACGATAGAATTGATCCAGAACATCAAGGACCCAGAATTGGGGAGAGACATGAACGCCTACTCCTTTTGCAAGGCACCATGATAATGTTGTTCATGCTTCAAATTACACTTGTTTCTTCTGTGACGCGCTGTCGATATCAAGAGGCGAAAAGCTCCAGTCACGGTCTAGCGTATCTATATTTATAAAACAAAGTGTATGTATGTATATATGTATGTATGTAAATATGTATGTCCTTTATTTGTTCGCGAACGGCCCATCCGATTGAGATGAAATTTTCTACACGCCTTCCTTTCATTCCAGAGCTGTCAACTGTCATAGTTTTTTTTTCTTCTTCCTCCTCCTCCCTCCTCCCCCTCCCAAAATACGTACGTAAATATATGATGATGATGATGAAAGAATCCCCGAACCAAAACGCTAGGGAAAGGGAAGAAAATGACGTGACTACACAGAATCGTCACACGGCAATCATCATCATCAAGTGCCGTGCCGGCTGGCGTAGGCGTTCATGGCTCTCCGTAGATCTCAGTCTTTGGTTTTTTGGATCAACTCTGCTGCTGATATTCCTCCATGCCACGGCAATATCAATAACAATTCATCTTTTTATGTGTAAGGAAGTTATCTACAGTCGTGTAGAAGGGAAGAACTAGACGAGTATGAATTCGGAATGGCGAACTCTCTCCCCCTCTCTTCTCCTCCCTCTACCTCCTCCCTCCACCCTTCTCCTCTTCCTCCTCCCTCTCATCCCTCTCCCTCCTCCCTCTTCCTTCTCCCTCTTCCTCTCCCCTCCTCCTCCATCCTCCTCCCTCCTACTCCCTCCGCCTCCTCCCCCCTCCTCCTCCCTCTCCCTCCTCATCCCTCCTCCTCCTGCCTCCCTCCTCCTCCTCCTGCCTCCTTCTCCCTCATCATCGTCCCTCCTCCTTCTCCCTTCTTCTCCCTCTTCCCTCTTCCTCCTCCTACCTCCTCCCTCCTCCTCCTCCCTCCTCCTCCCTTCTCCTCCTCTTCCTTCCTCCTCCTCCTCCCTCTATCTCCTCCTCCCCCTACCTCTTTCCTCCTCCCTCCTCCTCCTCATCCACCTCCCTTTCCTTCCTCCCCTCATTCTCCCTCCTTCCTCTTCCTCCTCCTCCTTCCTTCTTCTCCCTCTGCCTCCTCCCTCCTCCTCTCCCCTCCTCCTCCCTCCTCCTCCTTCTCCCTCCTCCCTCCTTCTCCCTTCTTCTCCTCATCTCCCCTCCTCCTCCTACCCTCTTCCTCTTCCCCTCCTCCCTCTCCCTCTTCCATCCTCCTCCTTCCTCTTCCTCCTCCTTCCTCCTCCTCCCTCTTCCTCCCCTCTCCCTCCTCCATCCTCCTCCCTCTTCCTCCTCCTTCTTCCTCCTCCCTCCTCCTCCCTCTTCCTCCTCCTCCTACCTCCTCCTCTCTCCTCCTCCCTCCTCCCTTTTCCTCCCTCCTCCTCCTCCCTCTACCTCCTCCCTCCTCCTCTCCACTCTTCCTCCTACCCTCTTCCTCTTTCCCTCCCCCTCCTCCCTATCCCTCCTTCTCCCTCCTACTCCTTCTTCCTCCCTCCTCCTCCTCCTCCCCCTCCTCCTCCCTCTCCTCCTCCCTCCTCCTCCTCCCTCTACTTCCTCCTCCCTTCACATTCCTCTTCCTCCTCATCCCTCCTCCTCCCTTCTCCTCCTCCCTCCTCCTCCTCCCTCTACCTCCTCCTCCCTTCACATTCCTCCTCCTCCCTCTTCCTCCTCCTCCCTTCTCCTCCTCATCCCTCCTCCCTCCTTCTTCCTCCCTCCTCCTCCTCCCTCCTCCTCCTTCCTCCTCCTCCCTCTCCTCCTCCTCACTCCTCTTCCTCCTCCTCCTCCTCCCTCTACCTCCTCCCTCCTCCTCCCTTCACATTCCTCCTCCTCCCTCTTCCTCCTCCTCCCTCCTCCTCCTCGCTCCTCCTCCCTACTCCTCATCACTCCTCCTCCTTCTTCCTCCTCCTCCCTCCTCCTCCTCCCTCTCCGCCTCCTCCCTCCTCCTCCTCCCTCCTCCTCCCTCTACCTCCTCCTCCTCCTCCTTCTACCTCCTCCCCCCTCCTCCCTTCACATTCCTCCTCCTCCCTCTTCCTCCCTCCTCCTCTCTCCGCCTCCCTCCTCCTCCTCCTCCCTCCTCCTCCCTCTACCTCCTCCCTCCTCCTCCCTTCACATTCCTCCTCCTCCCTCCTCCTCCTCCTCTTCCCTCCTCCTCCTCCCCCTACTTCTCCCTCTTCCTTCTCCCTCCGCCTCCTCCCTCCTCCTACTCTCTCCTCCTCCTCCCTCTCCCTCCTCCTCCCTCTCCTCCTCCTGCTCCCTTCTCCTCCTCCCTCCTCCTCGCCTCCTCCTCCACCCTACTCCTCCCTCCTCCTCCTAATCCCTCCTCCACCCTCCTATTCCTCCCTACTCCTCCTGTCTCCTCCCTCCTCCTCCCTCCTCCACCTCCCTCTTCCTCCTCCCTCCTACATTTACCCAAGACAGACAGACAGTCAGACAGATAGTCGGGAACGGGATCTTATATGACTACTTATATAATTTAAATGAGATGCTCTCCACCATGGGCTGGGCCGGGTCAGACAGACAGATAGATAGATAGACAGACAGACAGACAGACAGACAGACAGACAGTCGGGAACGGGAACTTATATGACTACTTATATGAATTAAATGAGATGCTCCCCACCAGGAGTTGGGCGATGCCGGGCCGGGTCAGAGAGACAGACAGATAGATAGTCGGAACGGGAACTTATATGACTACTTATATGAATTAAATGAGATGCTCCCCATCAGGGTCTGGGGGAAGACGGGCCGGGTCAGACAGACAGACAGACAGATAGACAGACAGACAGACAGACAGACAGATAGATAGACAGACAGACAGACAGATAGACAGACAGACACAGACAGACAGACAGACAGACAGACAGACAGTCGGTAACGGGAACGGGAGCTTATATGACTACTTATATGAATTAAATGAGATGCTCCCCACCAGAGTCTGGGCGAAGCCGGGCCGGGTCAGCTAGTAGCTTATAATTCTTATGTCTATTGTGTATTCTGATTTCTACTTCTTGTCTATGTCTTTCATGACTTTTGATTATTATCTATCAATTATTCATGATTGTGATTCCCTGGTCTCAAGGACTCCTAAATATTATTTCCACATAAAAACCCTAGTCGTGGATTCAGACTCCGCTAGTGGCAGGATTATCCCTTTATCAACACACAGGTTCTGGATGTATATTCCGCTTCTGGCAAGGGTTCGTTTACCCTCAGTACGGCCCTGTGCTCGGCCTATTCTCATTACTTCAGGGGATATATGGGCATTGTAAAGACAATCAGTATTAAATTGGCACAATTAATCCTCGTGTTTTGTTCGGTCACAGACAGTATGGGACATATACCATGTTAACTTCTCCTTCCCCTCCTCATCATCATATTCTTCCTCTTCTATTTATTTTCCCGAAGTAGGAGCCTGTCCTACTACTAGGCGCGTCCATCGGGTGGCGGATGGTGGAATGGCTTCTACAAATTTTGTCTAGAGGTTAGCTGTGAATATGCTGAGTAAGCAGCCGTTGAGCAACACAGGCGGTGCTTACTGAGAGGAGGCGAGTTAGTTAGGCTAACAGCTATCTCTATAACATACCTCAAAACTGAGAGGGGGCGAGTTAGTTAGGCGAACAGCTATCTCTATAACATACCTCAAAACTGAGAGGGGGCGAGTTAGTTAGGCGAACAGCTATCTCTATAACATACCTCAAAACTGAGAGGAGGCGAGTTAGTTAGGCGAACAGCTATCTCTATAACATACCTCAAAACTGAGAGGAGGCGAGTTAGTTAGGCGAACAGCTATCTCTATAACATACCTCAAAACTGAGAGGGGGCGAGTTAGTTAGGCGAACAGCTATCTCTATAACATACCTCAAAACTGAGAGGGGGCGAGTTAGTTAGGCGAACAGCTATCTCTATAACATACCTCAAAACTGAGAGGGGGCGAGTTAGTTAGGCGAACAGCTATCTCTATAACATACCTCAAAACTGAGAGGGGGCGAGTTAGTTAGGCGAACAGCTATCTCTATAACATACCTCAAAACTGAGAGGGGGCGAGTTAGTTAGGCGAACAGCTATCTCTATAACATACCTCAAAACTGAGAGGGGATCGAGTTAGTTAGGCGAACAGCTATCTCTATAACATACCTCAAAACTGAGAGGGGGCGAGTTAGTTAGGCGAACAGCTATCTCTATAACATACCTCAAAACTGAGAGGGGGCGAGTTAGTTAGGCGAACAGCTATCTCTATAACATACCTCAAAACTGAGAGGGGGCGAGTTAGTTAGGCGAACAGCTATCTCTATAACATACCTCAAAACTGAGAGGGGGCGAGTTAGTTAGGCGAACAGCTATCTCTATAACATACCTCAAAACTGAGAGGGGGCGAGTTAGTTAGGCGAACAGCTATCTCTATAACATACCTCAAAACTGAGAGGGGATCGAGTTAGTTAGGCGAACAGCTATCTCTATAACATACCTCAAAACTGAGAGGGGGCGAGTTAGTTAGGCGAACAGCTATCTCTATAACATACCTCAAAACTGAGAGGGGATCGAGTTAGTTAGGCGAACAGCTATCTCTATAACATACCTCAAAACTGAGAGGGGATCGAGTTAGTTAGGCGAACAGCTATCTCTATAACATACCTCAAAACTGAGAGGGGGCGAGTTAGTTAGGCGAACAGCTATCTCTATAACATACCTCAAAACTGAGAGGGGGCGAGTTAGTTAGGCGAACAGCTATCTCTATAACATACCTCAAAACTGAGAGGGGGCGAGTTAGTTAGGCGAACAGCTATCTCTATAACATACCTCAAAACTGAGAGGGGGCGAGTTAGTTAGGCGAACAGCTATCTCTATAACATACCTCAAAACTGAGAGGGGGCGAGTTAGTTAGGCGAACAGCTATCTCTATAACATACCTCAAAACTGAGAGGGGGCGAGTTAGTTAGGCGAACAGCTATCTCTATAACATACCTCAAAACTGAGAGGGGCGAGTTAGTTAGGCGAACAGCTATCTCTATAACATACCTCAAAACTGAGAGGGGGCGAGTTAGTTAGGCGAACAGCTATCTCTATAACATACCTCAAAACTGAGAGGGGGCGAGTTAGTTAGGCGAACAGCTATCTCTATAACATACCTCAAAACTGAGAGGGGGCGAGTTAGTTAGGCGAACAGCTATCTCTATAACATACCTCAAAACTGAGAGGGGGCGAGTTAGTTAGGCGAACAGCTATCTCTATAACATACCTCAAAACTGAGAGGGGGCGAGTTAGTTAGGCGAACAGCTATCTCTATAACATACCTCAAAACTGAGAGGGGGCGAGTTAGTTAGGCGAACAGCTATCTCTATAACATACCTCAAAACTGAGAGGGGGCGAGTTAGTTAGGCGAACAGCTATCTCTATAACATACCTCAAAACTGAGAGGGGGCGAGTTAGTTAGGCGAACAGCTATCTCTATAACATACCTCAAAACTGAGAGGGGGCGAGTTAGTTAGGCGAACAGCTATCTCTATAACATACCTCAAAACTGAGAGGGGGCGAGTTAGTTAGGCGAACAGCTATCTCTATAACATACCTCAAAACTGAGAGGGGGCGAGTTAGTTAGGCGAACAGCTATCTCTATAACATACCTCAAAACTGAGAGGGGGCGAGTTAGTTAGGCGAACAGCTATCTCTATAACATACCTCAAAACTGAGAGGGGGCGAGTTAGTTAGGCGAACAGCTATCTCTATAACATACCTCAAAACTGAGAGGGGGCGAGTTAGTTAGGCGAACAGCTATCTCTATAACATACCTCAAAACTGAGAGGGGGCGAGTTAGTTAGGCGAACAGCTATCTCTATAACATACCTCAAAACTGAGAGGGGGCGAGTTAGTTAGGCGAACAGCTATCTCTATAACATACCTCAAAACTGAGAGGGGGCGAGTTAGTTAGGCGAACAGCTATCTCTATAACATACCTCAAAACTGAGAGGAGGCGAGTTAGTTAGGCGAACAGCTATCTCTATAACATACCTCAAAACTGAGAGGGGGCGAGTTAGTTAGGCGAACAGCTATCTCTATAACATACCTCAAAACTGAGAGGGGGCGAGTTAGTTAGGCGAACAGCTATCTCTATAACATACCTCAAAACTGAGAGGGGGCGAGTTAGTTAGGCGAACAGCTATCTCTATAACATACCTCAAAACTGAGAGGGGGCGAGTTAGTTAGGCGAACAGCTATCTCTATAACATACCTCAAAACTGAGAGGGGGCGAGTTAGTTAGGCGAACAGCTATCTCTATAACATACCTCAAAACTGAGAGGGGGCGAGTTAGTTAGGCGAACAGCTATCTCTATAACATACCTCAAAACTGAGAGGGGGCGAGTTAGTTAGGCGAACAGCTATCTCTATAACATACCTCAAAACTGAGAGGGGGCGAGTTAGTTAGGCGAACAGCTATCTCTATAACATACCTCAAAACTGAGAGGGGGCGAGTTAGTTAGGCGAACAGCTATCTCTATAACATACCTCAAAACTGAGAGGGGAAGAGTTAGTTAGGCGAACAGCTATCTCTATAACATACCTCAAAACTGAGAGGGGGCGAGTTAGTTAGGCGAACAGCTATCTCTATAACATACCTCAAAACTGAGAGGGGGCGAGTTAGTTAGGCGAACAGCTATCTCTATAACATACCTCAAAACTGAGAGGGGGCGAGTTAGTTAGGCGAACAGCTATCTCTATAACATACCTCAAAACTGAGAGGGGGCGAGTTAGTTAGGCGAACAGCTATCTCTATAACATACCTCAAAACTGAGAGGGGGCGAGTTAGTTAGGCGAACAGCTATCTCTATAACATACCTCAAAACTGAGAGGGGGCGAGTTAGTTAGGCGAACAGCTATCTCTATAACATACCTCAAAACTGAGAGGGGGCGAGTTAGTTAGGCGAACAGCTATCTCTATAACATACCTCAAAACTGAGAGGGGGCGAGTTAGTTAGGCGAACAGCTATCTCTATAACATACCTCAAAACTGAGAGGGGGCGAGTTAGTTAGGCGAACAGCTATCTCTATAACATACCTCAAAACTGAGAGGGGGCGAGTTAGTTAGGCGAACAGCTATCTCTATAACATACCTCAAAACTGAGAGGGGGCGAGTTAGTTAGGCGAACAGCTATCTCTATAACATACCTCAAAACTGAGAGGGGGCGAGTTAGTTAGGCGAACAGCTATCTCTATAACATACCTCAAAACTGAGAGGGGGCGAGTTAGTTAGGCGAACAGCTATCTCTATAACATACCTCAAAACTGAGAGGGGGCGAGTTAGTTAGGCGAACAGCTATCTCTATAACATACCTCAAAACTGAGAGGGGGCGAGTTAGTTAGGCGAACAGCTATCTCTATAACATACCTCAAAACTGAGAGGGGGCGAGTTAGTTAGGCGAACAGCTATCTCTATAACATACCTCAAAACTGAGAGGGGGCGAGTTAGTTAGGCGAACAGCTATCTCTATAACATACCTCAAAACTGAGAGGGGGCGAGTTAGTTAGGCGAACAGCTATCTCTATAACATACCTCAAAACTGAGAGGGGGCGAGTTAGTTAGGCGAACAGCTATCTCTATAACATACCTCAAAACTGAGAGGGGGCGAGTTAGTTAGGCGAACAGCTATCTCTATAACATACCTCAAAACTGAGAGGGGGCGAGTTAGTTAGGCGTACAGCTATCTCTATAACATACCTCAAAACTGAGAGGGGGCGAGTTAGTTAGGCGAACAGCTATCTCTATAACATACCTCAAAACTGAGAGGGGGCGAGTTAGTTAGGCGAACAGCTATCTCTATAACATACCTCAAAACTCTACGACTTGGCCATCGGTGGGTAAGAGGTGCCATATGTAACCTCTGCCCCCCTGCTGCCTTGCAGGGTCTGTCTTTTTAGACAAAGGCTAGAGAAGGCAAGCATTCACAAACCGGCGGAAGGCAAGGGTAACCACCATTGTATTTATCCCTAGTTAATCATGCCCCAAAACAAAATCTTTCAAGTTAACGATGTTAATGGGGATTTCAATAGAATCACTTCGTTCGGTAGGAATCATTACACGCTAGGGGTCATATCCGATTGTCATCACGGGGCTTTGCAAATTAAATGTTAAAAATAGATTAAATGTTAGTACTTGGAATGTGAGAACATTTATTCAGTATGGAAAGCTAGAAAACATCAAGAAGGAAATGGATAAAATAAATTTTAAAAAATATATTAGGTATTCATGAAATGCGATGGCCAGGTGCTGGCGGGGGGGGGGGGGGGGGGTATTTACATAAACACAGAATAATTTACTCAATAAAGAAGGACTTCTAAAAGGAGGCTGACATATAATTTTGGCTACCCAGAGCACTAGGACAATTAAATGACTTTGGCAATCTCAGATAGAGTGTAATCAGTGAAACCATACGGCAAACCTCTGGATATTAACATAATACAATCATATGCTCCAACACCAGACAGCGTAGAATAAACATATATTTTCCTCTTAAATAATGAATTAGACATGACCGTGGACCAATGTAAATATTTTGAAATTACGGTGATACTTGGATTTCAATGCCAAAAATAGGCAACGAAAAGGTGAATGACATGTTTAGTGATACACGACTAGGTGACAGGAATGAGAGAAGTGACAGAATAATAATATATATGTGGAAAAGTCATGTAGATAATATCCACAATCAAACTGACTGCATACTGATTGCAAAGAGATTCAGAGCAAAATCTTGACCAGTAGCAGGTGGACATAGCGACCATGTGCCAGTTATAGGAAACTATACAGAAAACCCTTCAAAGAACATCAAGTTAGATGTAGTATTAGTTAAAACAGACACATCTGTTAGAGAAAGGTACCATGTTACTGTACAGAACAGACATAATGCCTTAGAGATAATACAGACTGTTGATGAACAATGGGATATGCTGCGGGAATCAATCCAACAGAATCAAAAGAAATCATTCTACCTAAATATAGAATTGCAAAAAATAAATGAATGACAGATGACATTCTGCAGATGAAGGAATGAAAGAGAAAAGAAAAAGCACGATAAAGAAAAATATAATAGAATACGTAAAGAAATAGTAAACAAATGCAAAGAGGCTAATGAATTCAGGCTGAATCAACAATGCACGAATATTGATTAAGACAAATTATGGGGGAGGGGAGGAGGGGGGGGGGGGGAGAACCCACATTCCATGTACGAAGGGAAGTCAATAAGTAAGTCACAAATGGCTGAAGAAAAATAACTAAATATGATAACAACATGAAACCAGTTTATTTTTTATACATACATTGTCCCTTTATTTCTCAACATAATTTCCACCAATATTGATGCACTTATCCTACCGTTTTATCAGTCCTCCCACACCGGCTGCATAGAATTGCGTGCTCTGTTGTCTAAATCACGTTTTCACTTCATATTCAACTTCGGCGTCATTCGCGAAATGTCTCACGCCAAGGTGAGTTTTCAGTGGACCAAAAAGGTGGAAATCGCTAGGGGCTAAGTCGGGGCTGTAAGGTGGATGTTCACGACCTTCCCACCTTAGTTGGTTAATTTTCTCATGAGTTAATCGAGCCGTATGTGGTTTGTACACTCCGTAAGTACAGTCGTCATTTAGTTTATGCGCTGCGCATGCGCATGAGACCACTAGCGCCACCTGACAAACGGGAATATAAAGTTTGATGTTGCTGTCACCCAATGACACCTGTAGTAAACACCAACTACATTGACCTGCCATCCTACAGAACTGTGTGACTTACTTATTGACTCACCCTGGTATCAATCAATAAATACCCACACATGTATGAAAACATTAAATACCAAAAATCTAATAATAGCCCAATATTAATGGCACAAGATGATATAGTAAATAGATGGACGGAATATCTAGAAGAGCGGTATGATGATAAGAGACCGGATGTATGTAGTCAGAACATTGGCGAACGTCCACCAAAATTTGCAGCAAGTGGAAGGTGCACTACATTGCACGAAGAAAGGACATTCACTCTGGTGATTGTGTAAGTTGGCGAAACATGACCGCCCATGCTTATCGGCATGGCACATGATGATTGATGAACCATGCTTCAAAACAATTGTATAACTGCATAATTCACGATGTTAATGGGGATACCAACGGCTCACTCCGTTTGGTAGCAGCCATCATGTGTAATAGGTAATACCCGATTGTCATCTTGCGACTATGCAATTTAAATGTTAAAAATAGACTAAATATTAGTACTTGGGATGTCAGAACACTTATTCAGAATGGAAAGCTAGAAAACATCAAGAAGGAAATGGACATAATGAGTATACATATATTAGGTACTAGCTGACCCGGCCCGGCTTCGCCCAGTTCTTGGTGGGGAGCATCTCATTTAATTCATATAAGTAGTCATATAAGTTCCCGTTCCCGTTACCGACTATCTGTCTGTCTGTCTGTCTGTCTGTCTGTCTGTCTGTCTGTCTGATCCGGCCCGGCTTCGCCCAGCCCCTGATGGGGAGCATCTCATTTAATTCATATAAGTAGTCATATA